>VWZP01004829.1:479106-1029413 GCA_013396995.1 Dicaeum eximium | reverse complement strand
CCTCCGCCTCCCCGCCCCGATAGCGGAGAGCGGACTGATGCAACACCGATGGGCGATTGTCACATCGGCTGCCGGAGCCTCCCGCCCCGCGGCTGTGCCTCCCTGTGTTTACCTCCCGGCCCCCCGCCGGCGACACGGCGTTTTCTACAGAAAAACGCACACCGGTCGCGGGACTGCGTCGCGCCGCAGTCGCTTGGCGGGTCTGCCACCTTTCCGGGATGCAGCGCCGGCGCGTCCGTACGCGCGTCTCGGCGGAGCCCGGCGGGGTCTTGGCGACAAGCCGGGGCGCTGCCGCCGGACAAAAGCGCGAAGGACGAGCCGCGCTCCATCCGAAAAGTCGCCCCGTTCCTCCTGGCGGCCCGGTAACAGCCAGCCTTTGCCGTACCTTCTACGCACGAGCTTGAAAGCAAGGGTTTCTTCCGAAGCTTCGGAATAACGAGATCCTCCTGTCTCCGCTGCTACTTCTTGCAAGGGAAAAAAAGCCCTTAACTATGAAATAGTCAGCGAAAACAAGCCCCTAGATAAATAAAGGTAGAAAAAAAATCGCGTAAAAAAAGTCAGAGGTATCAGTAGGAAAGCAAATATCGCGTCCGTATCGCTCCGGCGTCTCTCCCGCTCTGACGGCCCCCTCGGGGCGCCGCCGTTCTTCAGGCAGGAATGTGGGCGTGTCATCGCAGGGGCGCGGCGCCCGCCCGCTGCCGCCCGCCCCCCGCCCTGCCCGACTGACCCCCTGCCGCCGCCCGGGAGGGGCTGCGGGGCACAGCGGGCGGGGGCCGTCCCCGGCGGAGGGTGGGAGCCGGTCACCGGCGTGCGCCCGGCGGGGGTCGGGAGCGCGGCCGCCGGCCCGTGAGCCGAGCAGCTCCTCAGTGTTTATGTTGGGGCGCTGGTGTACACGGCCGAGACAGGACGCTGCGGTGCTTGTCAAGAGCGCTCTGCCTGAAAAGCGCTTCCACCGGCCCAGTGCAGCATCCGCAGCGTGACTGCAGCACCCGGTGGCTACCGCTTCACACAGGATCTGCCTCCCTCTTTCCACCCCGCGCCTGCCCCGGGGTCTGGCGCCTCTCAGTAGCTGGGTTTGCGGCAGGGGACAAAGTGCCACCGACCCATCATAGCTCTTCGGTGCAGTCACTCGCTATTTTTAACACCTAGAGCAGCGCACGTGCAAGCCCGGACCCCGAGGGCAGCCGACAAACTATCCGAACGTTTCCTTTGGGAAGTGAACCGGAATGACAGACCCCCCCCAGTGATGTGATTCACGATAAACCCCCTGTAGGGAAGAGAGGGGGAAACAGAACATCCTGCTTCCTTTCCCTCAGGTATCCACTCCAGAAGATTAGGAGAGCTTTGCTGCTCGGCCCTCCGTGGAGAGGGCGGCGGGGCTTTACTGTCCGCCACAGCCCCTCACGCACGGTGCAAGGACACAGCTCCCGACGGGGGTAGCGGGGGCCAGCTTGGCTGCTGTCTCTAGAGGCAAAGGGGGGTGCACAGCAGCCTCTCCAGCTCCTGTCCTTGCGGCAGCAGTGCACTCCCACGCCAGTCTGGTGCTGCCAGCCTCGAGTGTGGAGGATGCCCTGCCACCGAGTCGTTTGACTCCCCTGCGTTATCGCCCTCGCTCCCTTCTTCTGCAGCATCGAGAGCCCACGGAAGGTGCGAGGGGCGGCTGCCTGTCGGCTGTGCCGGGGCAGTGGCGGCCACCGGGACACGAGAGCACCTCACACCGTCGAGGGGCAGCGAATCCCTCACCCCCATCCCCGCTCCTGGGCCCCCTGCAGTGCCCGCGGCTCTGACGGGGACGCGAGCCTCCCCAGGGCTGAGACAGGCGGGAGGACGGTGTCCCTGCCCCGCGACTGTCGCCGGGGCAGGCGGGCGAGAAGCGGGCGGAAAGGCGCCGGGCGGCGCGAGGCGGCGGCACCCGACCGCTACCGCCGCCGAAGATTCTGGACCGCCCCCGCCGACGCCGGGATGGGGGGCGGGAGTGGAAGCCGGGAAGGGGCGGGGACCGGTGAGAGCACGCGCAGGAGATGCCGGAGCCGAAAATTTTCCACACTGCAGTCGTTCCCCCGCCCCCATCCGGCGCGGCACGTCACGAGCCCCCCGCAGCCCGGCGGGGCGGGACGGGCGGGATGCGCTGCGGCGCCTTCCGCGCAGCCCCGCGGCGCAGAGGGGCGGCGGCGGCGCACCTGCTTCCGCGGGAGCGGCGAGTGAAACGGGCCCGGAGCCCAGCTCGGGGCGGTCCGGGCTGGAGCCGGCTCCTGCCCTGCGCACCTGCCGGTGCAGGGCGCCGCTTTTCCGCCGTCTGCGGACGCGGCGCAGCGCGACCCGGGGTGCCCGTGGCGATGGGCGGTGGCAAAGTCGCCCCAGCAGTGCCGGTCCACGGCGTGTTCGGTGCTCTGAAAGTCTGACTGCACAACGGGCAATTTGCAAAGGCTTCGGCAACCTGACGGGTTAAATCAAAAGGCGGCATCGCTCGCCTTCACGGCGCAATCACAGCGATATATAAATAAACGCTGCTGCGGGGAACGCAGGGCACACTCTTTTTCCAGTGGGAATGCTGAATGCCTGGTAGCTTTTTCAGCCAATTCCATTCCTCGGGTGTCAGCAGTTCTGTGAAATTACAGTGTACATGATAGAGGTCAAGGTGACCTGTTTGTTGTGGGTTTTGCCAGTGTAGCAACAGACGTAATGACGTATCCGTAACGTTTTTAGGATTGTATCATCCATTTCGAGGCAAGCGCACAGATTCGGTGCATAGTACAATGTCCCCCATGCGCCTGATAAATACAGCAACCATCTTTATAGATGTGATCTGGTTGTCGTGCACAGTACAGTTTTTAAAAAAAAGTTTAAACCTGACTTTTTTAGTAAAATAAAAGTTTTAATCTACAAGTGCTGGATTTTTTTTTTCTAGAACTGTCTTCATTTTATACCAAAAACAATGATGAGGCTTTGTTGCTCATTTATGAGAAGAAAGATTGGTAAAATGCACCCAGGAAGAAAAATTGCTGTATTTCTAATGGCCGCATTATTGGAACTCTGCAACATGTGAGTGCAATCTGCACTGCTCCAGAATATTGAGTCTTTAAAATTTTACCCATGCAGTCTGTTCAAATGATTTGCTTTTTTCAAGTGGTTTTAAGTAATGCCTCACTGATTGAATTATAATTTTCCTGACTTTGTGATTGCCAAGAATGTCCTTGGCAAAACACACATAGAATGTGTTTCATCCAATTTTGAAATGTATTTTGTAATCGGAATAATAAAAGTTAATATTCATCAGTTCCTCCCACCATAGTTTCAACAATTCATTTGTTTTCATTGTCATGCTTTTCTTTCTCTCTTTTTTAAAGTGTTCTTTTGTTCTTTTTTTCCCCTTTCCTTTGTTTTCATCCTCCTTATCCCTAAGTCACCCTCATTTTTATACCTTCCATTTGCTTGCTTTTTATTTTGTTCTTTTGTGTGCCTTTACACATTGGAAGCTTCCTTACAAAGTTTGAGCATTTAAGATAGTTAAGAATGAACTTTTTTACGTTTATCCTGGAGATTCTGTTCCTGCTTTATGTTTTACAGCTGTTGTAAAAGAAACTGTAAGTTAGTTGTTAGGTGTTGTAAAAATTGAATTGTGTTCAGTGACACAGGTAGAAATTAACTAAAGTTTTCAATTTATTATACAGGGAGGTAATGAGGGTTTTCTAATTGGAGAACTCTGCTGTGTGCTTCTAAATGTCAGTTTGCAGGAGAGCTATCTATAGATTCACACCTCACTGTAACATCATCTGTCATTCTTCATCCTGTGAATGGTTTCTTTTAAAGTTTTGATTATTTGTTTTTATATTTAGAAAAATAATTAGCTTTCAAGTGCTCATGGGTGTTTTTTTTTTTTTGCTCACGTTTTAGCAAATAAAAGGCCTTTATAATATGGGAGGTTTCTTTTCCATTCTATTTCTTCCTACATATATAAATAAATCTTGAGAGATACCATAAAACTATCTGTAACACACATCCAGTAGAGTCATTTATGTTTATGGTATGCTTGGAAAACTTATGTGTACAGTAATACTGTAAAAGTCAAGTCTGTTCACAGGGTTTTTAGATGATGCTTCTTAAATTGCCCAAAGGATACGTAATGAAATATGTAATATGTCAAAGCACTCTGTACTAATAGCTACATAACATTCATTTTGTCTGTGCCTAGTATGAATAATATAAAATTCCAACAGAGTAGTGATCTGCATTGGTTGGAATCCTCAGTACTGCCAAGAGTCTGGGGAAGGATGGTAATGGAGATCAGTAACAGAGACCTGAGAGCTGTGTTGTGTCCTGAATGAAACATCTGCACCACTGCCTACATGACAGATGCAGTCTGTCATGAGGAAGAGCTGGAAGGATGGGTGAGTGGGGAAAACGAGGATCCATGGTTTTGCTGCATAGACTCAGTGGTCCACAAAGATGCAGGCGGGGCTAATGAGTTCCACCATCCTTCCAGCCAGTTTGGTTCATGATTCTTACCTCACATGGACTGCCTGTGGCGTGCAATTAATGAAATTATAGGTTCTGATTATATGCTTTCTTAAACAAAACTTCCATTGAAGCCAAGAGGTATTACGAGTCCGTAAGGAATGCAGGATTGCATATCCTGCCTCTTGGGCTTTGTGATGGTGCGTTGGAGTTACATATTAAACTTGGTTTAAGCCTTAATTTTTTCCCTCTGTGTTTATTCTAGTCTAGTTTCAGTTTTGCAATATGAAAACAACAAAATCACTATGTGAAATATAAGTAGCAGTATTCTTTCAAAAAAAATAGTACATTTACTATAATTATAACTTGGATTTAAGCCAAAAATAGGGAGCAATTCTGAGTTTTAAAACCATCAGATTATGGTGTTGTACTGCAATAAACTCAAAACAGTGAGAGCTGCATGTGATATGTAGTACTAATCATCTCCAAGAAATTGTCAGCCTTAAATGGACATTGCTAGCTGCTATAAAAATAGTTTTTGCTTTATATTTTTAACTCTGTAACATTTTTAGGAGTTTTAAAAATAGCATTTCTCTGTTAATCTTGATTAATCTTTTCCACTCAGCAAATACTGATTTTTTTCCTGTGTGAAATTTACATAAGTTTTTACGGTTGTGGTTGTTTGTCTTGTTTTTGCCTTTTTTTTTGTTTTATTTTGTTTTTCGTTTTTGTTTTGTATAGTACAATTCTAGAAAAGCTTTAGAAATGGTATTTGTTAATTAACTGAAACTCTTTTCATTTTCTGTAAACCATTCCACATATTTTTGTTTAGATTCTTACAGGAATAAGAGCTCCTATTTTTGTTCTTTTACCATTTGCTGATGGCAGAGAGTATAATTTAAGATATGCATTTGTATTCCCAGAGATCTTATTGCCATTATTACAGCAGTCTGTGCATCAGTATCACTTATTATGTCAGCAGATCTTTAAGGACACTGTTTGTCAACCAAATAAGGCTTCACATCTTTGGAGAGTCACTTGCATTTTTTTGGCTACCTTAAAAATAGTGCAAGTTTAAGAAATTAGATGAAGTTGTCTGGGCAGGTTGCTATGCAAGAGGTGTATGCAGAAGGGAACAAAATTGGAACAATTGTGTAGTTATGGAGAGGTTTCTGTGCTTTACCAGATAGAATAATTGTGTATGCACTGATATGGCAAAGAAAAAGGGCAGGAGTTCAAGAAGCACTGTATTTTGATGGATAACAAAGCCCCAGTGAACCAAGAAAATCAGCTCCTCACTTGGTGTTTCTTGTCAAAAATACCCTGAAAACATGTAGCAATAAAAACACATTACATCTGGATCTCTATTTTGTAAATTGATGTGTGTAACTTAGTATGCATTAGCCTTGTTTTGGTAAAATTGCTGCTATTCCTAAACATCTTGAGGACTGGATCCTACTTTGTGATAGACAACCATTACCTGCTGAACTTAAAATTCTGGTTTTTATCTCCAGTGCATAAAGCACAAAAATTGTTATTTACAGTATCACAGTAAGGTCCCTAAAACCTGAGACTTTGTGTCTGGCAGTGGCCAATAGAGAATTTTTCTGTGGCAAAGGTGGGAAAGAGGATAGGACCATGCAGTTGAATGTTAGAGCAATCTGATGTTTAGGATTTGGCATTTACTGAACCAAAGGTTGTATCCATGTGTTTATATTCCATAGTTTCTGGTACTCATCTGCATGAAATTGTTGAATCACTTTTGAACCCATGTTTGGTATCTATCATAAGCAGTGACAAAACTTACTTAGGCATTTTCAAAAACTTCTTCCATCTGTTAATTTTTTTCCCCCAGACTTCTTGCTGATCAGTTCATTTGAGATCCCTATGTTTTGCACAGTAATAATTGGGTTTTATACACCTTTATTCCACATTGTATGGTTGTCTTTCTTGAAGTCAAAGAGTCCTAGTCAATCTGAGAGAAACTTTAATTAATCTTCTGTTCCCTTGGATTCCTGTCGTAGAGAAAATGAGATTGTTCAAAATGTTATAGGTACTTTGTCCTTTGTTAGAGAATGAAATTTAGACCTGGAGTCTTTCATAAAATGTCAGCAAGCATATTTTACCTTGACTTTTTTTGCAGTTGTTATGTATTTATCTTGATGTGTGTTCTTCTGCATGTTCTGAGGAAGGACTTCTCCCTCACATTTTTAGACGGAGTGTTTGCCATTGGTCTGAGTATTCTAAGTTGGCTGGTGTCCATGTGTAGAAAATTTGTATCCATTTATTTTTTATTTTTGAAAGATGGTTTTTAGTTGTGAATAATTACGACTCAAATTTATAAACCTGTTCCTTGTGAGAAGAAAAATCAGTCTCCTACCTTAGTGTGTACAGGTTTTTTGTGAATAAAATGGACATCTTAAATTTAGTCAAAGAAATCTTTATGGATCATTTCCTGGCAAAAATTAAGACTGGTTAAATAACCTAGTTTCTACACTCTTCCTTGTGTACCAAGAGAAGATTTGAAATAAATTAGCGAAAAAATTATTACATAAATTCTGTATGGTGGTAAGGACATTTTTGTTTATATTATGTGCTTAGAAAGACATCCCCTCCTGTTTATCTCCAATGTGCAGAGTACTTTTAGAGACTAAGGAGCTGCTGAGTCACACTTTCACCAAATGATTGGCAGCCCTGTTTCTACTAAGAACTGGCAGAATTTCTTGCCTGCATATCAGGCGAGCAGTGTAACGCCCCTTGCTTAGGAAATGAAAGTATGACACAGCATTATAACTGAGCTCACTGAAGATGCTGTGAGCAGCTGAATGGAAATGTGTTCAGGCAGCCATGTAGGGCAAATCAAAATCTATGCACGTTAAATTATTTATTGGCAGTAATGACTGGCTGTTAAAGAAAGCAATATAGTAGCGTTCATTTCAACGTGCCGAACTAGAGTTTTGCAGTGCAGTTATTCAGAGGAAATTTTGTCTGAATATATGAGTAGCAGTAGATCTGAAAGAGACATGGAGCTCTCTGTTGGCAATGTTTCCTGAGTTCGGAAAGATATGTACATAAGTAGAGTAATTAAGTCTAAGCCTAAATAATCTACAATTTATAATACCAATATATAAAATGTATTGAATAGTTTGTGAATCTAAAATAAATTACAAGAAACTGTAAATATTGTCTTCCTCTTTAAAAATGTAGGAAGATTTTTTGTGGAACCATAAATATGTTCAATACATTTATTTCCCCTTGGTATATGATGTTTTAAATCGGCTTTTCCTTGAATCTTTTAGTACATGCTTGGAGTATGACAAGCAGAATCCAGTTTATATTTACAGAAATATCTGCAGTTATTACTTCGTTTAAAATCCTTTAAGTAGTTAGTTAGTTTATGTTGCTGTTAGAACAGAATTATTCCATAAACAGCACAGCTCTTCATGTTTCATTTAGCCATTCATTTGCTTTTTTTGTTCAATGTATAGGCATAATCTTTTAACAGAGATAGAAATTTACCTTTAACCAATAACAATTTTACTGTCATTTGGAATGTAAATGCACTTTTTTTTTTTGAGGTTTATTGTACTCCTGTGGTATTCCGTAAGAAGTTTGTCATGGCATTCAGCAGGGAAAGAATGCACTTATTTGGTTGCTGCTGTGGAAGTGCTTATTACATCATTCTTCTGGTGGCCTTCTTTGGATTGCAAATAGATTATGATATGATTCAGGTAATTTGGATTTTCTTGTAGCCCATAGGTACCTCAGTTGCCATGATATTGAGACTTCACTGTGAGGGAAACATACTCATCTGAATAGTCAAATAGTCTTTGGGTGCATGATTTTGTGCAGGTACTACAGTTTTTGCACAACTAGATTTGATAGATTTCATGTCGCTGTATTTGTGGTGGAGTATGTCAAAATAATGTCCCTGGAACTTGACATAGGATTTTGGCTTAGGATTTTGACATAGGATTTTGACATGCCTACTAAGAGACGTTACACCTTGCTTGTGGTATGACACCAAAAAGTAACTATAAATTGTACAAACTCTGTAGAATTTTAAAATACAGATGGTTCTATAAATAACTAGCATGTATAGAATACATAACAATGGGTTTTTTTAGTTTAACTCATGATTGGCACATATATGGAACAACATATGTGACACTACCTCAAATTAAGAAGCAAAGAAAATGTAGATCACAAAGTCTCCTTTTTATTCATATACAGACTTGTACAGGTAAACACATGCAGACAAGCTTAAGGAGGTGATACTGGCTTCTGTTAATGAATCAGGAAGCTACAGGAAGGAATAGAATCCCTTCATCAGAAATTTAACATCATGTAAAATACAATATGGTTAAATATTTTTAAGTAAGTGCACTAATTAATGTCAAAATAGGTCATATATTTTAAAAGAGAAACATGGTTTTAGTGGAACTTTGGAGTAAATTGTGCCTAGTGAACGCTATTGTGATATACAATTTGTTCCTTTCTTTTCTGATTGCCAAGTTATTTTTAATGTCATGTTTGTTTGCAGAATTCCTCAAGGTCATGATCTAATTTGATATGATTTTCTGGTTAACAGTCTGAAATGGGAAAGTCTCACAGAGAAACAAAATTGTTGAGATAACATAAAAAAAAGTCCTTAAGGTCTTTGCAACACAGAATGGGCTGTACCTCTGCATACCCCGTGTCCTGTCAGTCCTTTGCTGTTGTAACAAAATCCCTCCAAGGCATGGGAGGAAGAAGCTCAGGGTAGGTAGGACCTGGGTGCTGGCTGGCCATGAGCTAGTATCAGAGTCAGGATATTGGCCATTTGCTTGAGAGTTGGCTCCTGTGAGAAACCTCCCTCTGTAGGTATATGAGTGGTGAAATCTGTGTTTCCTACAGGCTGTAGCTGCCCAGCCCAGCTTCCCTGGGACTCCCACCCACACCCTGCCTGTTTAAGCTCATGTCTGGATGTCCCATTATTGCCTGTGTGGCTGTGTACGTGGATCTGCATCCAGCTCTGTCTCCTGCAGCGTGGATTTGCTGGCTGCCTTCCTGGTGGGCCCTTGAACCTACACTCCAGACAGCGTGCATGCAACCTGACTGCACCTTGAACTCACGTGATAGTCAGCCTTTGCCCTGGTCCTCTTCTGCAGGGGCACCTGGCTGCCCCTCCTGGATGGACCATGGACCTAGTTCAATATCCATGTCTGGGTGTGTTGGTGAGCTGAGACCCTACCAGCACCCTGGCCCTGCCAGGCAGAGGGACTGCCCTGGTGCTGGGGTGCTGGTGGTCTCTGCCTGCCTGTCTTGGGGTTCCCATAAACTTCTAGCTCATGCTCCCTTGTGGCAAAATGTATCTGTCTTGTTTCTTGATAGTGCCTGATTCATTGACCAGCTTGGCAAAAGCATAGCCTCAGACCCAGCTTCTGATCTTCATGATATATGAACATTTTTCACCCCTAGAGAGATGGTACAGCTTCATGCTACCTGGCTGTATCTTTCATGACAACTTCAGTACATGCAGCAGAAATAAATGTTTTTTCCAAAATTTTATAGTGCCTCATGATACCTTTTATTGCTGTAAGGATTTTGTATTTACATAATAATATGTTGCTCATAGTCAAAGACCTTCACCAAGGATTTGGCCCCAAACCCTGCAGTTATTAAGAGAAAGGTGTGTGACTCTCTCTGTGTGGAGTCACTACAAGCTTTTGCAGGTTAACAAAATACTTTCTTATTCAGTGCTACATTTGAAAAAGAATTTAAGTCTGAAGCTCCAGCTGCTTATGATGAAGATGATATGGTAGTAGATTATGTTGATCTGTTTTTAAATGCATACCTCAGTTAATAGGTTTCTATGTGAACATCTAAACCCAGCATTGAGGAAATATACTTTGCATATTAAAGTATAGCTGTTAGTCTTTTCAAACAATCATAAATTCACAAGCTAAAAGTATTGAAGAATAGTAAGGTGTTACATTAGTTTATAGAGTGAAAGACATGCCAGTACATTTATTGTAACACCTTATTTCAAGTTTTTTTTTCCTTATTATTGAATGAATTAAAGAGGGAGAATTCTACTCCAATGAATTAACAGTACTATGCAGACACTTTTATTTTTAAAGCACATAGGGTTGAAGAACTTTAAAATATTGTCTTATCAGGTTTCATGGTTATGTACACACAAATAGATAAATAGACACTATCATATGTAGATCATCATTGCTGTATTAGACCATATAATTATTAAAAAATATTCCAGTGGTACAAGTTACAAATATTCTTGTTTTTACGTGTCTGTGAAATGTATGCAGCTGCAGTAACCAATATGTTATTCTTTTAAACTTTATCAGAACTTGTATGACTAATTTAGCTTTTTATCTGTCTGTAGACGGATAATCATGTAGAAGCTAGGCACACAGGAATGCTGTACAGATAATATAATTGGTAGTGTAAATCTGAGTGGGCAGGCAGTTGGATTTCCTTCAGTCAGTTCTTCCTAGCCACTGTCTTTGAAGCTGTAATCCTTCAGAGCCAAGCAAGGTCTCAGATTCCAAACACACAATAATGCCATGATAAGAAACTTGCTGTGGAAAGGTTGTGCTGAACTGGGGTGTTACTGCTCCCACAGCCAAACTGGCTGGGAAGTTTCCTCATTTGTTTCAGTACAAAGTCAATAGCTTTCCAGGATAATTTTAAACAACACAAGCTGTTTTGCATGAAATGCATAAAGAAAGCTCGCATGTCTTTCCTCAACGTCAGCTCTGGGCAGAGTATCTTTCACTAAATTTGTGATCACAAACATCTGGTTAGTGGTAACTGTTCTTGCAGCTGGGATGAGTTGAGATACACAGTGTCTTCAGGGGTGCAAATGATGGGAAGAGGAGAAGACAGAAAGGATGATGGGATCGGCTTTACTTTTTTTATGGTTTGACTTCATTCAGTGGGGTATGTATGTCCTGACAATCTGTGGAGCCAGCAGGTTCCTCACAGGCATACACATATTAGGATCAGGACCCAAGTTCATATTTTCTCATGCCTACTGCTGATTAAAACTTTTAAAATGTATCTTTCTATTTAAATACTCAAATGCAAATATTACCTTCTTTAAAACTACCAAAGCTGCAAGAGAGTGAAGACTAAAAAAACTCTTCGTTTTCTTCTGACAAATGAACAAGTGTTGCTTATGCCAGGCAAGTTTAAAAGATAGAGGGTAAGAACTCTCAAATTTAAGATTTTTTTTCTAATAATTTTCATTAATTTCTAAAATCAGTTAGTGTTAATATTGTGCCTAAATATACGGGCAAATAGTTTCCTGAGATGAGCTGCCATAGGCTTTCGTAATGACATATGCATTCTTAAGTGTAGTATTTCACTGTTCTCCTGGCCTATAAATAAAGAAAAATATGTGGGCAGTAAGTGATAGTCTTGTCTTTCTCAATTAATAAATCTCCTATTTCCAATGGAAATGAAACATTAAATAACTAACCATTGTACTGCTTCTGATCTTTATGATAGCATATTATTGAAGAAGATGTTCTATATTTTGGATGTAGTAAATAGTTACAGTGAAATTTTAAATTTATTTATGTGCTTCAAGTTACACAAGAGCTTGGTCAACCAATTGGTCACATATTCCTTTTTTTTCCTGCATATGCAAAATCTGAAATTTTAACTCCCTTAACTCCATTTTTGGTGGTCCTTCCTTCCCTCCTTCCTCTCCCTCCTTTCCTTCTGTCTTTCCACCTGACTCTCAAACATATTTTCCACTCTGTATGTCTTACAGACTTTTGTTTCAAAGCCCAGCTTAAATGTTTATCAAACTCATATTATAAAATTGGTCCTTCACAGTTGCAAAGCATGACATACTCTTACAGGGTGGTCCTCTCATAAGTTAACTGCTGTGTAAATGAGGTGCAGATGTTGACTAACATTGAATGCTACTGTACAATTGGTGCAAGGCAGAGTCTATACTGAGGCATGTTTTCTGCTAATAGACTCCTTTTGCCTGTAGTTGATCACAGATTTTATTTCAAACTATCTGTGCAATCTTTCCTCTAAATTAAAAAGCCTGATTATGACTTCCTGCACATGTGCACTTGTGAATGAAATCAATGTCAGAGATGTTCTTTCTGTACAGGAGTAGTGTTTGACACAAGGCTTCTTCTGCCAACTTTGACAGTAACAGGAAATATTTTCCCATGTAAAGACGTAATTAAGTTAAAACCCTGGTTAGAATTTTATCTAGAGGAATTTAAAAAAAAAATGGGGAACGCTGAGTCTGGAGTCCAAAGAGCAGGTTCTGGTTAATTGGAAGCCTAAGGATCCAGTCTCCTTCCTTTGGTGGATGTTGGTAAAATTGTTATAATAATTAATGTGTTGTAACTCTGTCACTAAAGTTCTTCTGAGGGGAAAAAAAAATTACTTTGAAGAATGAGGTAAATTATCCTAATATGTTGTGTCTGTGGAAGAAATAGTTACTTTGCTAAAATTTGTTGATTCATTTTGTCTTAAGCAAGTTCTTATAAGATCTTTACTATAGTATTCATATACAGCTGTCAGGCATTAACAGTCATGAATGTTGTGAACAATCATCCCGTTACTTGTTTCCTCTCTTCATTTAAATTTTTTTTAAATAAAAAAAAGAAATTATTCTTTCCTTAGAAGTAATATTTCTGTTTTCTAACTTTTCTCACAGTTGGTGTAGATTTTTTTTTTTTTTAAATTTAGAGGTAGTAATTTTCAGTTGGGGACTATTAAGTTAGCTTAAACATACACTGAAAAAGAAGGCTCCAAATATGCAGAAATGTTTGTATTTTGCTTCTGGAGCAATTAAAAGGTTTCATTGAAGGTTGCATTAAAGGAGTCATAGAGAACAAAGTAGCTCTTAAAAGATGTCTAGTTCATCCTCTGTTTTCAGGACATGCATGACTAAATCGTTCTTGGCAGAGATTAACCAGGTTCTCCCTTTGTTGTAATTTAAGTCCACTACTGTCTGGTCTCTCTGCAGTCACCTTTTACACATCTGAAGACCATTATCATGTCCCCCCACAGTCTTTTCATTTGTAGGTGGCAAAGAGCCTGGTCCTTTGGATGTTTCCCAGGTTCAGAGAGCTCTCCCTGTTTTCCTCTGTTCTCGCATCATTTGATTCCTGGCATAGCTGGAAATAACGCTTCAGAGTGACGATCGTACTCCATCTGAGCAAAGTCCCTCTACTGACCCTTTCTGAGGATATTTACTTTTCTTGCAACCTTGTGACGTTGCTGGCACATGTTCTTCTGTGACCCATTGCCATCTCTGATCCCATTTTTACAACTGCTGTCCATTCCACCCCCATCCTATATTTGTTCAGTCAGTTATTCCCAAGTGCTGTGCTTTGGATTTGTCTGTAGTGAAACACATTCCATTTGTTTAATGACCACATGCCTCTTGTTTTGGTAATGCATCCTCTCTATTTTTCAGTTCATTATTCTGAACTCAAATCCTATGGTCTGCATAGGTCCTACAGCTTTTCCAAGCACTGCATCCTTGGCAAACCTGATATGAAGGCTATTAATTCCATTGTGCAAACCATTAATGAAAATACTGAAAGTGCTGTATCTGGTACAAGTAAGGTAAAATGTAATGGGTATGGAATGTCCTGGTCAGTGACTCTTCATTTACTGCAGCTCACAGGACAGATGGTTATTCTTGATAGGCCATGACTTTAGCAAGCTCAAGTGAAATTTGTCAAACCACTCCAGATCTGGGGAGGTCTGAGTCTCTTCAGCAGCAGTGCTGATGAGGGCTCCCATAAAGCCCAAAGCCAAAATGACAATAGCCTGAAGCATCAATGGCTCTTCCACAGAACCAGGAGAGTTAAATTTGCTCTGGTCCCTATGTCTTCTGTATGTAGAAATCATCTCTATATAATCATACTAGAACTTTAAAAAAAAAATTAAACTGTTTTGTGAAAAATTAAATTGAGTTTGGCCTAGTTTCTCTAAAAAGAAAAAAAGGCATTCTTAAGTGAGGGGAAAAGTGAAAGAGTTAGAATTTTGAGCAAGAAGTAGAAGTATTGTTGGGACAAACATTCAGAAACTAGAGCTGTTGTAGTGTTCAGAGTAAACCATGGTGTTTAAGTTTTCCTGTTAATGGAAAATCTTGTTAATTTTTACTTTTGAAAACAAAGATTTCATTTCCTCCCCCACTTAAATGCTATAAGTGGCATGTTTCATTAGGAAATTGTATTTTTCTCAAAAAAAATATTGATGAGGTTTTTTTTGCTTTCATTATTGCTTCTTCATGAAAATAAGCCACCAGATATATTTCAGCTTCAGAGTAGTTTTTTTTTAATTTCATGTGTTTTAAACTACATTTCTCTTACCGTTGTTTTTTTCAATAACTTCCAATAAATACTATAATAGATACTATACAATAATTGTCTTTTGACAATATATTTTGTTGTGAAAACTGCCTTTCTTTCTTAGAGCTTCCTGTAAAATCTTTCCTTATCCAAACTCATGATAAAGATGAATTTGCTGTTCTTGCTAACAATTATTGCACTCTTTTCCAAGGCCAGTTACAAGAAAATAAATATTCTGAGCTGTATGTGCACTTACTCTTTCTGTCTTTCAGCTCAGCACATGAAACAGTTGAGATCCACAAAGAAACATTTTGATATGTTTTGCACTCATCAGCCTTGAAATTAGCTGCAAAAATAATGCACACTTACACATAACTCCTTTGTTACATGCATGACATGACAGGATTCCTGAGACCAAACTCAGATTTTTGCAAGGGCTCTTTAAAAGTACTTGCTCATTTAATTGAAGTAAAGTTACCAAATACCACACCTGCTATGTATTACATGGTTTCTAAAGTATAGCCCTGTATTTCCTTTGAAAGGAGGTAAGGCATGGAAAAATTTCCTTAAAAATGATGTGTCAACCAGGTAATTTTCCCATAAGATGTAATTGATTCATAGAGGCTGATTCTTGCTGCTGTGTTATTCAGTGAACAACAATACAGCCTGATATAAAGCATTGTTTTGCTTTATATTGATATTCTTCTTGACTAAGTGACACTGCATTGTATCAGCATAATAAAACCAGAATCATCCAATAGAATCTCAAACATTAGAATAATTAATAAGTGATTTTGGGCATAAAAAATACTGAGTTCTGGCACACCCACAGTTTGAATGGATTGACCTGGATTAAACTCAAGGTTTGCTCAATACAAGACTAGTCTGAAAGAGAGCAAATGTAGTTACCAAATCAATGACATATGACCACAACAGGAGCATATTTGATGGGAAAAGGAAATTGAGAAATCCAAGACAATAAGATAAGGCAGAGGTCTCTTCATGGTGCATTAAAGCTAGGAAATGCGTAACTTAAGAGACTAACTTGCCCCATATTTTTGCAACTTTCATTCAGAGCTGCTATTTTGCATTTCAAGCAGTATTTTTTCACTTTGTGATGTTTAAATGAAGTTTCAGACTTCTTTTTGTTGTTACTCTTCCATCTTTTACCTCAAAACCCAGATACTGTTTGGACTGGAACATTCTTTTCTACTTGTTCCTGAGTACCAGGTGCTGTTGACTGACTGAAAAGCATGAGTTAGTAGTGTCTGAAGGGTTAGGCCTGACTTTGTTAGCCCATATGAGACTAGCTCACTTATTTATGGCATCTGCTAGTGGGGTGAAAGGACTGACTTACATAGGCTTTTTTCACCTGCCTGCAACTTTCTTCCAGCTGTAAATATTTATCCCCCTACCTAGCTCCAGTCTCCATCAGAACTGAATGTCTGGTTACTCACTAACATTATTCTGTCAAAATGATTTGAGTGACTTTAAATAGTTCCTAGTGGGAGCTTAAAAACCAAAGAAAACAGAATCCCTGAATCAAATTTGACAGAACTGGGTTAGAGGAGACTGCATGCTGGCACCTCAGCCAGGATGGAGGCCTGAAGGAGCAGCCTGGGGAGGTCTGTATGGGTAACCACTGCCTCTGACTGTGCCACAGACTGACAAGTTTGTCTGACAGGCCTTTCTTGAAATCTAGCCTCACCTTCAGTGCATTTCCCAGTTAAGAAAAAAGTGTGAGGTGACAGCAGCATCAGTGAAATAGCAGCATCAAAACATCTAAAGGAACAAACATTCCCAAGAAAAGGAGGTATTTGTCAGCTGTAATTTTTAGGTTTTGGGGTGAGGGGGGATAATTTTGCAACCTATTTGAATGCCTGTGATTAACTTGCCTTTGGAAGTCACAACTACTGCTAAAATCATGGTGACTTCTCACTTTCACTGGAGGTTTTATACAGACTTGGAGCAGTTTTTCTCACCTCTGCAGAGCTGCTCCCCAGCCACTGGAGGATATTTCTCAGGACATCAGACTGTGTTAAGAAGATAAAGCCAGTTCAAGGCATCCTGCCTCCTTACACCTGCCTCTTGTGCTCATCTCTCATTCCTGCCCCTACACCACAATGTATTACCCTCTCCAGGCTTTCTCATGACCTCGACCCTTTCTACAATTCAGCTCCTCAAAGAGCCTCGCTAACAGCTCCATGAGGATTGCTGCAGGGGCAGCAAGCTGGTGTGGTGGAAGAGGAGAAACCCAGGTTTCTTAAACTGGTTTTGCTGTGGAAGCCAGTGACAAGTGAAACAACCATTGAGACAATAATGTCTAAAATTATTGTAGAATAAATATGTTAAAATATTCTAGACATTATTTGGGTGACTGGGTACAGGTGGGACTTTTTTTTTCAGCTTTTCAAAGACAAATTATCTGAAAATATGAAATGAAAATATGCAAAATGAAAACATTTATTATGCTTTCCAAAATGACAAAACAAGAGCATCCAAATTGTGTCTTTGACTTTCAGATCCAAAGAACACTGTGTATGATGTATTAAATCTAATTATGGTGGTCACTTGTATTTGAAATTTGCTACTTAGAAGCATAAGAAATAAAGCATTGAACTAACATTTTAGCATCTGTAAAAAATTGCACTTATAAAGCAGCTGTTTTGACCTGGCCCAGAGCATGAGAACTATTGCAGCTTTGTTCATTGGTGAAAGCAATGTCATTTCAGGTAAAGTTTTCAAACCTATATAATCTGGGCAACAGTGAGTTCTTTTGTACCGTTTCTTCCCGTATTTGTGAAGCTCCTGCTGCAACAGAATCCCAGTAATCTGAGAGTGAGAACATTTGGGATCACCTATAACATGAGCAATAATCATAGCTCAACTGGCCAAACACTTTATAGCATTCTGTGTAGGAAGATTACTAACAGGCAAGAGTCCAAAATACTTCAGCCATCTTAAAATAGTTCCAAGAAAATATCTGATTTTTAATAATGACTATTCAGTATGTAGGAAACATGAATACTAGAGGTTAAGAGATCAGCAAAGAGCTCTCAGCAACACCAATTTAACACAGGAAGCATTGGGAAAGTCTAAGATTAAACTGTTCAGCTAAAGCCAGAACGGAAGCTGAGGCAAGAAAAAGAAAACATGCGTTAGTAAACATGATGACATCTCTGTGCCAGGAATATGAGCCACAATAGTTGTAAAACCTGGGTACAAAAAGTTCATTATAGATTCTAGAAAGTGAGTCAGATTTGGTAATTGTCACCATAGATTAATCTGCTTCCCCTTTTAATCAAAAGTCAAGGGAGTGCAAATGCAATCAGATAAAGCACATAGTAAATCATATACTCAAAGTACCCCTTTAATTTAATGAAATATAATAATGTGTCAATTATTTTCAGGTTAGGCAGAGAAGAGGTTTTCTTTTAAGTATTTAGGTGCACTGGTAACGTATTGCAGAGTTTTAAGTGAAAAGAAAAGCATGTTGTCCTAACTTGCTTAGATCTAGAGTGCATCAAGTATTTAAAGAAGCTGAGGAAAGTGTCATGGTCATCTCTGTGCTTTCAAATGAGGAGAAATCCAAATGCTGCGAGATGTTGAATTCTCTGGCTTTCACTCAGGAGAGCTCAGAAGCACGTTTTTATTTTTAAGCTGAAATGTTCCAGTGGAAGTCATTGCTGGTGCCTCAGCAACTTGCAATACCGAGTTGTTGAAATGTTTCATGTTTGGGTTTTTTTCATTATTTTGCATATGTATTGTAGGTTCTCCTACTGCAAAGCAGCAAGCTGCTACATGTCTCTTGTAACTCTTGGTACAGAGGAATTTACAATGTAAGCATTTTGTTTCATATTGTGTGAACTGTGTGCCCTCACCTCAAGTCTTTGCTGTGGATTCATTGTAGCACAGAAATACTGCAAAACTAACAGAAATTCAGAGGAGGGGATGAGGGATAATGCTCCTTTATTGTCAAAAGACATTTATTTGTGGGAGACTTTATGGAGCAAGAGCAATTTATCACAAATTTTATTGCTTTGCATGTGAGGTTGGGTAACGATTTAATAAAACTCTATTGTTTCCTAACTGGAGTCATGGCATTTTGCAAAGGAAAGGAACCTTTTATGTAGTAATACAGAAATACTCTGGCTGTCATATTTGTAAAGGAAATAATCTACATTCATTTCTTAATAATGAAGGGGCTTGAGGTTATGCAACTACACCAGTGCAAGATGGTGTTTAGCTATTTAAGAGATGGACTACTCCATTATTTTCCCCCCTAGTTCTTCCTGTTTTGTTCACAGTAGTTTTAGCATTTGTTTGCACTTACAGCCTCCCGCTTCTAGACAAAAAGAAATTATTTTTTAGAAGTAGACAGTTTACTGCCTGCAATATATCAAACTGTGGTTTGCTTATATTTTAGTGCAGCCTCTACTCATATTCTGTGTTCAGTTAATACTTTATGAAGGAGAATAACATCTCCTCTTCTCCTTCATTGTTTCTGTTGATTCTGTGTCTTGGGATTTTAACAGGAAGAGAGCTCCAGTTTAAAGCCAGAGTTAGCAACTAAGGGCTTCAAAAATACAGGCTAGGCAATTACCACAGAAGTGGCCAGAGCAGCTAGTTTGACTGTGGGTCTAAGATTTTCCAAAATTTTCCTTAAAGCAGTGGTTCTGGTTACAGCTGACTTTAATAATCACGGTTAATACTAATTTTCTTCATGGCATCCTGTTTGCAGCATCTGGACAGGCAGAATCCTGATTTCTGCCAAGGACTTCCAGGCAGCACAGTAAGAGGCAAATGCTAACACTGCTGTCAGTAACAGAGAGATTGTCACTATAATTTAAAAGACTGCAAGCTGAGAATAGATTGACCTATATTGTTGGACTTTTCCTTAAAAATGCAACAAAAAGTAAATTCAGATCCAAAATCTACTTACTTGGTTTCTGCATGTCATTTTGATGCAGCAAATGCTTCTAGATGTACACAAGTCTAAAATAAAGTGTGCTAAAAATCAGTACAAACCTTACTTTTTAAAAATTTTTTTTCCCCCTGAATATTTAAACCAGTGCAGAGTTTCTAGCACTGAGACACTTCTGATCATCTGCTGGTCTGCATTGGGATGCTCTGCATTGGGGCACAAGATTTTATTTTACAATCTGGAGAAACAGTTGCAGTCTTTCAAAATATGGAAATTTGTATCAGTGCAGCCTGTGAACTACTCTACATTTTGTGACACAAGAAAGAATGAATAAACTGCATCCTCTGTGCATTTCAGGCCTGGGTACAGCTGCATTTGCTGGTATGAGAATGCACCTTCTGTTTACTCTTTCTGTAAAAAGTGTGTTTGGTGAAATGTATGCCTCTAATGGCACTTTTTTTACTATTCTTTGGAAGTTACCTTGCTTTATAAGTGTCAAGTTTTCTTTTCTTTGATTTGGAAGATGCTGTTGGACTTCAAATTACCTGTCTCTAAGGAAGGAAGCCAGTTAAAAACCAGAGACTCTTGATCCACCTTTCACACAAACATTATTATGTTATTCCAGCATCCTAGGATGCGCAATATAAAATAAATCTCTTAGATTTTAAGATGCCTTTGCATGAGGAGGGGTAAGAGCTGAGGTCTGTGCCATTACTGATGATGTGCCACATAACAGAAGCTGGGTTTAAAGTTCCTCCTGCTGCTGGTGATTGGTGGCCCTGGAGGTTGGGCTGTCGCTTCAGAGCAGCTGAATGAGCCAGTATTTCAACTGTTTCTGATGAGAAAAATGCTCAATATTTGTGCTGAGTATTTTACCGATTTGTACCCATGTTGATTTTTGATATTTTTTTCTTAAGAAAATCCCAATAAACTGTTTACAGCTATCTCAAATTTGTAAAATAAAATGTTCTGATCTCTAGGTTCTTCACAACTATTGAATTGTTTATGTATTTAGTTAAAATAAGCTTCTTAGCGTGATCAGTTCTGTCACCATTGCACATATTTGTATATTAATGGTAAGTGAATGCAAGTGGGAGCATGACAACACCCAAACAAATTTAAATTTTAATTTGTGTGAATCCTGTTTGAAGGTTTGACCTGGTGCTGTTCAAAATGCAGTGCTTCTGAATCAGAAGTGATAAACTTACAAGGGAGAGTGCTGGAAATAATCCATGGACATCTTGTTCTTATTAGACTTGGGCTAAATCATTCTGACAGATTTCAAACCTGCTGAAATATTGTTCATTAAAATTTTGATGTTGATTTCAGCATTACTGGGAACACATTTTACTTATATCTTTAAGGATGACTATCAAAAAGGGAGAAGACAAGTATATATGATGAAAAACAATGTGAGAAAAGAGTCAGAGAGCTGACAGTGTGAAAAAGAAAGGCACACATTGGGAAACCAGCAGAGAAAAAAATCCCAATTTTTGTAGTTATATCTGTTTAGGACTGAGACCATGCCAAACCTTGGACTTGGAGGCTGTTCTGTCCTTAATACATTGCACATGATTGTCTGTAGCTAGAAAAACATTTTTTGTGGTTTTAAAAAATTGAATTATCCTTATATGAAGTAACATAAACTATGAGTCTAAATGACAGAGTAAAAAGAAATTAAATTCATTTTGTAAGCCCTCAGAGAGTTTAAAAATCCCTTAGGTTCACAAAACCTCAGACTCCATAAGATTCATGTATTTCCAGAGTAGGACACCCAATGAAGTTATTTCCATGTGCTTTAATTAAGTTTTCATCAGGCCTTTTCTATTTAGCTAATGGATTCTCCTTTCAAGACATGTTTGTGTTAAGGACAAGACCCAAAATACCCCACTGACAGCTCCTGTGCAATCTAGATAGAAGTTAGCTATGGAGAGAGATTATAAAACCTGGGTAACTTTCAAAGGTACAAGACCATAGGCAGTTGAGTATTATTATGAATGTTTATTTCAGCAGCTATATCTTGTTTCAGGTAGGCTCATTCACATTTTTATCCATTAGAAGCATTTATTGTGTCCATTTTTCAGACCTTGGACTGCTGCTGGGTGCTGTGGAGCTGTCTCTATGTGTTACCTTCAAAAGGCTTGCAGGACCCAGACCTGCAGCTGCCGTGTGTCTTCTAGGTAAGTAATGCCTGACAAGTGGGTGCCAGAGTAGATAATGAGTTAGATAGTGGAGTTAGATAGTGAAACAAGCTGACTGAATAGTCAATATCATAGACTGGTAATCTACAGAGATACCACGGGGCTGGGTGAACATAAGAATGGCAGTGCTAGGTCAGAGCGAGGATTTACACATCTCAGTGTGGTGTCTGTGATACTTTTCTGACAGGGAGGCATTCTGATTGTCAGTATGGCTTTTGAAACAGAGCCTCATTACTAGCATTTCAAGTAGCCCGAGACCTGCAACTTCCCCAGATCCAGGGAACTTAACTTTAAAATCTGTGATGTGGGAGAGTTGTTTTTGCACTTGACCCTGAATTAAAAAATATTCCTACCTCCAAACTACAAGTAAACTCAAGTGAATGCCTTCATTTAGGAAAAAAATTAGGAAAAGGTGGTATGGTTGCCACTTAAGTCCATGTCAACTTTTAGCATCTTTGATGTTCCTTGCAAGGAATTGCACCCATTTAATGAGAACTACACCTTTTAGTTCAGTTATTGAACTTATTTGGAACTTAATTTGATAGTCCTCACGTTTGAATTGGTAGATACAGTACAAATTTTGTGCCAGACTATCCTCTTCATTACACTCATGATTTTGCACATTTCTGGCACATTCCTCGGTCACCTGTTTCCCTGACTAGAGTCCTGAGTAATTTGATAATTTTTTTATTTGGAGCCATTTCAGACTTCTGATCACCTGTCTGTGCTCTTGTCTACTTTTTATTTATTTATTTATTTATTTATTTATTATTATTATTTTATTTCTTTTTTTTTTAGAGCCCCATTTCTTTATTCAGCTTTGGAGGCATCTTGGATTGTAGGTGGAGCCTTCCTCCAGTCAGAAGTCTTCCTTAGTGTTTTTAGCTTGATTAGACAAAAATGATATGTAGTGACTAATTTTTCTTAGGACACATTTGTGTACACGCATCAGTGTGAATATGCGTGAGTGCTTGAGATTTGCTTCACCTGCTCTTCTGCCACGGATAACGCAAAGCTGTTTACATATTATCGTACTTGGAGCAGGTTTGGAAAATCACTTTCCTGACCACTGTGTGACCCTGTGACTGGAGACTCACACAGGCTCTTTCTCACATGCAGAGTACAGGACCATCACTTCAGCCATATGCCGTGTGACTGCTTCAGGGACACCCTTACTGCAGCATGGCTTTGCCTCCTGCTTCAGGCACAGGTGGGTTTGTGTTTGCCTGGGATCTGGGAGCAGGTTCTCCTTATCATCTGTAGTTGCTAAGCTATTGCATAACAGGACTTCTGCTGCAATACTTCCTCCATTACTTACTCCTGTAGTAGGGAGTGTGTGTATGTGTCACACAGCACTGGGAAGTGTGCACAGTGGCGCTGCAGGTATCAGAGGCCATGGGTCAAAGAGCAGCTGCTGATGACTGGATCACATGCAGGCGATAGATGGTGTCCCGAAGAACTCTGCTCACAAAGGCATAGGTGCAGCAGGAAAGACAGAGTCCTAGGATTTATTTGGGAATGAATAAGTGCGCAAGGTTAACTTGATCTCCATAAGATGTTGATGATATTGCACAGGAAGTTGTTTAGCAGCAATTGCATTGTCATTATCATTAACATCATGTGGCATACGTGTGTATCAACCTGCATAAGAGGTCAACAATATCCTGGGTGCTTGATGTGGACTTACTAGGGAATAGCTGTTTCACTAGAAACAATCTCTATGGGTTCACAGGAGTGGTATTACTGTTATTCCTGTGTAATTCATAGACTTGGGGAGCAGAGGGATTTAGAATTGACTAAGCTGAGATCACTCAGAAAGTCTCTGACAGAGCCCAGAAGTGACCCCTGACACCTGCTGCCTAGAGTCCCAGTATCATAACTGGCCACCAAAATAATTTCCTTCCCTCCCTCCCCCCTCTCTTATGCTTTCTACTGTTCTTCTGGGAAGAAAACAAATCACTTGTAGGGAACACAAAGGAACATGTTGATGGTTCATGGAGCCAGTTAGAATCTTTCTTTCAGTGATTTCTCTTCCCCTCTAAGCAAGTCCAAATCTTATTGCTTTCATAGAACAGTTTTACAAAATAATGGATCAGTCATATTTGTCTGTGAAGAGAAAGGGCGGTCTGGTTTTCATTGAAGATGAAGTAAATGAGCTGTCACAACCTTTCTTGGGGACAGCTGATTTAAAATCCTGTGATTAAAATTGGAAATAAACTGGAATAGAGGTACTCAGTTTAGAAATGTATTAATAGAATACTAAGGTTGGGATTTATACCCATAGCTAACAGAAGTTTCATCTGTGTGTTTATTGTGACATTCCTACTCACTGTTATTAAGTACAAGCAAAGCAACTTTCTGGTCAAGTATCTCTAATGTAACTATGAAGTCATTAGAGTAAAACAGTGTATTAAAGTGATTTTAGTAGAAGGATGTGTCAGATTTTCTTGTTTTTGGGGTTTGCTCACCTGTTCTTATACGTAAAAGCAAGGAAGAGATGGAGAGAAGGAAATTCACCTTCATCTTTTCCAGAAGAGGAGAGGTAGTGGTTTAATGATTTAATGGTTCCATGATCCACAGCTATCCCAAACAGAGAAAATCACTCCGACTTCACCTCAGGGGTGTCAAGATAGGAGCTGGAGCTGTATGGGTGCTGGTCCCTTTGCCCATTGGGGTCCTATGTGGTGATTGTCAAAAGAAACTTTTCAGATGGAACTTGTCTTTAGATCTGTGTAATGAAGTGCATTAACGTAATGAGGTAATGGAGCTAGTTTCTCCTGGGAGGCTCTGGTACATTTGGAAGGATAGTGTGCTCCTTTACTGGTGTGTCACTTCTCTGCCCACCTGAGATCAGAGTGAGAGTGGCAATGATGGTGGCAGGGAGACAATTTCAGATGTATAACCCCATGAGGGAGCTCCTTCTTCTGTATATGCAGAGGAACAGGGCCTAAAATTAATTTTTTATTGGAGTAAACTGAGAAGGTAAGGACATGGGAATTTTTATCTGAATTTGTCTATTTCAGTTTGCAAGTATAATGAGTTGTGAATAGGAGTGTTCAGATGAGTTTTTTTTTGCAAATGCACTATTACTTATACAACACCACCACCCCGTTTTGTACAGTTGTTTGAAATTACTAGAACTGTTGTTGAATAATGAAAAAAAAACCCTCACTAAATTAGCTGCAGATCAATGTGTCTTTCTATGAGCAAAATAACAGGTGCTCCTGTGGTTCATGGCCATCAGTTATCAATGCCTATTGAAATATTGTAGTACCAGAGAGACCTATGAAAATGCCAAGGAAAGTTTTGTTTTGTTTTGTTTTGTTTGAAATCTCATAGTGAAATTCCCAGTAGGGGAGCTTAAGCTAGAAATCCAGAGGTATCTAGAAGTAGCTTTAAACAATGGGCAAAAAGTAATAATAAAAAAACCCTATTTGTGTTTCATGTAGATGAAAATCAGTTTATCTGTTTGTTTTTCCCAAAATATATAATTACCAGTAATATCCATCTCAGTAAGGTAATTTAACCCTTTTGATGTGTGAAAGTACATGTTTATTATGGTCTATGTGAGTCTTTTTTGACCATGCATACAGAATAAGGAATTTTGCTCTCAAAGCCTTAAAATGTCTGGTGCTAGTGAATGCATGAGAATAATGGTGCTAACAAAATTCTCATCCTTTCTTCACCCATGGCCTCTTTATCCTCTTTTGAGTGACTAGTGTTAACATCATTGTCCACATGTATTCATGCACAGGAGCTTTTAATCTCAGCTTTTCTGCACTGAGTGGCTGTGCATATGTGGACACACAGTTGTGGTCATGTTAAAAGATGATTAAATGACTTTTGCTCCAAGTATTCTCCTGCCATTTACTCTTTTCTGCAGTGTATTCACATAAGTGTTCTTTCCAACTTCCTTTATTTGATAATGTGTAAGAATTTACATCATGCTATTGAAATTATTTTTTGCTTAATATTGAAAGACTATGTATAATATACATTACATGTAGGTACCAGTGGTATTTACTGTTTTTCAGACAAGTTTATATATATATATATATATATATTTCAAGTTACATAATAGTTAATGTCTGCCTTGAGCATCGTAACCTGATAGTGTCAAAATAGAAAACTGCATATTTATTCTTGCAAAGTAGTAATAAAGGAGTTTAACTACCAAAAATACACTGGAACACAGAGAAAGATGAAGAATCAAAACGTATATTCTCAGCTATGTTAAAAAAAAATTACTGGATTGAACTTAAGGGTATGTGCATGTATGAAGTGAGAGATACATTAGTTCTGAAGAAATTTAGTAGTCTGTGTTTTATGAATAATTTTCAGAGCATAAATTGTATGGTTCATTGGTCAGATTGATTTCTTTGCATTATGATTAAAACTATCTTTTGCATGGTTTGTGACTAAGATCCTTCTGAAAATATTTTAAATTTTTGTGTCTGCAAAATGAGAGTTGTTTTTAATTTATGCAAGATACCTAATCAAAACAGCGTATAATATGCCTTTGAATGAGATAAGGATGTAATATTTTTGGAAGAGATTGCATATTTATTAAACAGCACTAATTTGCCTTCATTTTTTTGTCTAAGCATTTATTATTTTCATCTCATTTTCCAGAGGCACTTCATTACAATGCTGTTTGTTTTATTGCTACTGCAGTATTAAAAAAAAATCTCTTGTTACTTATAAATAGAAACTTAATATGCGTTATAGTTCTGACGAAAATTGAACGTAAACTCTCATTAGATTATGGCACCTCATATACGAAATTATTAAGGTCACTTATGATCTTATGAACGAATGACCTGTGCATCCAAGAGAAATGGGAAAGGGCAAAGGCAACACAGCTTGTTTTTCTACTGCACCCCATTTGTAGGCAACAGTATGCAGACGAATATACAGTAAAAAGAAACAAAGTCTGAAAGTTAATACCCCAGGCGCCAAACACATGTCTGTGAAAGAGGAATGCAAGCAGACATTTCTGTGTGCAGTACATTAATTCCTAATGGGCTCTTTCTCTTTTACAAAGGTCAGATCACTGGATGGAACAGAATCCCATCTCAGCAATGTATTACCTGCCTTGGTGTGTGTGGAGTAATGGCATAGCTGGGTTTCCTTGATATGGGGTTAACACCCCATAGTAAGTGATTAATACTTCCCCTGGTAAGACATGGACAGCTCAACAGGTCAATCCTATTAATGCTGGCTGTGTGTAAATTGGGCTTTTTATACTGCCAAAGTATTCTCAGCCTCAAAGTTCTGGGTGTCCCTGTAACACTAGAAGGATGGGATGCCGAGGAAAATGCCTGCACGGGATCATACCCCATCTGGAGTTTTGTTCATATGACCCTTCATTTAATATCCTTCTTTCCTTTTTAATTGCTGGTGATGTGATGGAAAACATCAGGTTGATAATTTTAGTCTCTGAAGCTGGGGTGTAACACAGTCATGATGTGGGAAATCAGTGCAAGCCTCTCCATGGCCTCCAGTGAATTTTGTCATGGGAGAAATCGAGCCTGGCCAGGGCCAGTGAAAGGGTCACTAACATGCACTCAGGAGAGAGGGTAGTGACTTTGTAGATGGCCTCACTTCTCCTGAAGAAATGCACAAATCATGGCCAACTGCAGGGGCAGTTTCTGGCTGTGGCCGTCTGTCCAGCAGAGACCCCCAAACTCACACCTGCTCCAGCCACCAAACAACTGAGAAAATGTGTTGGCACCCACAGCTGAAATCATACAACAATCTGAGAGGTTGAAAATAAGCAACTCCTTGAGTCTTTGCCTCTTTTGGGACACGTTTTCCTTCTAAATCAAGGCTCCTAATTTAGATTTTGGACTATTTTGTACTTCGGGTTTCATATACAAACAACTATCCTACATACAACAGTAGTACTGCAGTTTGCAAATCTGATATGTCAGCGTTCTTCTTGGTTTCAAAAGTATTTTTTTCTCAACTAAGGACCACAAAATTTCATAAAGCAAGTTTATGCAGGGTTTAAACCATGATTAACAGGTAGTGTAACAGTATTAAGCAAGGGAAGCCAAGTGGAAGAAGAGTAATTGAGACTGGAATTTCTCACTGCCTTTATTATCCAAATATCTAACAAAAATAAAAACTGATCTTCATGTAAGTAAATAATTTTTTCCAAGAAGGAGGTTGATAGCATGCAGTGCTACTGAATTTGTGTTTCAATGACCCCTTATGTCTAGATTTCTGTTCAAATATATAAACAGTTTATACAGCTTGTTATCATGGTGTGAGTATTATAGATATTGCATAGCTATGTTTATTATTTGTCTTCAAAATTTTTCTTTAATATTTTATAAATTAACTGAGAATCTTATATGGTAAATGTAACATTTTTGTAGGTGGGTCTTACTTGAAATCTCACTATCTTGTACCATGCAGTGAGAATAAAAGTTATGAAGAGTGTAATAAATACACAATCATCCTAAATATTTTGAGTCAGCTGTGTCTTGTTGACTCTAGCTATAACATTGACTGTGAAAATTTTAAGGGTGGATGAGAAAAGCAAATTCTGGAATTTTTATGAGATATCTTTTTCTCACCCATCATCCCTTTGTGAAAGAATGAAGTTTGTGCATTAGAAAGGTGCTCAGAAAAATGTATTTCAGTGTTACATAATGAAATCTAACAGGTGGAAATGGCCTTCAAAGGGTATTTCCTTCCCTTGAACAACAAATTCTGTCATCAGCTATTTTTGATTAGTCCACAATGGATCATTGGGTCAAGACTCACTTGTGCAGGACATGCTTGAGTCTTCAGTGTCCATTACATTGGGTGTGATGCTATTGGTGCTGAGAGAAAACACAGTAACTCCTAGAATGCACAGTTTGAGAAACTGTGAAGTGAGAAAAGTGGAAATGACAGATGCTTGATCAGCAGAAAAAAAATTCTACTCCTGTTTCTTGGCTACTTTGTATGTATATGTAGAGAGAGAGAGAGCAAAATCTTTTGGGGAAGTAATTCAGCAGGTTATCATGATGTTATTCTAGAGAAAAAGATTACACTTACATGTAAAAAAAGTGGAGAACAAACACAGCAACTATGGATTTGAAACAAATCAGGTCCCACCTCCAGATGACCCTACTGAGTACACAATGCTTTCTTTAGCATTCAATGTATTTCTTTAGCAGTAGAATGAGTAGGATAGATTAATACTTCCACTTTTCTTACTTCTTAGCATAGCAACCTAAACAGTTAATTCATTGCTGGTCACACTTTTCAAATGTTTTGTAAGAGTTAACTGGTTTCTTTTACCCTCAAGCTTTCCTCTTTCAACTTACATTAGACTGTATCTTTTTTATCTCCACTGTTGCACTTTGCTGAATTCCTTCCAATTTGTAGCTGTCATTCTGGTATTGTGGTATCTAGATCTCAGGTATCTCCAGATATCTGAGAAATATCAGCATATCCTAGTTCTGTACGAACACTGCAGAATTATAAGTTTTCAGGCTTATAAACATTTTGACATTCAGTATCAACTCAGTCTTTTCTAGTAAGGCTGCTCTTTCTCAAAGGATTTAGTAGTTATTTCGTATAGGTATTTTTTTTCCAAAACTAAATTCCACTCGCTTGCTTTCCAGCAGAATTTTTTATCTCATGGTTTTATTTGTGAACACTAATCCAGTTTTGATGTTCATCTTGCAAAGAACTCATTACTAGAAGATCAACTGCCTTTGATGAATGTGATTGCAAGATCTAGATTTCACACCACTCCCAGAAGGGAATCCTGTGCTGCTTAGAACTTTCTTCCATGATTTAACCTAGAAAACTAAATACAAATGAGCTTTCCACTGATTCATGGGACATTCATAAACCACCTCCAACTTTTTAGCACTTCCTAGTCTTTCAGGAGGTTTGCTGTCTACAGTCAAACCAAAGCAAAGACCAGTACACAACTGAGAAAATAAAGGAAAGAGACAACTGCTCTCAACTTTGTATGAATTCCTCTTCAAGGACTTGGAGGTGACAGATCCTACTAGCAGTCAGAACCACCTGTTGATGACTGACCCTGCCCTTCCAAGCCAATGGAAAATAACCCCAAAATCCCATCTGGATAGCTTGTAGATGATGTGCTGGCACTGCCTTTGATGAAGTGCTCCTCCACTACCCGTTGCCTTGCAATGATAAAGCTGTCAGCCAACATGGGGAGCCACAAGCAAAGGAGACAGGTATAGTTGCATGGTGAAACGTGTTCCCAGAGATGTATGGATGGCCATGAACCTCCTTACTCTCAGGGCTAAATACAAAACTCTTTCCTTGTTTCCTTGATTTTGTACTTGCTTAAGACCCTCTCATATGCAACAAGCAAGTTGTTCTAGTACCTGAAAGGGGGGAAAGAGGATTTGTGTTTAAGTATTTTGATTGTATTTTGCTATGTTAGGTGGGTTTTATGCTTACCCAAACAACAAGAAACATTCAAAAATACCCTGGTTAACCAAGTAATTTAGTTAACACTTCAAGGAAGGCTTAATATAACTTCCACTTTTTGAGAAAACATAATTTTCTACAAATTAAACAATGCAGCTGAGCTCCTGAACTGTTAGGAAAGAGTGCACAGGACCTAAATCTCAGGACTACCTGACTCATGTCATCCACAAAGCTGCATGGCACATGAGGCTGCTGGGATAATTATCCATCCCCTCTCTGCTCACTGCTGTTAGTGCCCACTGGGCACTTCACCCTGAGTACAGGTTGGGACACCAACCATAACCACCTACCCAGGGAACTGAGCATGGAGGGCTCCAGCCTTAAGTGGGGGGAGCAAGCCTTCACTGCTCTTGGGAGAGAGCAGATAGATGTTAAGGGCTGAGCTGAGACTCTCACAGGTGAGGCTGTTTTTTGATTGTGCTGATCTTGCCTTTGTTGTCAGGAGTAAGAATGATGCAACCGCTCAGAAATGTTGAAGCAAAACCCCCTGTCTTTAAAAGTAATTGCTTCCTTGCTTTGTAAACTGCCTACTCTGTAAGCACTACGAATCACTGTAATTAATCCTTAATTCAAGCTGCTGTATCTATGTTACATTGTTGTGTTTACTTAGACGTAAAATGCATTATTCTTTACAAGATAATGGCATCAGTCCACACGGTGTCTGTGACAGGCACAGGCAGCTCTCAGCCGAAACATTAGGTGGAGGGTTATAAAGCTAGTTATGTGCCAATATGTTAATTAATTAATCACAGGCATGTTTTCAAAGCATTCTTCATACCTCAGGTGGGGCTCCTGGGCTATTATGAAATGCCAAACTTCCCTTGAGGCTTTGAGGATTGCACTTCTAAATTCCTCAGAAGTTCAGGGAAGTAAAAGGGTATGTTTTTGGTGTGAGTCACTGAAATGAGGCTGGAGATAAAGATTTTTTTTTGTTTTGTTTTATACTGGGGGAGGAGGACAGTAACCAGCCAGCAAGCAAGCACTTCAGGAAGGAACTAGGTGGAGGGCAAAGCTGTATTTTTCTAACACTGTGAGCCTATTTTTTCTAAACACATCTAATCTTTAATTTAATTTTCTTTTAGTTTAATTTTTCTGAACTTTCTTCTTTTTGAATTCAACTCTCTGGTAAATATCAGCCAGCCTTCTGTCATCTTCTGGTTGGAAACCCAGCAGTTTGTGCAGTACAGGGCAAGTGAGTATATGCCCCTTACACAGTTCAGCCTCAAGGACTTGAAAACAATGTATTTTATCCTGTGTTTTCACAAACAAAACATTCCTGTTTTCTTTCAGCTTGTCTGTGAACCTGTGAGGTACCTGCAAGGCTGTATCTGTAAATCCCCCCACAGCTTCTTTTTTTGTAGCAAAAGACAAGATGCCTACCAAATAACTTCATTCCATTCCAGTGCAGGTCTAGGGCGAGCAGGAAATATGAAATTTGGGGAAAAAAAAAAAAAATATATATATATATATACACTTCATAGGTATTTGCTCATTTTTTAAGCCACACAGCTCTGGATGTGTATGTGTTGCAACAGTGTAATCCAGCAAGGGAAGCTCCTCAACTCTGTAGCTGTCTGGCCAGCCCTGTGCCATGAGAGGGAGGAACAAAGAGACACCTGAAACACATCCTCGGTGAGTCTCAGTGAGACTGGTGTCTAAAAAGTACCATGCCAGCTAGAGACTGGAGAGTGTCAGAGACCTGAAAAGGGCTCTCAGCAGGAGACCCAAAAAGGGCTCTCAGCAGGACTGGGCTGAGCAAATGTGGCTGGTGATGCCTTCATGTGGGTAGTGATCCCCACTGTCTCATCCCAGCCACTCATGCCAGAGGAAAAAGGTCAGTGAGTTGTAGGCCACCTGCTCTGCCTAAAACTTTCACTTGAATTGGCAGGAAGAGTAAGTGTAATGGAATTTTTTAAAGGGTTGGGCAATTCTGTTTATATCTGACTCACATTGCATGTAGATTCATGAAATGTAAAGTGATTCCTGGATTAGATACAGAAGAGAAGTGCCTCACATGTCAGGACAAAACTAGTACTATGTGGCATGCTGGTGCTGAGGGAAGGTCACTCAGTTTCGAATTTTTCTAATTACTATTCCCACTCGGTATCTCATGCTTTACCTGCGGCAAAGTTGTGTAACACCCTGGGAACGCATTTGTGCTTTCCCAGAGAAGGTGCAGAGGAGAGACTGCATTCAGAGAACCCCTCCTAAGTCCTGCACGGCTCAGCCTGGAATATGTTCAGGCAGGACTTTGGGAGTGCATCCAGTGCTGCATAGATATCACTGATGGAGAGAAAAGATAGCCAAATCATTGGTCTCTTTACTCCGATTCAAAGAATTCTCAGTCCACTGGAGAAATGAGAAAAGCAAGAAAAGATTTTCCTCATTTGGAAACTTCACAGAAGCTCATTAGAGAAATGTCTTTGAGATACAGTGTGCAGTTAAAGTGCTTTGTAAAAAGTGCCTTTTTTCTGAAGAAATAAAAACTTCAGCAGAACTTCAAATATTTTGCTTGAATTCTTCTAAGATTTCAGTTGCTGATTTAAAAATATATCTTCTGGAAAAGGAGAAAAATTCAGATGAATGCTGGTGTGAAAGAGGATCAACCTTTCACCTAGATTTGTTCTGCACTAATCATGGGAATACGGGCATAAGCTCAAACAAATATGGAAAGGGAGTGGCTTACTGCAAGCCTTATAAATAAAGTACAAAGGTATCGCAATGGAATCTTTAAAATTGGTAGAGCATTTTGTAACCAGGAAAGATTTGGCAACGATCTCTTATTTACATTCTACTGGATTCAGCTGTTTTTAGCTGTTCATTTGTAGTTTTCAGCTGAAGTGGCTAAATGCAACCCCACAAGACAACTCTTATTGATTTTAAAATTAATGGATATTCCTCTTGAGTTTGGTAGTTTAACATCCTGGATTAGAATGTTAAACAAGTAGTCTGATAAAGAAATTGACTTTCTTTTTCTTTTTCTTTTTCGTTTTCTTTTTCTTTTCTTCTTTCCCTGTTATGGTGTTTGCAAAAAAAAAAAGTACAACAAATGCAAATACATAAAAAATCCAGAGTTAAATAATGTAGAAGGAAGGGATGAAAAAAAAAATTTGCTTTATGTAAATAAGTTTTGATAAGTTTTGGCTTTTACTGTATTTGTACTGTATTTTATTTAACTTTTCTAGTACTCTATTGCCAAGTGGCCCTTAATTTACAGAGCTGCCTTGCATTGAATTCAGTGGAGCAGCTTGTTTGGAAAAAACCACAGAACAAAACTTGGTTTTATGTTACTGGAAAAATGTGTGCTTTCTTTTGGTATCAGCAGATGATTGAAGTTTCTATGGACCTGGTGCTAACAGAGTTATAACAGCATGAAACTTGAATGATACAGTGATGAATGAGCCTGCAGGTTGGGGGAAACAAAATCATGTGCTTTGGAACAGGATGGTGTTTGGTAGTCAAGGAGGATCCTGCCACTATATATGGTCACTATTTTGTTCATGTCCTGAAATTCAGGAAGAGCCACACCTCAGACTCTTCATGGCTTGACGCTGCAGGATGATAACTGGCTGTCACTTTGCATGTGGGACAAGCACTCTGATATAATGCTCTGGGCTGCCCTTGCCTGTTTGCATGTTGCAGCTTGTGTTACGTTTCAAACTTGTGATCACAAATAGGAACCACATTTCTGCACCTCTGCCCATTGGTATTGATGGAGTGGATTTTTTCAGAAATTATCTCTGAATAATTCTGGATGGATTTGTATCTCCAGAGCAACAGCTTATTTGCATTGGTAAATAGTCTAGCTTTATGACTAATTAATATCTTTATCTGTTACTTAAATCTTTATGCTTTCTTTCCTTTGATAAAGACAGGAATACCACAAGTTCTCTGAAAGCCAGTGGGAAATGCCTATTGACATAGTAGAGTCAAGGATTGACCTCTGTTGCTAAGCACAGGCAGAAAAGCAGATAGACAAATGAATTAAATGGGAAAGAGGAGCAGAGGCTACATCTCTTGCAGGAAATGAATTATTATGTAGTAATTTACTCTTAAAGCTTAATTATTTTAATTAGATATTACATAGATATCTACCTTGCTCTTTAAAAGTGGCCTGGAGGACTTAAGTTGTTGCCATTTTCATTTGAGCCTGGCAGACATGTAGGGTCCTGCATGCCCCAGCAGGCACTCTGGCTGCTCCTGAGCTAGGACTTTACTCTTCCCCAGGCCATGAGTGTGGCATTGATGATGGCCTGAAAATACAGCCTATATTCACTGGTCATACTTCCCACATTACTCACAGCATGAATGCAGGAGGAAGCAGAAGGCTCATCTTCCATTTTGCATCTCCCTCGTTACTGTCTGACAGTCCAGTTACACTTGGTCTTACAGGAATCCAGCAGTGTGCTCTGATGGTGTGATAGACCCTGACTCCATCTCCTCAGCATGTGCTGAATGCTCACAGCAGAGTAAGCCTTGGAAATATTAGGCTTCTCTCTCTCTGAGGTCAGAGCTCAGAAAGTATGTATGTAAAAAGATGGGTGAAACATTTCATCAAAACTTGATTTTACTGTGATGCCAGCCCTGCAGAGAGCAACATAAGAATGTGGGACTACTTCTCCAGGAAATATATCCAGTGACTTCTTGCATTACGTTAAATGTTGACACACAGACCAGCTCAGTGATTTTATTTTAGGCTAAAAGTGTATTTCTGCAAAAGAATATATGGAAATGCTGTTCGGTGTTAAGATTCAGTCATAGAGGTTTATGTAGTCCCTGCCCTGAAGACTTGCACCTTTGTTTGGGTCTTAAGTGCATCTAAAGAGCTCTGATATGAGGTTTGTGAGACAGAAGCAAAACCATACATATGAGGATAACTTCAAAAGTTCTTCCACATCCAGAGAGTATGAGGGTACAGGAATATTGAGAGCATGGGCTGCATACCTAATTGTGGGACATGGCCTAGCAGAGCCATGAGTTGATTTCATAGTCTGCATAAGTTCCTAATTTATACCCACATGGAGCAAAGACCTTGCTCAAAATTCCAGCAAAGCTCTTTTTGTCTGGTTACCCTGCCTTTGCAATGTCATGTTTCCCAGGGCATGTCCAGCCAGCTTGGATCAGAAAGCATTCCCATCGTCACCACCCTTACTCCTCCAATTAAACTGCAAGTCTTGGACTACACAGCTTGACTGAATTTCTTTTGCATGCAGCTAATCCTGTCAATGTTCTCCCTGAGCACACCTAATGGTACACAGGGCCAGGACAGAACTTTTCTGAAGGAAATCTACAGTTGGACATGATGTGCCTGTTGGAACCTTGAGCAGTGACTCTCTTGTGCTACAAATCTGCCTCTCATGGGACTCGGGGCTTGCAGACAGAAATTTCTTTGCTATTATGTTTCTTTCTAGTTTCTACTCCCTTCCAGTCAGTTATGATTTCTGCTTGCATTCTTCAAATCCTTCTTCAAAATCTCACTTTACAGTTTTCTTCCACTATCACTTTCCAGTCATTGAGCAAATCAGCTCTGAACCTAGGGGAAACACCAAGTAGAGCACAGGTGGCCCAAAAGCCACAGGCCTGGTGTCCCAATTGTCTGGGAAGAATTACCAAGCAAGACAAAGATGAAGACTGGGCTGTTAAGGATTTTTCTCTCTATATCCTGTTCCCAGTCCTCACCAGCCACAAGAGCTCCTCTCTCAGCTGGATGAATGTTTTAATAATTTTTTTCAAATACGTGTATTTTATTAAATTTAAGAGGAGCTAGTTATAAATAGGATACAGCCCTCTGGGCTGAGATCTCCTTTAGCCAATGTACACATGGAAGGGTGTGTATGCAGTTTTCACTGTCCTGCATGACCAAAGTGTACATATTTTTGCTGGTAGAAAAGCAGCTAATCCAGTGAGGTCGAAGGGGGTTGCAAATCAATTTCTGCTCCTGAAAGTGCTGGGGTGTATTTAATCTTGTGCATGTGAGTGGTATGTGAATATGTGGCCTACTTCTACTCTTTGGGACTTCCAGGGGAACAAGGCAGTTAACTACTTAAGGACAAGCATGTGCACAGAGAGCAAGAATGATTAAACTTGGCTGTGCAAAGGCCTCCTCCCTTCCCTGCTCCATCTCCCCCCACATCTTCTTTCCAAAAGTGCATTAAACCACTTCCAAACTGCTCATGCAGTTGGGGATTATCATGCTCTGGGGATTGTAATTATTTGAGATCTGTATACTACCCAAGTTCTGGAGGCAATTATCATTTGGCCTTATCCTTCAAAGAGTGCTTGCAGAATGTGGAGCTCTTACAACCATGCCTCTGAGATATTCCTTACATAACTCCCAAGTTATGAAAATACAGTGTTTAATTTTTACAGGCAATGAGACTGCTTGGTCTATTGTTTCCTGTTAAATTCACCACACCAAATTCCATCCCATGGGAACTGAAGCCAGTCAGTAACTGAGATGAGGATTTAGTCCATTCCTTTCTGTCAAAATTGAGATATTTCACATATCTGATTGCGCATCTGTTAAAGGAACAAATTCCTGTACATTGTGTTGGCCACTTCTGTATTAAAATCTTACCTTAGATGTGTTCACATTCCCATTCAAACTTGTCATGTTATTTAACTTATTTTAAAAAAGAAAAGATATACATGGGGTTTTTTCTGTACTCATTGATCTTGTCTTTTGATGCCATGCCCATTATGCTACAATGCATCTGGAAAACAACCCATAATTTTTCTTAAGGCAGGAAAAAGTATTTATGGTGGTACAATAATATTTTACAGTATATATGATCAAAAGATTGCAACTTCATTTTCAAATCAAGTTCCAAACAATAACAGAAACTACCAAGGTGCTGTTCTTTGTTTCCCATTTCTCAGAATATCCCTGGAATTCTGCCTTCATTAGGTATACTTCCCAGACTGTATGGTTTGGGGTCTGAACAGATGTACTACAGCCTGAGAAAGCACAAAACAAAGTGTGAAATGAAACAAATACAGAAGTGAAATATATCTGTGGAGAATAGCTCTAATTAATGGAACTCTGCCATACGTTGCCCCAGAAGGAGCATTATGTTGAGTGAAGGTGAACAGAAATACTTGTAGTTACTTTGACCATAAGTTATCATCAGTTCCATGGTTTCCAGCAGCTGAGTTCAGGATGGTTATTCAAGCAGCAATTTTTTCTTTCATTGGAGAGTGCAGTTCGTTGCCACTCTGCATTTTAGAAAATAATGGAGAACAAGATTCAGCAATTAATGCGAAATTTCAGGTAGGCAATGACAAGTAGCAGTATCTCAAGACACAGTAGCAATGAGTGCAGAAAAACCCTCGGGCTGTGAAGAAATCTATAGATCTCCATGCTTATGACAACCACTGGAAAATATACTGTTGTATATTTTTTTCCCCTGTAACATTTTTTGGTGGCAGTATTTGAGGGTAATGAAGAAGTTGATGTAGAGATCTAGTTTTGTATTGGTGTTTAATTTTTCTTTCCCTTCTATCAATAAAAATGTGCCATTTTGATTCTGCTGAAAAGAAGGTTTTGTGCAGGTTTCACAAAATTGTAATTTATTGATAAGCTGAGGAAATTGAAGGCAGCTTTCTCTTCAGGATACAGGAAAACCAGCATTAACTCTCATCTCAGGCTTTCCTACTGACAGTAAAAACCTGTGACTAAACTGAATGCAATTTGAGTTTGACCTATAATCAAGTTGTTCTAAAAGGAATTTGGTATCTCTTATTTTCCTGATAATACAACATTTACAGTCTTGGAGCAGTTTAAAGTAAGAAATTGGTGCTGTCTGATATCAATAGCTAACAGATGATGCCACAGTCAAGCTATTCCACTTATGGGAAGCCAGCCAAGGGACTGAAGCCCCTGGGTTCCCTTCGTCCATGGTGCTGCAGTGACAAGAACGTGCTCTGCAAGTGCTGTGGGCTTCTCTTTTTTGCTTGTGGCAGGAAGGAAGATGAAGCAGTGCCCAGAAACTAGGAGCCTTGCTGTCCTTGGCTTCAGCTGGCCAAAGCCACCACTCTTATGCTGTGACTGTCACACAGCATGTGCAGGCACAGGTAGGAGCTTTTCTCTGTGATGTACTCCAGAGTCCTTGTGGAAATGAGTGTATCATCTTGGAGGAAGCTGTCACAAGTCTCCTGGAAGCTGATGATTTTAAAAGCCACATTTGCCTTTGAACAAATGTAAAAATCCTGAAAAGAGAGAGGCTGATGGCCATGGCACAAACCTTTGAAGGCCATCTGGGAGGTAAGGTGGATCACTGCAAGGGTTTCAGAAGAGGATAAAAGAAAGGAATGGGGTATGTCTGGGTGTGAGCTGGATAAAATTGTGTGTAGGCAGTGCAGCTGGGATACCACAAAAGGAGGCAGAGACCATTGGAGAAAGCCAAGAATGGTCAAATGAGCTTCAGTAATGGGGCCCTAGAAGGGGAAAAACATAACAAGGAAAAAGGTCATGCTTTTTGGGTGAAATGCTGGCTGGTGAATAAAAGGCTTGAAGTAAAGAGCAAAGAAATTCCTTCTTGTTGTTTGATGATTAAGAGAAATACAATTTAATGCCCATTTTCAGTAAATAAACAGGGTTGCTACCCTGTTTGTACACAATTCAATCTTCAGTTTCCTCAAGAAAAACAGTCTGAACACTAGCTAAGGACTCTGGCCCAAAGGGTAATAGTAGCCTCTAATGGGAATAAACAGAGGGTAGGCGGCACTCTTTAAACACACTCTTTGAAGAGCAAACGGAATACAGCCCTTAAGAAAGGTACTGGTACACAAATATTTACCTATTAGGTCTCTATTCATGATGGACTCAACCCTATTGTACTCAGCTGTTGCTTTCAGCCCTCCATAGATCCGTCCCCTGACGTGTGACCTGCATTTGCAAGCAGTAATTAGAGAACCAGGTGGCTCTGCACCATCACAGGGCGTTTTGAACGAGGGGCAAGAGCAAGTTGAGTTCTGCAAAGTTCTCTGTATGGTCTCCAGAGCTGGGGGCAGCTCAGAATTTGGGCCCAGGGCTCCTGTTGCTGATTCACATCCTGGGAGCCTGCAGTAACTAATGAAGGTTTAGGGCTTCATTACAGTACTTGATGGATAGAAAGTGTCATCACCCTTACTACAAGTGTGTTGGAAACACTTGTCGACAGAGCTGCCTTTCTCATTTACCTGCCCTGTAATCAGGATACTGAGAAAGGTCTTAATAACTGTCACTTTCACATTGGGGCTGTCATGTAATTTGATAACTATTTTACAGGATTAAATCAATGTAATCTTGGATTTGCAGTTTTGTGAGATTAACGGAAATGGTATTTTTTTTACAGAAGTGGGCAGATGGACTAGGATTAAAAGAATTCTCCTCCAGCCAGATCATCCTGAAGGAATGAAATACATTGTTCTGGAGAAATAATCTCCTCCTTGGAATATGCAGGACAGCAGTAAAAACACATTATAAGTGAAGAAAGGAGTAGATGCTTTGCTTTGCTGGCTGTGTGCAGTGTCTTGCAGCTTGTTTCTCCTATTGCTGAGGGCCCTGTGTGGAGCAGAAATACACACCAGTCCTGTCCAGTGTGTGACTGGAGCAGCCATACAGCATGTCACTGGTGGCTCTCACAAGAGGGCCTGGGGAGGCAGGCACCAGAACTGCTGGCAAGAGGTGCTCCCAGGTGCCACCACTGACCCCCACGTGGCAGCCAACAAAGGCCCTATTGAGAAAGGACTGGGAGGCAGGGCTGTGGTCAGGGTGGAGGAACATGATAGCAGCCTCTTGAGGCCAGGGAATCTGTAAAATAAACCGCTGGGCAGCGTGAACGTGGAGGTGAGGAATGTGAAACCAGAGTCGAGTTATTTGGGAGCAGTGCCAGTCCAAGGCTGCGCAAGACATTGCTGGCCAACGGAAGAGGCATAGCTGGTTATAAAATACAGCAGGGACAGGACAAACTCTTTGTTGGTATAAATAACTTAAACTCTGATCAGATCAAGTGCCCACTTGCATTGGGGAGCATGGACAGCACTATGGCTCGCTGCTGCCTGGCCACTTGCCCCACCCTGGGCTTGGCCAGGCTGATGGAGCCTGTCAGCTGGGGCTGCACCGTTTCTGTGACCTCTTTGTGGAGGCACACGGCAAAATCACTTCTGCATCCCAGCCAAGGCTATACCCTTTCCTACTCGTGGCTACATCCCAGACACATTCTTGGCCTCTTTCACCCCAGGATGAGGTTTAAGGCTAAATCAAGGCTGCGTCTGCTGGGACACATGGTCCTATGTTCCCTCCTTGCACTGTATTTGGACCCTTGTTTTCAGCTTTTCTATACTGATCACAGTTATGTGTCTTGGTTTTTCCTTCTGCTGGGTCAGGTCTGGTTCACCACAAGTACTGGCCTTGGCATAAAGGGAGTTTACAGGCCCATGCAGGCAGGGGATAGAGGGCCAAAAGGGCATTACCCCTTTCTAGGGAAGCATGTTCCCAAACCTTCTCCTGCTGCTCCCCAAACTGCTCTTTCAGGGGTAGTGGTTTTCCAAGCTTCTCTAACCCATCTTTTGGCTATAGTTTGCAGATGAATTCAAGAAAGAGAACATACATTCAATTTGTCCAGAAAAAACTACTGATCAGAAGGTAGGAAAAAAGTTAAAATATAGAAATGGCTTTGCAAGCACTTTCTGTGGAGCAGGCAGCGGGTCCAGTCTCCTCATGCTCCTCAGTTCTGCTCTTTCTCTGCTATATCAGCTGCTGACAGAACAGCCAAAACCAGCTAAAAATAGTGACTGGGTCATTTCAGCTGAGGATAATTAGAGAAATAAATGAAAATGAAACTTGGATTGGGCAGCCAGTCTTCCATCCATCTCTGTGTTGTGCTACATCACTTCTACAAATCATGCAGTGCTAAGGAATGTTGCCATTCCGGAAAAAAAAAAAAAAGTACCAAAAAGAATCAATTCCTTTTGATGCAAAGAAACAAAGTGTGTGCTAAGCAATGCATGTTATGACAACCAAGTCTTCCTATCTGACAAGTTTTGTATAGCATCAGCTTCATTTACAGTTTGTAACACTATTAAATTGAGTGTTCTGAACTGCAATTGGAGTGTTTACAATCATAGCAAATGAACAAACAAACAGAAAATAGAATGAGAACTGTTTTAAAAGAAAAAAAGCCTGATTAATATTAAGACAACTGAGCTATTGTCTACACAGTGGTTTTAAACTTGATTTAGCTTGTAACAGATTGTAACAGTGCCCACCACAACGTCTTATATCTAATGCTTTCCTTTGGGATGCAATGGAGGAATAATTCATTCTTCTAAGTTGATTCAGATATAACAATAATGGTGTTTTTTACTACTTATGTTATTAATAAAACATAATTTTTATAACAAATCACAGTCCTGTGCTGTGGTCTTGAAGAACCTCTGCACCACTGTGGAACATGACCAGCAGTTAGTTAAACTGGAGGGATGAAGAATATAGCCATAAAAATCTCTTCTGCATGATTTATTATTATCTCCTTAAATCTAATGTGGCTTATTTATATGCATTTCATCAGCCTAAATTCTAATTAAAACTGAACATTAAACTCTACCTTTTCAGTCATAATGTTCCTGCATCCACTCTTTAACAGCAATATCTTAAGGAACATATTTGTGACTTTTCCAAGTTCTGGATCTGTTCTCCTTGTTTAAGAATTGGAATGGAACTGACTAAATATTTGTAACCAATACAGAGTATTTGGCTTATTTGTGGAGTAATTTTATTCATTCTTTGTATATACTGAGATGACTTAATTTATACTGAGGTTCTTGAACCGGAGTTTTCACAGAACTAGCCACAGAACTGAAGTTTTAGTTCAAATAATTATTCCTAAAAAGGAAACAATGGCTTGCTATTGGCTGATATTAACTCTTCACTATTCTTGTTGTTCCTAAGTTTGGTTCTGCCTGGACTTTACAAGCATGCTGTGTGCCTCTGATTACCTGGATGCTATTACTTGGGAAAAGGCAAAATGAATACTTGGACTGTAGATTGTGTTCTTTGCCTGATCTCTGACATTTAAAGACCATCTAGCAACCTAGGAATCTGAATGATCATTTAAAAAAATCTAAGAGGAAGAAAGGAAAAGCAGCTTGCAATATTAAGCATCTCATCCCACTGCAGACTTCTCTGACTTTAAGAATTTGTGATTTTAGCTTTCATTGATATCTGTTGCTTTTAGCAGTGTATTGCCATGACTTCATTTATGTGTGTGGATTATTTTGTTGTCAGTGAAACCTGAAAGCATTCATCCACATTCCCAGGAAAGGGGATCTCTTAAGAAGTACTTATTAAATCTGACTTGCTCAAGGAGTATCTGTCTTTCCCAGCATTCATATCTTTTGTTCTTGGCTGTAGCTCACTGGCCTAGCAATGAGAGTTGAAACTGGCTCTCACCTAAGTCCTGCCTATTTGTGGTAGAGCCTAGATTTAAAAAGCAAAACCTTCCTTTCCTCCTTTAAATGTAAAGGAGTGCCATGATATGTGATGACAGTCTTGATGAAGTGTCTGAAAAACTGCCTTCCTCTAACTTGTGCACTTCAACAGAATAATTTCTGTCTTCATTTCTAATATAGAAAATCTATTTATTATGTAACTTTCAAATCATTTTTTAAAGATAGACTTGCTTGTAAAAAAATGCATAAAGCATTAGAAACTGAAATTCCCACTAAAGTGCTGCAGTTGTTCTTGTGGTGTTCTGTCTGTCAGCTTCTGGTGAGGCCACTAGGGATGAAAAGATGGGAAAATTCTAGACTTTTCTCTGAGAGCAGGAAGTTTTGTAGCTATATGTATTTACTGCTGCTTCACCTGTAACACCCCTCTTCCTCACCTCTCCTCTGTCCCAATTTGTCTGTGTGTCCAGAAAAAGCTGTATTGAGATCAGCTCATTTGTCTACCCGCAGATGTCTGCTGCTAATGATTTCCTTTTGTTCTGTACTTTCTTGGACTGTACTTGAGACAGCAAACTAGAGATGAAATGACCCATACTATGTTTGCAATCGGCCATATCATCTTCATTTAGGAATTTAGATTTAATTGTTCTTGTGTAGGCTGGTAGATATTAATCTCTGAGATGAATATATGTAGGATAGGCAGTGCTTAAAATTTTTTGGATTGTGCATTTCAATTTTTGTGCTCTTCTGCCCAGAGTATAGGATGTACATTGAATGCCAAATCTAACTTCCATTGAAGTCAAAGGAGCAAATTTGACTCTTATGTAAGAATGTATTAATATAAAAAAACAATTTCTCACCCTTGTTCTGTTTTGCCAACTTTTAATATTATCACATTAATAAAAAAAGAAAAACAACGAAAGAAAATGAAATGCCTCATATATAAGTGATTGTATTGAATATGTATTCCAAACTGAAATGAAGTGTTTTCCTTTGGAGTATCTTTCTTGCTGTGCCTCTGTACCCAAACATTTATGAGTTCAAGCAGAATATTGACACAATGTTTAATAATATGAACATTCTTTTGAAGTACAAGCTGAAGAAATGAGGGCAAAGGGAAAAATTGTATTTTTTTTGAAACAAAGTACTGTATTGTGAGAAAACTACCATACTCACTCTTTTAGTTCAGTTGGAAAAAAATCACAAGTCTTTCATGTCAAAACTGAAGTGGTTTTTCAACTCATCTATTATTCCTCAGAATTGCTGCCCAGGAAACTGAATAGGAGATTAACAAAGTATCTGGCTAAAATTATGCCATTTAAAAAAATGTACCACTGTGTTTATACTAGTGCAAGACCAGCCAATAGATCGCCTGAAAGCGTGGAAATTGGAAAATGGCACTCTCCAATTATGGAAAATCCCATTGCTCAGAATTCAGACGTTTTGTAAAGGAGGGAATTGTCTTCAGAAGATTTGGCTGAATTTTTTACATTCTTGTATTATCTCATTCTGCTCGAGGAATGTAAACAGTGCTCATCTGTCAGTATAGCTGTTGCAGCTGGATGGCCTTTAGGACTGGGATTTTTAAAAAAATGAAGTTGTATCCTGAATGTGATGCTTACAAACTGGCAGCTCTAAACAATAAAATTTCCACTGTGATGGGTGAGGTATGACAGACAATTTGCTTTGTCTTGCCCCATTGCTCTGTCTATTGTGACTTGCTGAGGAACTAATCCCAGGCTGGATATGTAATCAGATTTGATGCCTGACTTCCTGCTCTCCTAAAGTGACCAATTAAGATGCCATTAATTAGAAGTGAACAAGTATGAAAGCCAAAAAAAGAAAAATGCCCTTTTTGTCTTTTTCTGGTAATATTTATTAGAAGAACTTTATTAGAAACTGAAAAGTTTTGCTTGTAATTTTTAGAAAACATTTTCTTTTCCTCATCAGCATTATCTACAAAGCAGGAATATTGTAATCCTGCACTACCCTGGCTACCTTGCAGAATACAATTTTCTCAGCAGCTGGGGGCTTTGGGCTGGGAATTGCATAGATATTAGTCACCCTTCTGTTTTCTTACTTTACCACAGCTACCCTTAGCCATGCATTTAATTCCTATTAATTCCTTTTCTAAATGTTTTGATTCTGACACAAGCAGAAGTCAGTGGAGACACCTGAAATCAGCTTAAAAAAAGCTGTTTCTGGAAAACAATCCAGAACAGTGTATCTAACTGTTCATGTCAGATGCAGCTTTGAAAATTTGTCCTTTATACATCTTGTATTAACCAGAAGAGGACCAGCAAACGTGAACTCAGGACTCGGTTCTGGACAGCTGTCCACTTCTTTGGCCTCATACTTACTCTGAATATTGTATTCTGTCTTTCTATACAGCAGCCCAGCTCTAAAGAGCTCATAAGAGCTCATCTCTGCCTTTCTCTTCCCAGTAGTACAATTTTAAAGGCAGGAGGTGGTAGGTGAGAGTGCTGTTTCTGTACTTAACAAGAATGGGAAAAGTGGTTGAACTTGATATCCCATTCTGTGCTCAAAACTACTGTGTTTTGGACTAAGCTTAACCCAGTTCACAGGCAGAGTTTGAAAGTGCTCAAAAAATGCATGAGAGCCTGAGCCTCATTTGACTGATGAGAACTTGGACACCCCACAGTTTAAGCAGCGGGGTGGAGATCTTATGGATCACTTGCTTGAACTTGCATGCACAAATTTCTCCTAAATTGCTCTAAGTAACTATTTATTTATTCATTCAGATTAGGCTCTTTCTTTTGCTCTGCTTCAGTCTTCATCCAGAAAAGAATAACAGCAATTGCTGCCTCTCCAGGGTGTTGTGTAATGAGTATTCAATGGCTGGGAAGACACCCACCTATGATGACAGCAGGGGTTAGTATGTAATGAGCACAACTAATTTACCTGGTCACTGCAGGTTCTGGTCCAGTAGAAGCAAACTGAGGGAATAGTTATTTTTGTCACCTTCTCCAGTTGCTTCTTTGTATTGATGAGAATTTAAATGGGTGAATACTTTTTCTTCAGTCATCTCACTCTTTGATTTAGGTCTTATGGGCACATTCTCTGCAAATCTGCCCAGTCCAGATGTAGTGGACAAATCTATTTCTTGATCCTTGCTGCCATTTCCAAATAAAGTGGGATTTTCATCTCCTCTAAACAGAGTCTTACATAAATGTAGAAGCACACTTATATGTCAAAAACTGTTGTGGATAGATTTAACACCAATGTATGAGATCAGCTCAGTCAAATTAAAAGGCCTGTAGGTAAAGTGTTTTAAAAAAGCATATTGCAATTGTATGTTTCATTAACAAAATGACTAAGCTCAGTAAATGTTACAACAGTGCTGATGGAACCTGAGCTCTAATCTATGAGTACAGCATTATAATTTTACAAGAGTAGCTGTTCTTAATAAACATCAAAGTGCATGTAATTATTATGTGACTTTAGCCCTTTTTTTCCCACGATACGATAGTTAATCTTGACAACAGCTAGCATTAAGTGCAGTGATTTAACTCCCCTGATGATAAAGTTTAAAAATAGCTTTTGTTCAGCTTGTTCCACTCCGCCATTATCCTCCATCACTTGGCTCAGGGGGGTGACCTTCATCGTCTTGTCTGGAGGCGAGGCTTGGACATGCTGGACACTGCCTTTCCAAGGCTGTTTTCCCTGAGTTTTGAGAATTGTAGCTGGAATAGGGAACTGCATGAAACATCCCCTTTTCCCACACAAGAAGACCACCATTTTGAATATAAGCTAAGGCTAAGGTTGTGTTAGTATTTGGAGGTTACGTTTGCATTTCTTTGAAGTTCATTGATCTCAAAAGCAAAGCAAAATCAAACCAGAGCAATTGTAAGATTTTGGAGCAGAGAATGCCCTTCTGAAAAGGCAGATGTGGAGTAATGGAGGTGCTCTGTTGTGGCTGGAATTGGATACTGTTTTATCTTGCTGATGGGTGGCTTGCAGCACGGCTATAGAGCCTGTAACTGCAAGATGCCCTGTGGCTGGGCTTCTGCAAAGGCCTTACTCTTTTGTCTAAATAGTCTTGATGGAGACTTCAATAATAACTTGGGAGAGTGGGGAGAATTTAACTTAAATCTTCCATGAAAAGTGCTTTACACAAGTGTTATAAATTGATGCGAATAATTTGGTTCAGCCTTTGTCAATTTATAGAATTTATTAATTAGAGCAAGCAGTAGCAAGTAAAAACACAGCGCTGGGTCTGACCGGGGAGCTCATCTTGCCAACGGCCAACACCTTCCCACTCAGTTCACTCAGTTTTATGTGTTTCCAACTATCTCTATTGGCGGTTTGCCCAGTACTCTGCGTTTGCGCGGTGTGTTGCCAGGGGGTCTCAATCTGCCTTCTGGTGGTCGTCTGAGGAAGGCCCTCTCTTCTTCCTCGGTGTTTTGCTGAGCTGTAATAATCTTGCTGTTCATGATTACAAAGGTACAATAGACAATTGCAAAAACACAATACACAAATGTTGGCAGCTACTTCTATCCTTGCAGTTGGATACTTTTTACTTAACTTTGTGGTTTAGTTGCACAAACTGTCAGTCACACTACTGCTGACTATGCTGCACAAAAATGGCTCTTAAACACCTATCAAATCTTATAATGTTACCCTCGGTTTGATGAACAAGAGACCCCTAATCTATCACAACAAGGATCTATTTTTTAGGGGGTTTGAAGGACTGTTGTGTTCCAGGCAAAGGAAACAGAACAAAAGTTTTCTAAGCAGGATTGGGACTCACTATTTTCCTCTGCAGATATCAGCCATATTTTACCTCCTCCTTTGAACTATAATGGTATATGCCAAGAGCAAAACTGAAAGAATTCTTTGAGAAATTCCCTTAAAATACACATGAGTACATTGTGTACAAAGATTTCATTCCATTTGCTGGCATTTGCAGTCTTTCCTTCTGTGCTCTTTTCACCCTCTCCTTGACACCTCAAGTTGCTTTGAACAGGTCATTTTCTGATAAAGCCTATTGCAGCATGAGTCCTTGTAACATTCTAAGAAGAAAATACAGAGTTGAATCATGAAACCAATGAAAGTAATACTTATCACAGTCTATGGACAAATAGAAATACTTTGGTAACAACAGTATTGTTGCATTTACTGAAATCTTTAGTTTATTTTCAGTCTTAATGGGCAGATGCATTTGCTCTTTTTGCAAACAAAAGAGTATTCAAAACCCCTAACTAGAAACAAATGATCACACACTGTACCTGTATTTCTTGAACTAAGAACAGAACAAAATCAAATGTTTTTGTCAGGCATGCTTTATAATTGTGCATTCCTGCACATAGAGGCCCAAGCAGGATCCTTCTCAAATGACACAGATGATTATTGTTTTGTTCCCAAGGGAAAGTGGTATTACAGCATCAGTATTATCCACTGGTAATGAGGTGCTCACAAATGGAAAGAGGAGGGGTAAGACAGATATAACATGAATGACTACCCTGTGGCAAATATTGCTTTAAAAATGTTTTCATAACACTTCAAAGAGTCTGAGTGAGGGGATCATGTGGTAATACTGTCTTTGGTTTAAACAATAGGGACTTCAACCCCAATCCTGGATAACCCTGTTAATATTGATGGTAGCTTATTTTCTTGGTGCCAAGTACATGATTAAGACACTGATTCAACAAATCCGAGGTGATCACTTCATCAGAAAGCATCATATGATAATGAAAGGCTTCTGAGAGGGAGCTCTCCTCACTTCTGCAGATCTGCTTTCTGTTTCTTTCTTACCACAGTCTCAACCACCACTGTTAATATCTGCAAAGAGCTCTAAAGAAGAACTCTGTGACAGTGGTTAAGCATTTTAACAGTTGATTGTTAGATGAAATAATGGGTGAATGCTGACAGTGACATGTATTTGCTTTTTGTTCTCAGGTGTTATGTGGTGACTTTACGTTTTTATTATGGATAAGAGAACAGGTGTAGCAGAGTCCCAGACCTTGCTGTATTGTAGGAGCAGTTCTTCTGGTTCCACTAGAGATTGAATAGGGAAAATATTTCTGACTGTTCCCTTTGCTTGTGACAAAGGCAGAAATGCAATTCAACTACTTGTAGAGAGGTGTAGTAAAGCACCATTAAGTACTTTTTTAATGTGAAACCTTCAACATAAAAGAGTTGTCTCTCGGCACCCAGGTGATACCTTAAGTGTTGATGTGCTCTTCCTTCACAATTATGAGGAGGGTTTCTCAATTAGACTTGTATATGAAAGGCTTTTTTTTTTTTGGTGTGTGTGTGAGTGGATAATCCCAATTTCAGTGACGGTTGCTTCTTATTCTGTGCATGCATATTAATGATAATTTTACTTTTTAACTGGGCAGCCAAAATGAAGACAGAAAAGGGAGAACTGCACGGACAAAACTTAGAGAAGGAAATATGTTTATAACCTCACTAATTCCAGCTCATGAAAATTTACTTATCAAAGGCTAAAATCTGTTTCCTACACTGATAGCAAGTGGGGAGTAAGTGGTTTTGTGAAAGAGCTACTGCACTAGTAAAGCCTTCAAATCTCTCTGCTACTGTTGTAGTGCAGTATGGCCACAACCATTAATCCCTTTTTGGAGGCAGTGATCAGCAGGAGGGAAAAGTGATATTTTGCAGGGGGGAGGCTCTCTTCTTGGGTGAATTAAAAGGTAAGATGCCTAGTAAGAATCTGTGCCCAGCTGCTGGGGGAAAAGCAGCATTGTGATGGGAGCCCAGGAGGGCGTACATCAGAGATGAGATGATCCTTCCTTTGAACCATCTTCTGGAGCAGTGAGCACATTGTTAAACACTTTAACAAATACAGAGATCAGATGGAGATCACAGTTTCCTCTGCCATGGAAATGACCAGAGATGTACTTAAAATAGGAGGAAGGACAGAGAAAGCAAAGCTGTTCCCTTTTCTCTGAGGAGTGAAGGAAAACATGGTTATAATCTTCGAGCAAGTAAAAAGTTACTGCAGAACAAAAGGCAATGTGGTATTGTTAGACATCCACTTTGCTAGGACAAGAAGTAATGGGGTTATATTTAAAAAAGATGTTTAGGCAGGAAGGTTCAGTGGAAAAATGTATTAGGAAATATATTCTCAGGAAATGTGAGCGAAATATGGAAAGTGATTGCCTGAATACTGTAAAGCTTTTAAAAGCAAGTCTGAGAAATATCTGTCATAAATGCTGTGCAGTCAGTCATTATAGCATAAAGAGTTCTCAGGCCTCCTGTGAATTTTTTTTTTTTTTTTTTTGTGATTTAAATGCTGGGTATTTTTTTGGTCTTTCCTATAAAGGCTTTATCCATCAAATTGATTTTTTTTCTCTTCACCCATCTTTTTTTTAAAATCAGCCTTGTTCTTAGTATTAGGATTTTTTTTCTTAATGCCATTTGATTTCTTGTTTATAAAATTATAAGCCTTTTTCATTAAGTGCTCTATCAAACAAAATTATCTCTGCTGTTTGAAGATATAAAATTGGTTCTTTTTGTGGAGAAAATGCAGATATTATGTTGTTCTTCCACCCATGTTAAAGAGTTACTTAAGCTGCAGTAAACTGGCCAGAGACATTAAGATTACAAATGGACCCCTCCTGGATTTATTTGGGGTGCTTGTGGGAGCAGGGTGGGGCCATTTTAGTGTACAGGTATCTGGAGAAAGGCATTTTCTCAAAGTGAGTGCAAACTTCCTTATGCCAGCAGTGACTACTTAAGAGACTGATGACATTACAGGTGTAATAAATGAAGTCAGCTTTGCAGTTTATTTGTGGGATGATAATGAATTATGATATCTATCATGTTATCCAGATGACTTAGTGTAATCATGTCTCACATCACTGTTTATTGCTCATTATCTTTCAGTGTGCCAATGCTTGGTGGATTTTGCATCGGTGATGATTTTGTAGCTAGATAATCAAATCAGGCATTACACTTAGTTTTAATGGAAAGATTTTGTTGTCCATCTCTTCTTTTTCCTAATTCAGCAAGTAGCCACCATCCCAAACATTTGCCCTTAGACATGATGAATGCCTGTCTTTTAAGCTTGTCTCTGTCACAGATTTGACTTGCAGCTCTCAGCATATTGTCTTCCTCCTGCTCAAACAGATGTTACTCACCTGTATTTCAGCTTTTCCAGATAACTGTTCCAGATGTTTGCATGTTTGCATCCAGATATTTTGCATAGAGCCTAGTGGAGCAACTGTAATTAAAACCTGGCAGAAGTCAATGTAAAAGCTAAATGATCCAGGGTGCTGCCAATAGTAAAGCAAAAATAGACTTCTTAGAAAAGAAACCGGAGTCCTTCAGTGTGCTCTGAAACCAGGGTGACCTCCTTTCTCAAGACCAGTTTTTACTTCCTCACATTTGTGGGGCATTTCATCACTTGCATCAGAGACCTCAGTTGAAACAGTATCTTCAGTACTCTTTTCTTTTACCTCTTTCTTTCCATTTTCTTAGATATTCTCAGGCCATGTTTCTTTGCCCTTTCTGCTACACAGAAGACCAGCACTGTTTGAGGACAGAGACATCACTCTTGTTTAAATAATGATCTAATGTTATTCATCAATGAAGCATTTTCAAGCATGTGAAAGGGGAATGCCCAGGTAAAGAGTGATAAGTGATGTAGCTAGTATTTGCTCTATCAGACAAGTTTGCTCCATTTATTTATTCAGAAGATCCTCTTTGATCCAGTGTAAAGGTTTCACACAACTTGATAGTACTTGAAGGGGAAATCTATTTCTATATGTTTAATGTTCCAGAAAATTCAGGTTCTTTAAGGATGTCATAAAATGTCCCCACAGTGCATCAGAGTGTGTGCTTGAAGAAATCTCCCTTTTGTAATACTATCTGTGAGATTCTCAGAAATGGAGAGTCCTGGCCAAAATAATTCCAGAGGGACTGAAACAAGCCAAAACTAACATGGTTTAAAAAAAAATCTGTATAAGCTTACATGAAACTTTTCTAGGAGGGATTTCTTCAGTGAGCATGTGGATAGAATTTTTAAAACTGAAATAAAATGAATGTCAGTCCCTCAAGCATTTGCCACAATCTGAAGTTTAGGCCAAGAGGGAGTGGGATACTAGTGTATAATATGATGGAGAGCAGCTGGGGCCTCTTCCCTCTCCTGAACAGCTTGTGCCAGATTGCTGTATTCTTGGTCTGCATGTTTGGGATGCAGAACGAGTCAGATTAGAAGAGATTGCATAGAAGCAGCCTGCATAGCTTTGAACACGTCTTCAAATCTGAAAAAATATTCTTACATAACTTCTGGTCATTTGGTCTGATGAAATCTAACCTCTTGGTGATTCCCTGAGCTGATTTCCCAGGTGTCTGTCAGGCATTTTGGATCTTGGCAAGAAGTGCTCATCTTATGTTGCCTCAAGTGGCATCTGGGAATTGAACTGCCCTCCCTCTTACATTTTATTTCTTTAGGAGGCTTTTGAGAAGCACCAGTAAACCTTTGCAGAGACCAAAAGTTTGCACAGGTGGTTTTTATCCCACAGTTGCTTTGCTCACAGTTTAAGCACAGGCCTTTGCAGGCAGAGAGCAAAGCAGACTTGCTAAAGCATCTCCTGTCTGAAGGCCAAAATGCCCTTGGGACCCCCTGAAGTCTGAGCTGGATAAGCCATGCTTTTTTTCTCCACTGAGACCCTGAAAATCTCTAGAGCAAAAAGGAGTTGCTGCTCTTTTCATAACTTCTTTTTTCCTCTATTATCTCCTTGGTTTAAACCTAAGATTTTTTTTTTCTGTCAGTTCATGTTTTAATTTTTATTACCATCCTCCATATATGCCTTATCAAACATCACCAACACTGATATTCTTAAAGCTTCTTTAACCAGCCAGAAAATCAAGAGGTGTTTTTATTCTTTCTTCTATCCTCTCACTAGCTGAAAGCAAAACAAAACTATGTAGCTGTTTTAAAGATCTTTATCAACCACAATATTTTTTACTACGTTGAGAAAATACAAAAATTCCTGAACTTAGTTTTCTAGTAGATTTCCCAATGATTTTATGATGATGGAGTTGAGACTGAGGTGCTACTGCTTTGCTGTGGATAAACCATCACTCATTGCCAAAGAGAAAAGAGGTTCAGAGTTCGACAGTGTCCCCAAGAAGCTTTCTGTCTGCATGTCTTAGCTAGCAGGTGAAAATACTGACCTGCAAATAACACCTAGTACTGTTTTTGTGTGACAGACTAGGGTTAAAAATGGCTAAAAAAGGAGCAGTCTTTAGAATTTGTAAATAATAATGCAGTTGTCTGTCCTAGGAAAGAAAAGGCAAAAGATCAGTACCTCTCAGCAGCTCCTGTGGGGGGACAGGGAGGGGGGAGCTACTTGGCCCAAATACAGTCTGGTATATTTGGGCAAGAGAGACCGGGAAGAGAAAGGAGGAAGGAACTTTGATGCAATAGGAAACTTCTGAATTTATCAAGGCAGGTCCTCTGCATAGTCCTGGTGTTGAGGCCTCTTATATAGTCTATGCTATTCTTAGAGCATGCAGCAGAACAATGGCTCCATTTGAAGAAGCTCTTTTATAGCTTGCCAATATAAAGAAGGCTGTGCAAAATGATATGATCATGTAATTGAACACTGTAAATAGATATGCTGGCCCAAACGATAGTTTGAAATTAGATCACTTTCCTGCCACGTCTAAACCTTGTAGACTTAACAGAATGAGAAAGACTTGATTATTTTTCCTGGAATTATAAATGTTCATGTTACTTATATGTGATTTATGAAATCAAGTGATTTGATGAGACAATGACAGGAACCTTTTTTCTGTTCATTGAAGTAGAAGCTAAATTAATTTAATCCCTTTGCTGGTTTGACTTTATAGTACAGTTAAGAAATTAAGGTCTGTGTATCCTGCAAAATTCAAACCTCAAAAGTAAAGAATACCTTTCACTTTTTGTAATGCTGCCACAGCTTCCCCTATTAATTAGTATTAATTTGGATTATTAAAATTAATTTTGTGCAATGCAATAGAACTGGTGGTACAGGCTTGAGTCAGCGACATACAGGCTGCAATTGCCTTTTGAATGGCCACTGCCAAGACAGGAAGCTAATATGACAACCATTGCTGGCTGGCATGAGCCACAAAGTGTGCTGAATTGCATAGGCTCATGGCAGATGCTTGATTTCCTGTGGGAAATGAGCAGTATTGCACTGTGGAGGTGTTTTTTTAGTAGTTCCCTTCCTAACAGAGCCAGATGTGGCCCAGTGGAACAGCTTCTTGAAGGTATTCTAAACTGCATCAGAGCCCACATCTCATCCAGCTCTGCTTCACTTTCATTTTGAGCAGTGCAACAAGGGCCTGAATCTGCACTGATCACACCCTGGTCGGTGGCTGTGTAGTCACAGCAGGGCACTTGGCAGGGTGGGAAGGCTTTGCTGACATACAGCAGGGTGTGGCCCATGCAGGGAGGATGCTGATGGGGGAAGAGGCGGCAGGGCCAGAGGTGGTGCCTGGAGCAGCAGGTTCTGCTGTAAGGAGTATTGTGACTACTCCTGGTAGTCAAAAACTGAGACAAGACTGGTAGTCAAGATGGGGCAAACCCGGTGTTTTGGTCTGCAGGGTGACAGCAGAGCAAGGAGTGATTGAGTTGGGCAACATCCCAGAGTTCAGCTGTGAGCTGAAAATAAGATCCCAAAAGGTAAAACAAAGCCAGAGTATGCCAGAAGTAGCAAATGGTCTGCAAAGCAGGCAGACCTTTTCTTTGATTAACTGATGTTGGATTGCTGTGTGAGCAAGTAGGGGTGGAGCAGGGGGCCTGATCTTGGGCAAAAGGTAATCTACACCTGGGAATTCCAGACACCATGTTCCCCTTTGAGACATACAAAGTTTTGAATCATACAGATGTCCAGCCTGACTTGTGGCCCATAGTTAACCCACCAGCATCCTCTCTGAAGAGGTTTTGATCCAGCCTCATGAACTCACACCAGAAGAATGTGTTGTGTCATGGGATCATGATACTTACAGCATTTAGATATTGCATGTCTCAGAAACAAACCAAGAATGTTGAAGTAATGAGCTTCTAAAACAGTACCATACTGAATTTTAATCTCACAGCATCTGGGAAATTAGCAGGTCTGAACTGTAGCCATTTTATCTGGGCTGCTTTTTTCATGTAGTTCTGCCATACCCTTGCTTAATATCTGTGTCTTCTGCTGAATTTAGTTTTGTTTCCACGCTGTAGTTTTAAGCTGTGGATCAAGTGGCAGGCTGATATTAAACCAAGCTGTACTGTGAAGGTGTTGCTTTGGAAGAGGGGAGCCCCTGTATTTGCTAAGGACCAATAAGTAACTCCTTCCCGAGGTGATTGCACTGGGAGGCTTTTGGAGGGAGATAATTTTTCCTATGTTCGGTTTTGCTGCTGTGTTGGAATTCGTGATAAATGTCATGGCGGTTTCTCTACTTTCACTAGTGATTTAAACCACACATTTTCAACATCACAGCTAGAAAGAGAAAATGTGAGTGTTGAGGGCTGAGCTGGGAATAGGACCCCAAAATTGGAACTGCCTGACTTTGGTGTGTCTGGAGTCTCAGCTGGAAAGCTGCTTTGCATTTGTTTGATTTGCATTGATATATTGTTACATCATAGATGTGATACAGTAGATTAAAAAAAAAAAAGCCATGTGGCTCTTGTCAAGAAAAAGGGAACTATGCACTCCTAGTAATTATTACCATATGATTCTTGCACTCTTCCTACATATATGGTGAAGCCACTTATATCCTACTGAAATGCTATGTTGTTTTTTTCTTTTTTTATCAGAGAGAGCAGTTGAAACAACATGCATATTGCCACAAAATTTCAGCTCCTTACATCTGTTACTTTGCCACATCCTGTGTGCTGAGGATCTTTAGACAAGAAAGTGAGCTTCAGATGTGATTGCTTATAATAAGTTAAAGAAAGTCCTAAGCAAATAGGTTGAGCAAATAATTTTCCTTTTAAATTATTCAAAAACTGATGGTGATAATGCAAAACAGAGACAGGAACAGTCTTCCACGTGCAGTAATTTGACATAGCAAGTTGAACTAGTTGTTTCTTCACACTTGGATCTTATTTACCAAATTTTTTCTGAGTGAATTCATGTAGTGCTTGAGTGTGAATCGTCATATTAAATCTTGTCCGTGACATTTTAAATGCTGTACAGTTTGAACTAACCTGCTTTAATGCTCTGCTCCTTTAACTCGTCCTGTTATTGTCTGCTGCAGTTGTTGACTCAGTAGATTTTCTGATGTGGTCTGGGAATGAGTTCTTTTGGACTTTCACATTATCATATTACAATATACACCACAGATTATTTATACTGGGGGTTAATTGCATCATCTGAATGGAATTCATTTTCCATTGTATCTACAAGTTTGCATTTTAAAATAGTATTTTCTCTTATGGAAACTCAGAATAAAATGACATTGATTCTTGAGAAAATGAGCTCTAAATAATGATTCTATGATTCCATGTTTGGCTTTAAACAAACACATTGGATTGGAATAAATAATTGGGAAGTATTATTAGAGGATGAAATATATCACTTCTGTACTGTAATGGAATATGGAGTCTGTCCAGCTAAATGTAGCAGATAGAGAAATAAATTAAAAAGTATTGAGCCTTCTCAAAGGGACAGAGTTGCTAAGTACAACTTACCCGTGCTTAGTATACTCTTAACTCTTCTCCCAAGCATTTCCATTTAATTTTAAAATAAAATCTTGAAAAAGTTCCCAGGACCAGTAACTAGAAATATGCAATCTCATTCATGAGGAAAACAAGTGGGAGACAGAACTTCATTGTGTGTATGATTATTTTTTTGATTGGCTGTCAACACATAAATGTGAAAATAAATTGAAGGCATTAGCTCACAACTCCATTTTTTGTCATGGCTTATTGGTGAATTTAAAACCTTGAAGTTCATTTTGGGTCAAGCAAACATTTTGCTTTTCCCATCAAACAAAGCACCTCATTGACTTGCACAAGACAGCACAGACAGGAAGGGCTGATCCACAAGATGGAGGAGGCAGGGCCTCCCGTGCCACCACGGTGCCTTTGCCTGATGGCCCTCGGGTTCCAGTGGGATGTGGATCCCCTGCACCAGCTGCCACATTCTGCTGGACTGCTTGGCTGAGGGTCCCCCCGCTCTGGGAGAGGGCTCTGCCTGAAGCACAGCGCTTCGGGCACCCAGCCTCCACACTTCCCTTCCTCCCTTTGAAAGCAAAGTGCAGTGGACACTCTTTATCTACCAAAAATAAGAGAACTCTTCTTCCTCTTCATCCCAAATGACAAACAACGAGGGAGCTTTATTTTTTCCTCCCATCCTATAAATCAAACAATCCCTTCCCTCAGATGGCCGCTCAGGGGGAGCCTCAGCGGCCCTGTCTGCTGTGCACAAAAGCCTCTGAAGCGGCGCCAGGCCGGGCTGCAGCAGGAAGAGCCGGGCCAGTGACCCGTGCGATGGCGCAGGGCTGCGTGGCTGCCTCTTGGTCTCATATTGGCCACTTGGCGCTGCTTCTGCGACAAGAAAAGTGGTTGCAGCTCTGGGTTGGGGACCGAGGCTGCCCTTGGCACGGACACCTTTCCTTGCAGCCATGCCCTCTGTAGCAGCCAGGCTACGCGGTGTGGACTTGTGATATGCCCACATTTGGGGCGCATTTTTGCTTGACAATAGCAGCCTAGAGGTCTTGCGGAAGAAAGATGTTGTTTTTCCATGGCTGTTTTGTATTTCCTCATGAAGATCCGGACTGAACTGGAAATGAGTTAAATAGATTTGTTTGCTAGGCTTTGGGAAGCTTTGCTGATTGGCCCCCCGTTGTGCTGTTGAAAACTAGGGTGAGCAGGAGGAAGGATTTGTCAAGATGAAAAAAGTCTAAGTCCCCAGGCTCATATGTGCGTGTCTGCACACAGAACAAAAGGAAAGAGGGAATTACAAAGCTGTTAATTTGTTAATAATGAATGGACAGTTGCCAAGGTCCAATCTGTATTCATGTGCCATGGTTAGTTGCAAAGCAGAAAGAACCAAAAGCAAGGGCTTGGTGAGTTCTTTCCACCTCTGTGCTCTCTGGAGGTATCAGGGCTTGGCAGTTCTATCCCCATATGAACCAGTATATCAAGCTATCATTAGAGAAAAGGAAATCACCCCAAACCTACTAGCATTTAAGAGTGGATTTGGTATAGGTAACCAGAGGTATGTATAATGGTGCAAGATGCAGGGGGAAACTGAAAACCAAAGTGTGCTTCCAGAAAGTTGATGACTGACAGGACTCTAATTTAATACAAAAATATTGCCCCCAGCTCAATTAAAAATGTATCTTTTCCTTAGAATGCAACATTCTGGGGAACCCAGCATGTCTTTCTTTTTCTTACGCATGAGACTTTTTTGACTCCTGATATAGGGAAGCATCAGAAAACATCCTCCTGGGTTGGGGTTAACAGAGGCTAGGAAAGTAAGTGCTCAACATACTCTACTGCAGCAAAAGCTATCTTTTGGGTCTGTTTCTTATTTTCAATTTGGGAATGGGGGGGGGAAGTTCTTAGAGAGTTACCAAACCATTACAGGTGGCTGAAAATATTTAACTCTTCTCTTTTAGTAACAGAAAAGCATTTGAACTTTAAAAAAATTGGTTCCAAATCTACCTGACTTCCTAGAACCATTTAATAAGTTACTGACAAGGTCAGTCTGGGATGTGGGATATACTCCATGAAAACAACCTTTTCTCTTCTTCCCAGGAAGAAATTCCCTGCAGGTATCTGTCACCACTATGGCCCTGTGTGCCCCAGTCAGGCAAGACCGAGGGGAAGCTCTCTAGCTACCTTGCCCTTAAGGTTTTTTTTCCTCACAAGGCATGAGAACTGAAAGCCTGCTTTAGGTTAGAGATGGAGCCATGTTTCTGGCAGGGCAGCAGTGCTTTGGTGAGAGGTTTCTCTCCCAACACCATACCTGTCCACCCTGTGTTTCATGGCAATCCAGCTCCCAGCCAGGAGTTACTTCTGAGAGCGCACGTGGGTGTACAGGGAATGCACACTTGTGGTTTAGCCAGTGCAATGCTGCTGGTTAAAAAAGGTAAGCCTCCTCCAAGGCTGCTAATAAAGGATAAAGGTCTCCCCCCTTCCCTCTCTTTGACTGGCGCTGTCAAGACCTGTCTGGGCTATTCAACTGCTCCTCTGTTGGTGATGTGCTCCAGCTTCTTGGTTCAGACTCCTGTAAGTTCTTCAGGCCCAAAAATATGTTTTCCTGGACATAAATCAAAGCAGAGTTAAAAATAATAAGAAAAAAAGCATAAAGAGCTGTTTGTGTTTTAGAGATACCATATTGTCCAGACTTCAAAATACAAATTCTGTTTAAAGTCTTTTTCCCTCCCCTGTGGTTTAGATTCATTAGTTGCTAGACTTCCTTAGTCTGAGCAACAGTTTTAGTATAGATTAAGAAGGAAACAGGATCTTGGTTTGCATTATAAATAAGTTTAGATTGTGTATTGACTGCCAGTATATTTTTCTTATTCCATATCTATGTCAGCTTGGGATGAACACTTCATCATTGTCAAGCCACCTGTGTAACTGCCAAGTGCCAGCTGAATCTGTCAGTGTTGCAAAGAGGAAATGAAGAGACTTTGATCCTCTGAATAGCATCCCTTATCACCTAAAGATGTTGATTCAGATTAATATTTGCTATGACTTTCAATATGGAAAAATTTGTTAGCTTTTTATCTACTGCAGTATTGCTCTACCAAGGCTATCACAAGATGGTGTGAAAATGACCTGCAGTGATTTACACTGCTCTTGAGCACTGCAAGGGTTTGTGGTCCCCTGGCCCTGCCTTGAATTCAGCAGCTTGAGTTCCAGCTCAGCTTGTGCTTTCTTGCCTTGGTTCACCCCTGCCATTTCAGTGGCTACTGACACGTGAAGTACTGCACTGTTGGCAGCACTGGCTGCCCTTGGGTTCCTAAGGGAAGTATTGTAGAGAGGAGCTCCCCAGTGTAAGCAGGAGTAAATTTTTTTTTTTTTTTTGTTTTCTCCCCTTCTGGAGATACCTGGATATCCTCATCTTCTGAGCTACTGACTGATGTCACCTTAGGGATCCTGATATGTCTCATGCTCTGGTGTAGTGATATTTTCCCCAAAGGCCGGTTGTGGTTGTGTTCCCTAATCCCACCTGCAATTTTCTTGGTCCCTCTATGTTGGCATGCATTTGTGTGGCCAGCTGTATTTGTAACCCCTCTTTGTGCTGAATTAGGTAACCAACAGAAAATTTGGTTCATGAGACTGCACTGAGGGGGTGGCCTTTCTCTTGGTATGTGCTCCCACTGGACATCTTCAAGGAGCTGAATGCTCAGAAAACTATCAGAACCACAACAACAAAACTGAAGTGATTTCAGTTTTCTTGGAGTCTAGCTTTCCTATATTTGCAATCTGCATGGATAATTGAGCCAGTATAAGAGGTGGGGCAGGGACCTGCACTTTAGGCAATTGCTCAACTCTGCTGGGCTCACCCTGATGAGAAGCAGAAGTCCCATTTGCTAGTAGGCTCTGGCTGCCATTTAATATCTGTCGGTATGTTAGGGATCTGACTCATGTTTGCTTGACAAGCAGCTAAAATGGGTTAAAGTACGTTTCTCCCTCAGGCACACATCAGCTCTTTTACAGCTGGGGTCAGGACGCCACGTTTTGGCTGGCACGCTGCAGGCACAGTATGCTCTGCTCCTGCACAACAATCTCTGGCAGTGGGGAGGAGTGAAGGCCTGGAGGGGAAACACCTCCAGGTGTCACAGACAGATTTGCCAAAGCTTATCTCCCAAAACCCACACTGTGGGGTCAGGGACTTGGCATGTCACCGAGTGGGGCGCCGGTGTGGGGCAAGTGGCCCAGGCTGTAAGCACCAGGCTTGCTGTCAGTAGCTGCCTCATAGCAGCTCCAACAGCGCTGCAAGGACCCTGCACTGGCTTTGAGGAGGGCTGGTTAACTTCTGGATTGTAAGCATACACTGGGTCCCTTTCAGGCTCACAATTCAAGTGTAATCTTTTTTCTTTGGTTGTCTCTTCTATCTTCCTATCATCTTCCCAGCAGCCACTTCTCCAAGAAGTAATAACTCAGATCCTCTAGTTCCTTATCCTAGCAAAGTGCTTTGATCAATGTAGTATCTCTCTAAACATTTTCCAACATGTTTCTAGTCTTTCCACCTAGAATGAGCCTCACAGAAAAATGTAAACCATTTTTTGCTTTCAGCAGATTATTTCTTGTTCTTCAGCTCTTCTGTGGTTTTCTTTTCTTTCTTTACTTTTTTTTCCTTTTAAGAATACTTACACTATTTTACATAAAAACTAGACTGACATGTTGTAGGAATTTATTGAGTATTTCTGTTTGTTTCTGGCACAGGACCCAACCAAATCCCCACTGAATTTTCTGTTGGGTTTAGAGCAACAATCTCTGTTTGAAAACTTATAATGCTCCTTACTCTGGATATCTGCTGACACACTCTCCCTCACTGCTTCTCTTGTCACTTGTAAATGACACAGTGTGAGACTATTTTGCCTACCTGAGCTCTAGAGCAGCATTGTGAGTCTGGAAAGAAAATTTATTATGTTGTGACTGTTGGTCAGTATCTGCTACTGCCTGTGTTCAGCTGTGATTTGGACTCCAGCAGCCACCATGCTGGTTGTTATTAATGCTCCAGCCTGTTCTCAGACCTGCTTCTGCTGCAAAACACATACAAGAAGAAATATTCACGGGACATTTAGCTCTGTTAAAATAGATCTGCTATTTTACTGCTAGACTTCTTTTTCTCCTCTACTGGTTTCCCTCTCCTTTATCCTCTTAGTGTGGCATGTATGTGGGTGCATATAGTAGTTAATTGCAAAATATACTAGATTTAAAAGCAAAACAGAACAAAACTCCCTGAACCAAAATTGCTTCTTTAAAGCTGCAGCATTAAGTTTGGCCATGATCCATCCTGGAGACTTTCCTTGGCAGAGACTGTGATGCACATATCTCAGTTTGGAATTGCTCTTTCGGACAGAGATTCCCGCAAGAATAACAGGAACATGATAGGCCAAGTTATGCTAGGCAGCAAAGCCCACTGCAGTCCAGTGAAGACAATCTGTCCATCCACCTCTTATGGACTTTTCCAGAGCTGCCTGCATGTAAGGGAGGGGGGAAGAGAAGGGGACAAGAGGACAGAAATGTTGTTGGGGTTTTAAATTGTTCTGTTTCTGAAGGATTCAAGTCATGTATGTGAAATAGTTCAAGTTTCCACTATGGAAAATTACTATCTTTCACATACTTTTTATGCTGTGCTTCATTCAAAGCTTGTTTCATTGTTGGACTGTGTTGAACTCTTACTGGAAATATTCCTGCTCTTCATTTTCTGTCCTGATCCAGCTGGCTTTTAAGGTAAAAGAGATTTGTTAGATTTAGTAGGTAAGTCATGAGATTAGAGCAAGCAATGCAAAACCAAGTGCATGTTCTGAGTGATGCTGAATGATAGAAAAGAGATCTGAAGACTGAGATCCCTTGTTGGAGCCATGGTATAACTGAGTGTGTAAATGTAGTCCATTCACTTTTAATTTGGACAATGAAGAGTCTACCCACTTCTTACTGTCTGACTTGGAATGACAAACGGGTGAGACTGCCCTGCTTCATGTTCCACCAGGACATTGCTGGTTTGCAAGGCCACCGAAAACCAAAGTATATTTGAGTAGCTCCTCGCAGCAAGTGCTATGTAGGGACATATACACTCTGCTGCTATTTAAAGCATCAATGCCAGTGCCTGAAATACTACCTCTGACCTGGTTGGCAAAACTGATTCAGTTCACTATAGACAGATTAACATCTCCTTGCTCTGCATTGATTTAGTATTAAGGTCTCTGAGGCAAGAGTTAAGTCAGGGAAAGGTTTTATCCCAAATATTTTGATCCTACTCAATTTAAATGAATTTGTTATGTTTTGCTATTGAGAATGAGGGGGACTGAAGTGTTTGCGTAATCTCTGTTTGATTTTTAAAATTATTCTTCTTTTTTCCTCTTCTGCTGAGAGTGAAGTATTTATTCCTGTTGCTTAGAAAGCCCAGCCAAAGCTCATCCATATTTCTGGTGCTGGATGCAGTCCATGAGCAAATCATGATTCAGTTCTGCATGACATAGAGGGTTTTTCTTTATTTAAAGAATATAGTTTATAGAGTTGCATATGCTAGTGCTTTAAAAGCCCTTCCACTGAGCTCTTTCTTCATAGTACTCAAATGGGAACACAGTGTTTTCTGTATTGTTTAGAATAGCCTGGGAAACAATGCCTCCCAGTGTGAACAGATCTCCTTCAGTGCACTGGCAAGCTCATCTCAGAGGAATGTGGTTATCGACTAACCCATGATTTCTGATAGCAATAGCTAAAAAGAGTGGAAAAGTACTCGGCTCCTTGCAGTCCAATAGCACAGCAGTTTACTGATGCGCATGAGAAAGTCGCTTCTATTTAAAATGGTCATAAATCCTATTGGCTCAAACACAGCATCCTGGCTGCCCAGGGGTGGGGAAACAGCTGTTGACCAAGGTCTCTGGTGGTGTAAGCTGGTGTGGCTCTGCTGGCTCCAGCAAAGCAGTTTCATCTACAGAAGTAAAATATTTCATCTTAATATGCATTGCAGCACTACTACTTGCAAAAAGAATACTTTGAATTAATGCTTGTGCTTGTGGGAAAACATTCAGATGGAAAATATAATCATCCATTGTTAACATGAGTGTCTGGATTCAATGACTGAAAGTTGGAATTGATTCGTGAAATTTAAAATAAGGAACACACAGAACACATACACTTGCATAGAGACTAATTTTTTTCCCCCTTGGGAGAGACTGGAAAGAGAACAGGTTTTGAGCAATTTCTCCAGGGAGTGCAAGGGAGCTGAGGGACTTAGTTCTTGGAATGCTGTAAAGGTCAGTGACATTTGTCTTTGCCTCAAATTGGATGCTGCCCAGATTTTGGGAGGGAGCTCTTCTGCTTCCACCCCACGTTCTGGCAGAAGGCTTGCCAGCAAATGTCTGACTGTGGATGAGGCACGGGTGGGCAGAGGGGAGCTCACTCTTGTGTCTAAGCCCCTGCTTCATGGTGGTGGGCCAAGGCTTCCTTCCTCCATCTGCTGCTGTGGGCTGAGCTCCCCAGGGTTTGCCAGGCTTCAGGGACTAGGTGCAAGTGGGAGTGCAGCAGAAACTGCTGCTGCAGTGCTGCTAGAGCAGAGTCTGGTCATGCTTTCACCGTTCCTACTGTATACTGTATTTCAGAGTGGTGCCTCGTAAGGAATACCTCAAGGAGAGCAAAGTCTTGCAAAGCTGAAGGAAAACATTTCCAGATGTGGCCTCTTCTAGAATGGTTGGCCAGGCTAGGGTTGGAAGCTTGCTGCATTGTACAGTTTGAGCCAGAGAAATGAGGGTATAACAATCACCAAAAAGGAACAGTGAGATGTCTCTAAAGCCAAGGAGAAAAAAGGAGAGGGTGTGTTTGCACCCTCTGCACCTGTGGATCCTTCTTCAATCATGTGCTGAAGAGATGAGTTACTCTTGCTGATACTCCTCTTCAAGAGCAACCAGAATTCCCCAAGAACTTCAGATCTGCCCTGTGGAGCTGTGTGTCTGTACAGGAAGAGTCATCTGCAGCACTACCTTAGTGATTTCACTTAGCACTCTTGTTTTTTATACAAATGATTCTCTTAAGAAATGTTTACCTAGCAGGAAAAACAATAAAAGAAAACTCAGCATCAACACAACAGCTGTGTAGTTCATCAGAAAGATTTCCCAGCTCTGGCACCTCCCTGTGCCCCCTCCTTTCTTCTGCCACTGCCATCTCTGCTAGAGTAGGGGTAGGCAGGGAAAATGTTTAGCTCCCTTGTACCACCAGGAACATGAATTTGCCAGGCTGCAGGCTGCATTTCGGAAGGTTTTGTTTTGAAACAAAAGGGTTTGAATTCCTTTTTCAGTGCAAGATATATAGGAAATGTAGTTACTGCAAGCAGCCACATCATGGCACTAACATTGTGGAGTGGTTCTCAACCAAAACTTAGAGCTCATGTCAAAACTTGCTACACTAGCACATTTTACTACAGCACAGGAATGTTAATGCAATACAATTAATTATTATGTTGCAAAGAAACGACGTGTCACAAACCACTGCAGTATGTATCTATGACAGCGGGGGAACTGCTTGTCTTAGCGGTGCGTTTATAATTCCACCAAACTCCCCTTTCGCCATGGTCCTGCAAAAACCATTCACAGTCCCAAGCAGCGTGTGGCCATGGTGCCTCTGACACCCAGGGTGTGCTGCAAGGAGGAGCAGGGCCAGCTGACTCTGCGGAGTCAGGGACGTCAGACACGATTACCACCAACTTGCTTTGTAATGGGACACCCAAGAAAGTGCTTTGCAGAGGGTGTCTGTGAGAAATCGAGAGCTGTGCTGCCTCTTGCCACTCAGGTTGTGTTCCAGCCTTGGGCAAGGGCTTTTGGAGGCTGGGGATCCTGCCATGACGGGGCCTTTATGGAAGGATATTATGAACAGGTGCAGATCCAGTGGGGAATTTGCTCTCTCTCTACGTCTCACTGGTGCAATATATGCTGTTGTGACAGGTGATGTGGTTTCAGTCCTTCACAATCCTCCCTCTTCCCAGCTTGCACGAGGCTGGGTCTCCCTGGTCTAAGTTCCCTTAACAGCTGATTCAAATCTTAGTGCCTTGCTCTTAGAGCAAAATATAATTTGCTCAGTCTCCATTTGTTGAAACCACAGATTAGGGAGCTCAGCTGTGAAGGGCCATGGTGAAAGACCCACTGCAGCAGGAAGGAGTAATACGTGTTGTGTCCTTTGATCTTGTCCTTTGCTCTTCCTCAGTACTGCCAACACTTGGGTGCTCTGCCAGCCATGTGCATTTTGAGGATGTAATAACTAGTGCAGGTGGAGTGGTCCCAGGGGCTTCCCTGAGAGGATCTGCTGGCACAGGGATGTTCACACACAAGGATAAATGTAGAGGTACATGATGACAGTTTTCACATAGAATCAGTGTATCAAATATTATTTCGGTGACTGATTTGCATTGAGTGAGGGGAAGACATCTTAATGTGTGCCATTGCATGTAATATCAGTATTTAAGAGTTAAATTATTTGCTATGTCCCAAAATCTGGAGAAAACCATCCCATGGGTAAATGACAGATTTGCAAACCAAAGCCTTACATTAATCCTGAGCTGTCTCATTTTGCTAACTTTAAGTTAGAGGAAAGAAACTATGACATAACGATACTTAAGCAAATAATTGATGTTATTTCACTCTGGAGTTTAATAAGCCTTAATTTTCTTTCTTTTTGGCAAGTCCCATTCCTCTGCTCTGAAAAACTTATGTTTTCTTCTTATTTTGTAAGTGAACAAGGTAGAGCTGCATGAAGAATCTGCCCCTTTGCCAGAATAAAGCACCTGGAGCATCACTGCACTGCAGGGACCAGGTCTGGAATGAATTCACCCAAAATATAAGAATTAAGTAATTCTCTGTCTCCTGTGCTTGAAAGGACCCTTCCAGGGGCTTCTGTATGCCCTGGAGGAAGCTGGGAGACATCATGAAGACTTCCACCAAAGCTGCCAGGGGAAGTGGCAAGAACAGGCTTGGGACTATGCTTCCTCCAAGGCTGCATGAGTGGTGGTGACCCTGTCTCCTGAAAACCTGATTCAGTCACATGAGCCTCGTGCAGGCAGCGTTGCAAACCTCAGGATGTGTTTGTTGCCACAGCCTGTGTGATTTTCACAAGCTGTTCAAATCACAGTGTCCATTGGTGGTGGGAGAGGTGGAAAAGAGGTTGATGGGAAAGAGGGGGAGGAAGGTTGTGTTAAAGAAACGCATGGAAATTTATGTCTTTTTTTCTGTCAGCTGGAAATTTTTTTCTGTGGTCAAAACTATGGAATGTTTTTTTTCTTTGAATTTTTAAAGGACAAACTGTTGCTGAAGCAGAAAAAAAACCCAAAAACCAAACCACCCCAAAAAACCCAAACATGAAAGCTGTAAGACAAATATCCCGGTTTCTGTGAAAAAGGAAATAAAACCCCATCATTCTGCCAAATCGATGTTTTCAAAAGCCATTACCAGACTAATGCTTCAGTATGAAGCAGTATGAGCTCTCTGTATGCTCCCACTGCCACCCCAGGGAGAGAGCCCAGGGAAGCACAGGCTCAAGGACTTCTGGAACCTGGATCTTGCTCACAGTTCTCTAAGGCACCATTTCCTGCTGTCTCTTTGCCTGCAGACGTCTACCTGGCGAGCTCCTCAGACACTGCCTCTCTGTTTAGATAGAATTGAATCTTTATTTTAAATTTTTTTTTAATGGGTTGATTTGAATCAGGTCCTCACTGCTAACAGTCAGCGCATTCAGGATTTTTTTGGGTGACACTTTGAACCTCAGCTGTGCTCTTCCAGGAAGGGCCCTTCCACAGCTGTGTGGCTGGGAATGAGTGTGAAACCTTCCAGGGACCAGAGAGCTGTGCTCCAGCCCAGTGAAATACTTTTTTATCTATTGTAAGTTGAGAGGATGGGAGAGCCAATGGTATGCTCCTTGGTTCTACCCTACAACAATCCAGGGAGGCCCAGACACCTCTACAGATAATTGGGGGTTCAATCTTACCTTACAATTTGCTAAGGTATTAAAAGACTTCTGCTCTTCAAAGGTCCGTGTCTGTTGTCTACTCCACAGAGTACAGATACACATTTTCTTCTCCATATTGAGCAATTTATAGGTTCCACTGTAGGATTAGTGTAAATTATCCCTTCTGATGAGTTTTCTAGACAAAAAGATTGCCCATGAGCTAATACCATGAGGATAATTCTTCTATCTGTATTTCTAGAAAACCACTTGAAATTCTAGGCAATGAGAGTGGGACTTTTTAAAGTTAAGTGGGAAAAAAGAACAATTACTCAAGTTGCAAAGATGAGAAAGCAGTAGTGTTTGTACTACTGATTCCTTACTAACCCTGGTACCCAAGTCTGTTCTGGATGTACCCCACTTCTGACAATAAGCATAATTAGGTGTAGCAACCTCTTAGGCTTTTATTTTTATTTTTTCTTTAATATCTCTTATGGACTTCTTGACTAATATTTATATTAGTTAAAGTTGTAATCTAATCTCATCTTCTGCAAGTCCATGCACATTCTAGTGGATCAAGTCCTAGTGGGCCAAGTTCTTTTCTGTAAGCAAGGTCTGTTGAGTGACAGATGCTTGGAGAGCTGGTTATAACTCAGTATAACACAATATTCTGTGTACTTGAAGCATTTGGACATTGGGAACACCAGTAAAAACCTGCTGTGATGTGACCACATCTTCTTCCATCCTTCTGGCTTCTGTCCAGCTCCTTGCACCCAAAGTTCAAGGGGAAGGGTGGTACAAAATGCACTAATGCACATCCCTGTGGACTGGTCACCTGTACAGCAATAATGAAATTCCCCAGTTGGTCTGGAAAGGGAACTCCACTCCAGTGGCACTGCTGACTAGGTGGAAAGGGAGAAAGGCAGTATTTGGTCCAGGCATCTCAGTTCTGCATGATTTCTCTGCCATCACAATGAGGAAGACTCAACAAAGGCTGATGAACATCCAGCCATTGAGGGCCATCTCCTCACTGCAGTCACACCTGCATGACTCCTAGGAAATGTGAACCCCTTATTAAACAAGAGGGGGCAGGAAAGTCTAATATAAATCTAACTGGCAATTTTGCCAGTTGATTTTTGTATTTCAGGTAGATCAACAGCAACAGATATGACTTCTTGTATATTATGTAGCTTAATTCAGTCTCTGTTTAGGTTAGGTTGTGTGCACAATCCCTTTCTTTACACTTGACACAGCAGCTGCCAAAGTTGGTTTCTGGTCAGGCCTGTCTTGGGAACAATGTGTGCTGTGATTTGGATAAAGGGTGCTCAGTCTGGATGTGAGTCTCTGCTTGCCCCTTCCATTGCTACTTTGTTGTGGGCAACTTTTATGAAACCCAAGATAGCTGCTTCCTAGTTTTACACAAAATACATTATTTGAGACCTCTGACTTTGTTGTAACAACCAACTCCTACTTGTAGGAATTGTATACTTCTGATCCTCATTTCCACATATTACAGAAGTTTACCTTGCCTCAAAGTTTGATACAGGTACTAAGTACTGGTAAGAGAAATCTTAAAACAACTTTATAGTGAGTCCTTCATGGCCCCATGTCTACTAAAAATAACTGCTGACAGACCTGATTTCCACATGTCAGAGTGAAAAAGAATGCCAGTAATTCACCTGTGCCTGTCACTGACTATATTGTCTGGTTGCAGGTTTAGTCAGCTCTTTGCACAAATTCTCCCCAAAAAGTGTTCAGTGAAGCTGCCTTCCTGAATTAGTTTCTCTGCAAGGTTATCTGCTTTTAAAACCAGGAGAGTCCCAAACTACAAATATAGCAGCAGGAGGAGGAGTTAAAATCTTTGCATCCCCTTGATACATTAGACTCAATCATATTTCTCTAATGTATTTAATGTACTTATATATGATTCTTAGTACTCTTTTAACAGGTACAAATCTACAAATTCTGTACCTCTTTTAAAATACAATAACTCTTCAGAATTATTTAAGACATGTTGTAGGAGGGCATCTATATCTCTTGTTGTGATGTTTTTTTTGTTTTAGAAGACCAGTCCCTGTGATTGACAGGCCACTGATTTACACAGTGGCACTAGCCACATAAGCACTATTGATTTTGTCATGAGGGTCACAGTCCAAATACTCCCGACTTGTCCTTGGCCCAGCACAACTTCCCAAGCCTCTGAAGTCAAGGGGAGAGCTTTCACAGTCTGACTGTGAAACAGGAATGAAGTCCTAATCCCTGTAAGCACCTTTTCTAGATAAGCCCTTGGTTCATGGAGGAGCTTGTTGCTCTGACTGTGTCAGCACAATGAGAGCAGAGTAGCTGCTCCCAGTGTATTTGGCTGCTGCAGCAGCTGGTCTGGTTTGCTTGTATTGCTACAGCTCTGTTTGTGGTGGAGCATTTACACAGGGATGTATATCCTTTTTTTGTAGGTACACCTGGCAAAGCTTTGCTGCCTTCACCCTGGGCTCTACAGTCTGGAAGCACGTGTTGGCTGTTTGGGTCTATCAGAAGCAGGGTGATGAGTGTGAGTGGTGCTAGGGGCTGAGGCTGAGGGTAAGACCTGCATTTGAGCTGGCAGTGCAGGGATGGAACTGCTGGGTGTGCTGTTCAGCAAACATTCCTGGCTAAAGCAAAAAACCTTGATGCTTACAGAGCACAGATTCATGGGGTGTCTAACACAGCAGGCTCAAATGCTGCTGCTGCCCCGTGGTTGGGTCACACTGGTTTCAGCAGTTGGTTTCACTGCCTACTGTGTTAGCCGCTTGACCTTCTGGAGAAATGGAATAAGAGCTAAGCAGTTTTGTGGTTCAGAAGTGTAATTTTGTTTCCTAGCATGGCAACTCTGCTGCTCTTCTCCAGGAAGGTTGTTTTCTTGGCTTGTACCCTTGCGACAGCAGCCAGAACAATATAGTCAGCCTCATGCCTCAGTTAACTCAGCTTTACATGACATTAAAGAGTGTGCCAAGCCAATGAAAATGGGAACATGACCAGTGGTAGGTGGTAGCCATTCGCATGCTCCTTGAAGTTTTGTCTTGTTTTCACTGCTGTAGATCCTCCTGCACTAGTCTGATTGCCTCTGTCAATGGCAGAATAGACAGGGCCACACCAACACAGTTATGGGAGAAAGAACGACAAATTATAGTCAGAGTTTTGTGTTTGGAGCTTGTGCTGTCATGCAATGAAATGGTCCATGCTTGGACAGGGAAGGGAGCAGCTGCTGTGAGCTGGTGGCTGCTTGGAGTAGCTGGGGATGCAGTGAGGTTCAGCCTCCCTAGATTAAAGCACTGCTCCACTTCATGTGTGCCCAGTCAGTGTTGATCATGGCATAACCATTTTACAAACATAGGCTTTTCTGCATAGACTGTGATGGCAAATAAAACTTCAGCCAGGGCTGGTTGCTTGTGACAAGTAGTGGCACTGTTTCAAGGTTTCATGAGCCTAAAGAAAGAGGGTGGTTGAAGAGAGAGAGGTGTCCTTTATGTATCTGTTAAATCAAGTTTGAGGGAGAGCTACCATTGTGTAGAGAAGAAAAGACGGTTGTTATGGAGCAAAGGAGCTGAAGTGTCTGCCAAAGTGTCTAACACGATTCAAAGCCTTTCGACTTTTTGTAAAGAAACTACATGGCTCAACTAAATAGGCTGGTTAAAGCCAAGCAGTCTCTTACACTTTAAACAAAAACTAGATAAAAGCTTCTTTCTGCCACGTGGCTGGGGATAATGGGCTGCCTCTGGACTCCTTGAACCTGACCTGGCAGGCACTAATTTATCTGCCATGACTGGGCAGCACTGAAGAGCTCTTCCTTACTTCAGAGAGGCTGTAAATATGCCCACGGTGACAAAAGCTCTTGCTTACACTACAGTAGGAAAAAACAAGTTGCACAAAGAATACCTGACTCTAAGTTGGCAAGTTTTGGAAGATATAATGCCAATCAAATCTTAAAAATCAGTAAAAATGTCCCATGGAAGAAACCCCAAACGCCATTGCATAAAGTGTCTTGGTTTTTTTAAAGTGGTGATTGCTAGGCTGTATCTGCCTACTTTAGTGTATTTTAACAAAAGAAGAAATATTTTCATGTCTGGAATTCAGACACTGAAGTGAGTCGGGGTGGTCCAGAGTCGGACACTGTGGGAAGGGGAACCAGCTGGAGGCATAGGAAGATCCATCATATGGCTCTGTAAGAAATCTTTTGAATGCTCTCTGCCATTAAAATAAAAATGAAAAGCCGACTCTTTCTAAAATAAGCACTTTAGTGCACATATGAGAAATTGTGTGTAGAAAGGGTTGAGTGCATAATTTTCTCCTATTAGTAGTGTGTCAGGTAATTCAGAGATATTCAAAAAGTGCCCATGACAGACAGAGAGGCTTGACTGAAGCAGTGACTGGATGGAGGATGCTTCATCCTGAAACAGCTACTGGCATTAAAGCTGCCCTTTCAATTTATGTCAGACAATATGCTGAATAGAACTGTTAATGAACTACAAAATATATGTGTTCTTCTTTCATGACTCCATTTCTATGTACATACCTTGCTTTTTCCTGGTTGGTTGGATTTTTTTTTGTTTGTTTGCTTGTTTGTTTGTTTGTTTGCTTTCAGGATGTTTTCACGTAAGTACTCAGTTTCTCTGTTGAAGGATGACACCAGGATAGGAAAACGCACTGTCTCTTGCCAAAAATTTTATTTTAAGCACTCATTTGTTTAATGGAATGACAGAGTTTTATTTTAAAACATGTCTGTTTTTGTTTAGGTAAGCATAGCAAACTTGGTAGTAGGGAAGTAATGCTCATTACTGCTATTATTATTGTTAGTTAATCCAAAACTTTTGAGTATGAGTGGGTGAAAATAAGAATAAGAAAAAGTCACATTCTAGCATGTCTTCATCACATGACTGAAATTTTTTTTTGAAGTCATGCTTGGAAATTGTGTGTTTCCTTGTGTTGACTACACTGGTGTATTTTAAAATGCTAGGGTTTTTACCTTCATTATACACTGGGACTGAGAGACACCCTTGCTCTGCTTGCCTTGCTTTTCTGTGGGATGTGGAACTCGGTACCCATGGAATGCAGAGATGCAGGCACACTAAGACAGAGGTTTCTCTGCTGTGCTGAGGAGAGAAAGAGGATGTCTGTGGGTTAGGATCAGCAGGGGTTTTGTAACTGTAATTTTGGTCTCAGTGGATTTATAAATTGAAGCATGTTTTTTGGAAGCTTTATATGTTCTGAAGCCTTTGTCCAATGCAATTATATGATTTATTGAAATTTTTTGATGTGAAGGGAATCTCATATAGCAAGGATAAAACAGGAGAGATTCATTGTCAGAAGTCGTTAATAAGCTCCAAGGGGAAGAGACTGTCAGGAAAAGGAAATTCTCTGGCATAGCAGAATGGCAGGCAATTAATAATTGCTGCAATTATACTACTTAATAACTAGAGTACATTCTGACTGTTCATCATTGGCTTGTCAGGCTTCATTACTCCCAGGTTGTCTCTGGTAAAAAAGCCAAACCAACAAGCAAATCTCATCATTTTTGGTGTGACTTCAGCTCTTCATGAAATTTAGAAGGTGATGTTTGATACTGAGTCAGAACTGGTCTGGATTTTAATTTAGGGAGAGAAGTCCTTCTGAAGGCTTTGACACAGCTGGACAGGGCTGTCACCAGAACCTGGCAAGACCTCTGATTTAAAAGAATTTTGGCGGCAGTATGCAGTGACTGAAAAATTAGAACTTTGTGTTATGTTAAATATGGGAAGCTGAAGTTGTTGTGAGCAAAATTAGTGCTACTTAGATAGTGATCTCTGATAGCCATTAAACCTGTTTGTGGACAATTGTTTATTTTCATTCATGAAAACAGACAAATGCCTTTTGAATGCAGTGATCCAATGGTACGGGGGAGAGGTGGTCATCAGCTGGATTTTGCAGAGCCCAGTGAAAAAATGCCTGAAGAGTTCCTACCTAGGACAGAAGATGTCTCAAAGAAATGACAGTGTTTCTCTATCAGGGAAAGGTCAGCTGTATTATAGCAGCTTCAGTGGCACGGACTTGGAATCTGCTCTCAGGAGAGTATATGCTTGTAAGAGGAATGTGCAGCTCTAGCAAATTAAAAGTTTTGGGATGTATACCTTGGAATCATTTATTCAGCTAAGACTATCCTCTGAGTCCTGAATTATGTGCCTTTTATTCTGCCATGTATAAATACCAGAGCATTGACAAAGAGGCCATTTTCAGAGACAGTCAAGTTTGAGCCAAGGCTGTGCAAGTGTGTGATGCTGTTGTGATGTGTGCTGGTTTTGGGTAACTGAGCCCTGGTGACACAGGGTAGAAATTATTTCTTCGACTATTGTTCAATGGATTATCTTTGTAAAAAAGCCTTGATGATAAAAGATGGCTAAAGAAATGTAGCATGTGTAGTGGACAATTTAGGGCTCAAAAAGTATTTTAGACTATGAGACCAGCAAAAATTTTAGTTCATGCCACACCAAGTGATGATGCAAATATTGTACACTAACAGGTGTTGGAAAGGAAGATGAGGATGCAGAAATCTCAGGTGAAGGGTGAACTTCAGAGGAGGATGCAAAGCCCTGAGCAGAACTTCTTGTCTTTCTCAGAACTGTCTCTGAAGGTGTGCAGATGTGAGGGAAGCCAGTGGTACCCCAGGCTCTTAGGTAGGAGTTCCAAGAGTGATGCTATTTTGTAAATGATTATGAAGCTGTTGATTAACCCAGAGCTTTTGGCTGTGAGGAGCTCCCTTGCCATGAGCTTGGCAAGGTGAAATGTTGTACAGGGCCATTGGAAAGTATCTGGTCATTGCTGAAGGAGATTCCATAATTAGACCAATGCAGTGTCATAAATATGACAAAGCAGAGGAAGACTCCAAGACTTTCACAAAAACAGAGCTGACTTAGTGAGGGTATCAAATACTCCCCCTGACTCTCCCACTGAGCAACTGAAGGCAGAGGAACTGAGTGTCTCCTCATCCCAAAACTGCATGTAACCAGCATCACTGAATGTGCTTCTGGCTTCCTCAAATTCATCGTGGTGCTTCTGGAAGTGCTATTAACTTATGAAGTTATGTGGAAAGGAAGAGTTTTCTTCAGAGAACAAGGATTTCTGCCAGCTCCAATGTGCTTTAAGTATTCAAAATCACAACTGCCCTGTTGGTGTAGCAACAAGAAGAGGTGCAGTGATAGCATTTGGTGCACAGAAAGCTTCCATATACTTTTTATGAAGGCATGGAATTTCTGTGGCAGCTGTTTCAGATGGCCAGACATGCTGCTTTCCTAAATTATCCATGTGACCCAAGAAAGTAGTACTAGAGTTTCTGTTGCAGTGGTTTGAAATGGGGAGATTAAATGTAGCACTTAAATGTAGTTCTTAGTTGCTTACCAAGAGAGAGGAATGAGACATCTGAGAGCTTGTGTGGATGCACAAGCTCTCCACTTTCCAGGAGTGGAGAAACTAAACTGAGCAGTGCAAGCTAGATGGCATGGGAATTGGGTAAAAAAAAAAAAAAAGGAGGTATGCCTTTAAGATGATGAGAAACAAAGGTCATCTTTGGATGGTGTCCCAGATGCCTAGCTTGTGACAACATTATTAAACAACACAGAAAATAATAAAACACCTGTCTCCTTCCCTCTATATGGTTATGCAGCAGGTTGTGACAGCTTGTGAACGGTGAGGTGGCAACTTCCAGCAAAGAGCAGCAGCAAAGTGCTGCAGAGGCAGGCAGATGCAGAGGGCAATCATGTCTTACTGCTGTTTAGCAGAGACCCTGTGAACCAGGAGCTGAGAACTCCATTTCTATTTCCTTCCATTCTTAAGAGGAGCTTTAACAGTGCACTAGAAGTTTGTAATTATATATTTTTTTTCATCTTTTTTTTTTTTTACATTAAGTAGGAATTTTTATTCTTTTTCTGGTAAAAAACTCCACAGTAATTCCCTCCCCCATCACCTTTAGAGTTGCTGGCAGTTCTGTGTTTTGATGATGGTTATATCCAAAGGTTTATGCTGCTTTAATAAATGGTTTAAAATCCTGCTTAAAATGCTTTCCTATGCTCAATCTGTAATTTTTCAAAATAGTTTAAAAGGCCTTAGGGATTTCATTGCCCATCTTGTCTTTTTAGGCTTAAGGCCCAGGTATTTTTTGATAGATTGCCCGTCTCACTGCGGATGTACTTTGAAAGAGTTTTGTTTGGAGAGGTGCTGCATACCTACACCCTGTAACCTCCCAATGTGCATCTGCAGCTGACCCCACCTACTGCTCCTTATAAAACTTAGTTTTGCTGGTTTGGGGAAAATATAGGCAGTCTATAGTTGTAAAGGTGTGTTTTTATCTGCCCCTGAATTATTATTTCTGTTTCAGAGGCCTTAAGCCCTTTCAAGCCCAAAACCCCATTGAGGTTGCAATAAACCTTGAGATTCTTCAGTGTAGTCATGTCTGGTAGCTGTGCTGTCATGTGCCAATGTGAGAATGGAAATGCTGCTCACATCACAAAAACTGACATAAAGAACATTTTTATGGTAAAAAATAGCATTTCACAGCAGCTGGAGAATAGGAGATACCTGTAAGTAGAAAAGCTAAACTCCCTTAAAACTACACTTATTTAGCTTACCCTCATAAACAGCCATGCCACAAAAAGGAAAAAAAAAAAAAAGCTGTTAAATGAGAAAATATATGCATGGGTTTGAAATCCTCCAATTGAATTTTACATTCAATGTGAAGCGACTTTAAAAAGAAGTGAGGCTAGTGAGGTACAGTGTTGGGTTTGGATGTACCTGGGATCATTTCCTAGCTAGACCCATCTACTTCTGGATGAGTTTTTCTGCAGACACCTTTGGTTCAAACCATCCACTGAGCTGTCCCAGCATGGTTTGCCTCTGGGCCCATTGGTGTTAGCTTGTTAGCTAATGAACCACTGTCCTCTCCTTTTCCAGCTCAGATCCTTGCTGCTGCTGCTCTCCTGCAGCCAGACCAGCTCTCTTGGGTCCAGGGCATCCCTGGACAGCTGTTTTTGATCTCACAGCAGTGCTGGACCTGGGGCTTGTCTCCTGCTGGAGATTTTCTGGAGAAGATCAGCACCAGGAGGCCCTGCTTTCTGCCTCCACTCCTACTTTACTGAAGAAAGAGGCTTGTGGCAGAGACTGTAAAGGCAGGATTTTGGATGTACATGGCTTGTACCATATTACATTGCCTTTCATTGCTTAGCACAAGGTAAGGAGGTGTGCAACCTGCTCAGATCTTTATAGATGTCAGACCAGGCATGCTCTGCTCTTCCACAGTAAATTAGACTTGTGTCTTTTGCTCTCAAAACTACCCTGAACTCACCTGTAAATTAATATATATTTGTGGACCCCCTAAATAGGTATCACTAGGACTAAGCCTGACTCTGGGTGAAAGTGGCTACCTTGGGTGTCAGAAGATCTGTAACCTTTGGGTTATTGATTTGTTAGAAAAAATTGCAAAATTATTTGAGAAGGGTGAAAAAAACAATGGCTGGCAGCTGAATTCCTGGTACAATGGCACATAGCTTTACTTTCCATGTGTAAGTTCCCCTAGCAGTAGTAGTAATAATAATAATAGTAATAATAAAACCAACACTAACTTAAATGGTGTAGAAGAACTTGTAAACTTAAATGTTTGAGGAGCTATTAACCACCTAAACCTGACCTCTTCCAACTTGCTCTCCAGTTCTTTGTTTTTGGAGCTACGACTAGCAGCACCAGCCTGATATGCTCCAGCCCAGTGGTGTTTCCAGACAGTGCAACCCAGTTAGAAAAGTGATCCACTGCAAGGACTTTGTACCTAACAGGTTGGATCACTCATTTGCAGCCAGCACCACAGTTGAAGTTTATTCTTCAAAACATACTTTCACAAAAATTAATTTAAAAAAGATTTGAGGCTTTTGTACTATCTTTAACATATACCATATGCTGATGTTCCTGTCTGAAAGCTTTATTATAAATCAGCTGGGACAGGAATTTTCACAGCTCTTTTCATTAACATGAATACTGGGACAAGCAGTGAATGAATAATACTCAAAATTTCAAGCTGATGGCTTTGATTACAAAAGCTCATCCCATAACTGTATATTTCTGAGTATCTCCCAAAATCTTCTGCTTGGTGCTTCTGAATATGCATGGAATGGAGATTGTAATTGTGCTGCAGCGTTGTAAAACTGTTCAATTTGTGAGTCTTTGAAATCTTGTACATCTCTATCTTCTGCAACAGAAAAGGAAATCAGAACATAAAATTAACTTCTTTCCATGAAAATAGTCCATAACAGCTCTTTTAAACAGGAGATGGAATATGATGGCAAATGGTAGAGCTATCTGAAATTGCCTGTATTTGCTCTTCTATTATGTGCTTGTGGTAATTGAAATTAGGTAGAGGTTGAATACCAGCAGGTGTCTTAATTTCAATTCATTTTTTTTTAAATAAGCCAGAAATGAATACTAAAAAATATGTATACATATGCTGCTAGGAAGACATTTGACACACTTGATATAACTGTTACCTTTTAGAAGTTGTAAAACATTTTTGGCTGCTAATTAGCCCCGTTTCATGTATGTGAATAACAGCAGAAAATTAAAAAGTGAAAGTGTTTTGATACAACAAAATGTTCTTTATATGTTAATGTGAATTCCTGAAGGTTTTTGCAGTTTGAATGTAGTGCTTGCTGGGCAACTGCTGTTTCTGAAATGAGCTGCAATAACAAGATCTTGATAGTTAGCTTTGGTACAGGGAGACTCGCAGGAGACAGGAACTTCCACAGAGCACAAGTCAAAGGGGCAACTTTTCAGATTTTTTCCTAAATATAGCTCTTTCTGGCAATCCCAGAAGTTAAACAAGCATTGGATGTTGTCATTAGAGTCTCTGGAATGAGATTGGAGGTATGTGAGAGGCTCCACCTTGAGCTCCCATGGAGGTCAGGGCCAGAGAGCAGAGGTGAGGGGTAGGTGAGGTGGGGGTTGCACCCACATTAAATTGAGTAATGCAGAGTTAGGATAACTCAGTGACAGTCTATCTTGACATAATCCTAAGGGAGGGGGCCAGAGAGGTGAAAGAAAGTATGAGTTATGTCAATATGGGATTTATCTAGATTCCTTTCAGGCTCTTGATTTTGGCCGTGCACGACAAGGATGTGCAGCCCCTCCTGTCTCGTGCTGTGATTTAGAGCTGTGTTCTTGTGTCTTGGTGGCTGTGAGGATTTTGACATGGGCAACTTTTCCAGATACTTAATTTTTGAATTTTCCCTCTTTGTCTCTGGTTGAAAAAACAAACCTCTCTTGCCTATCTTAAAACCCATTTGGATGTTAAAACAACCAGATTTTTATTTTCTCTCATCAAATAGCTTCCTACAAATGCAAATTTAGCTTATCATGGGCTGCCCATGGATAAGCTTGGCAACAGTATGGATGAAAAGAACAGGAAAGAATGTCTCATAATTTTATGAATGGTTTGCTTTGATGTTTCAGAAACCAGATTTGCTACATAGGACAGTTAAAAAAAGAAGTCAAAGGCTTGGGAGGTAACTGCTGAAGTCAACCTCTTTTCTTCCTTGGATTCTTCCTGAGATGGTGGTTTGCAACCCTTCTCTGAATTGGACCCGTTTCCCCTCTGTGAGCTTATTCTACCTGCTGAGAATAGGAAATTGGTGGAATGTCTCCTGCAGCTTTGGGGTAACATCATGTTGTATAGTGGCATGAAAAATGCAGTAACTCATTAAAGGTTAATATTTGTCATCAATTAAAAAAAAGTTATTTTCTTTCATTCTTCTGTTCTCATTGTACCTCAACTCTCACCCATCATGAGAGACACTATGAGTAGCTTTTGGGAAGAACAGCCTGGGAAGAACAGTACTGTTTGCATGCTCCTTCTGCCCTTCTGTTCCCTACTGCAGGATTTAGCAGCTGAAGATGTTTGCCAGCAGCAATATTTGGTGCAAATACTGCTATACTGTGTTTAATGGTGATGAACAGAAATTGCCTCTGCCCTAATGTATTCATCCAAAGAAGAAAAATGAAGAGAAGTGTAATAAGGGACCTTGTATTTCCAAATACAGTTTCCAGCTCTGAGATACTGTGTACCCACCACAGTGCTGTGAATACTCCCACAAACTTAGCATGGGTTTCCATGCTGGAATGTGACAGGTGCCAGTCCTCTCTCTCCCACTGGCAGCACTGCCAGTGTAGCTGCACCCTGGTGCTGTAGCTGTTCCCTCTTACACGCAAACATGCTTGTCCCTTTCCACTGGTGCAGGGTCTGTGTCATGCTTTTCATGGAGAAACTATTTATTATCCTTTCCCAGAAGTGGTGGTGGTGGTAGTGCCTTGGTGTCATTTCCATGGTGATTTAATTTTGGTGATGGCTCCTCCTCAGGTGCCTTGCCAAGGCTTTGCTTGGAGCTGGCTTTAGGCCACCCTTAATGGCACCCATCCCTTGCAGAATTAAGCTGCCTGCATTGGGAAGGGAGACCTATTGGGAAAAGTATAGCAGGTTGGTGATTTCCTCAAGGGGACTTTGGAAAGGCACAGATCCTCCTTTCATGGGCAACTGTGAGAAGCGCAGTGGGGGGAAGCAAGAATGTCTTTCGTGGCAGAGTCCTGGCTCCTTGAGGGAGCTGTTAACTCACCTGCCTGCCTTAACCTTCCCTAGGAGTCAGCAACTACGCTGGCTATCCTGAGAGAGGCCAAGGACAAAGGGGCCCTGGGCCATTCTGCTCTCCTCGTGAAGTCTGTTGCCTGTTCTGCCTATACCAGGATACACTTTGTTGGTGTGCTGGCATTTGGTGCAGCCTCCCCTAAGAATTTCCCTGAATCCAGCTCCTCATTCATGAAGAGTGATACCCATGACAGACCAACAGCTGTGGTGAGATAGAAAGTCCCTCCTGGGAGAAGGCATGGACAGTTATGGGTTTTTTGCCTACCATTAAGGAATCTCTTCATAGTGAAGAATTATTTATGTAAGTGGATGAGACTTTGTTCTCTTGGAGGCCAAGACAGAACTTCATGTATCTGCCAGCGACAGGAGACTAAAAGAACTTTTGCATCCCCCTCTCTCCTGCATCTTCTGGAGGCTTGATCTTTACCCTTTGATCTCCGGATCCACAGCCTTGGAAAAACAACAGTTTCATTGGGTTGGGGCAGAGCCCTCACATCTTCCAGGCTGTAAATCTGACTATTGTGTTTGAGCATTGCCTGTGATGCTTCTTATCGAGATTATTGTTCCACCCTTTCCTGTTTGGTTTCTTTCACAATTCCTTTTGAATGGGCTCCCTAGTAAAGAGCCCATCATAAACAAACACATAGAGCTTTGCACAATGCAAAATAACATTGATTTCCCAGTTTTCCTCCCCAGTGGTATAAAAAATGCACTCCACATATAAAATGAAAGAATCCCAAAGGGATGGAAATCATCCAAGAAAGTCATACCCTCGAGTGGCAAACCATCACTGGTGTAGCTGAGACCCACCCCCACCCAGTTTCCAGATTTCCCAGAGTTTTCATAGCCGGGGGAGAAGGCAGTGGTGAGTGCCCACAGAGCCCCCCCCCACCCCATTCCTACCAGCACCCCCCACTTCAGCCCTCAGCAAGGTCTCACGTCGATTCAGTGTCCTCTAGTGGCAAACCTGCGACACACACAGAGGACAGCAGTGGGACGTGGGGACCCTCTGCCTGGCTTCAGGAGGCTCAGGAGGATGTGGCCTTGAAGTAAGGATCTTGGGGAAAAGAGGTCTATTGTACATGGCATCCAAGCCCCAGATGTAATGTGTGGCAATGTGTCAGCCAAGTAAGTCACAGTGTCACTGCCATCTGCTCCAGTCCTTGAAGTTAGACACTCCAAAAAAGGCTTCTGGAGAGTGCTGTCATAACATACTTCAGGATATTCTTATAGGTGAACAAACGGTCCAAAAATTTTCACTGTTCTTCACTATGCATGATTGAGATACTTTCTTAAGGCAGAGTTTACAGCTTCACTTAGGTGGAATATACAGTGGCTAAGCTGCAATGGTGAGATGGAGCCCCCAGCTTCCCTGCAGCTGGCTGGGTGCCAATTTTGTGGTGCAGCAGCAGCAGCACTGCTCAAGGGGCTATCAGAATGGCCCCAAAGTCTCTCGTCTGTATCTCTGGGAATAGCACACTCATTCTTCATGTTTTTAGCATGTTGGCATAAATTCTTCTTGTCACATTAACTAGCCTTTAATTACTTAAAATATACAAAACTGCATTTAAAGTGCTTTCATTGATCCCCAAAATTTTATTGCAATTTATCGCTCTTTGTTTTTCCCCAACCTCTATTCCCATTTCACCAAATTCCTCTGACCTCTGTTGTTGGAAGCTATTTCCCGATCTATGATTTAGTGTTTTCAAATCTCTCCAGACTCTGGGTATGTTTTCTGTCTGGAGACAAACTCTGGCTAAGCTCATTTCTAGTGGTGACATGAAGGCATGACTTGTTATTTTGGCATGCAGCACAAGTCGATAGAGGAATCAGATCAAATGGATCTGTGCATTAGACCAACTTCCTGGAAAAGATGATGCACTTTTAGTTGTTATCACCACAAGCTCACAATTAAAAATATGTCATGACACTACCACTGAGGAATAATGAATCAGCTTCCCAGATAATGGAGTGTTTATCCACACCAGAATACAACATTTTTAGTGGCTGTAAAATGCCCCAGAATATCTTTCTGTGCTGTAAAATCATGTATCAAACCTTTGGCCATAATAATTTTCCCCACAAATGTGAAATTGAGCACTGTCTGGTATTTTCTTTAAACAGATGCAGAAAAGATTTTTTCTTCCCCTCCCCCCCTCCTCCTTCCCACCCCACCTTTTTTCTTTTTTTCTGTCCCTGAAGGGCAAAGAAGACTCTGAGGCTTTTCAGATGACACTGGTTGGCTGGTTTTATTCACTGTATTGGGACAAATCAACACTGCAAAATGACCTTATTTCTACTTCTGTTTGCACAATGTTTTGCATCAGACAAACTGGTTTGAACATGTCCAGCATACTTTTTTCTTTAATAATCTGCATTGATTGGATAAAATGCAGAGGCAGTTCTTGGAGGTTGTACAGGAACCCAGACCTTCTCCCAGCCTTACTAAGTGTTGAGAACCTCCTAAGTCACTCAGGACATCCTCACTCTCTGGTCTCAGTGAAATTCTCTTGCAAGGTGGAACTACTTTGGAAAATAGGCTTAAGGACTTCAAAGTTCAAAATTCAAAATAGGCTTAAGGACTTCAAGGCTGCTCTTGGGATCCATCTAGAAGGGATTCAGCAGCTGCTGTCCACTGGGAGAAACCCAGAACCTGACTCTCTATCCTGGTGAGGCCAGCAGAGGATCTGCTGAGGATGGCAGATGGTTTTACCTAAGATGGTAAAACACCTCTGGTCTTATCACCTGGTTGGACCAAGCCACAGCTGTGTAAATACAGGTTTGATGCTTTCTGACACTTAGGGACACATTGGGACAGATGCTGAGTTCATGTCTGGCCATTGCCAGTGGTAACAATCACTCCATCACCTCCCTGTCACAGTGGGCTTTAGAAGTGAACAGTCTGACCCTTCTGCACCCCATCATCCCTTTGTGTTTCTCCCCTGCAAGGAAGATCCATTTCCAATCCCTCAAACAGAGCATGGCAAACCCCAACTTTGCCCATGTCACTAAAAGCCTGGTGCTGGTTCAGATGGTGCTCATTGCATTTCCTATGCTCCAGGAATTGATGGAAAAGGCAGGGCTCACCCTAGGAGAAGGCAGTGAGGTTGCTTTAGGGCTCCACTGGAGGAGTGGAGCTGCTCTACATGGAAGCCCAGGGGAGCTGGGAGCAGCTGCTTCTGTGCTAACTGAACTGGGCTGCTCCTCTTTGTCTGCAGAAATAATGTTCCTTGTAACTCTTGTCAATCTTTGCTTTTTCCAGCATGCTCTTTAAACCTCTCTAGAGCTTCCTGCTCTTTCACCTAACTACTGGCTGGGCAAGAGGCAAGACATTTTGTGACTGGCTGGAGACATGGCCAAGTAGCCAAATAAACCAGAGGAAGAAGGCTTGATTTGAAACCTTTCCTCTGGTGAAGATTTGAATCTCTTCTCTCTCTAGATGCTGATATTCATGCAACTCTTAAAGATGTTCATTTTTTAAGGACTGTGAGGTCCTGTCAGATTGCATTAAAACAAGGCAAAAATTGGTCCAGGAAACTGCAGGAAGAGCTGACAGAGAGAGAAGAAGAAAATGCATAATCTTCATTTCCATGGGAACCCAGGCTACCAGGAAGATTTTTATTCTATTAGTCCAATTTGAGTAGTGAAAATATATAAGAGATAATGTGATTTGTGAAACTGCAGTCTGTGACTTCCAGCATGTCTTTATGCCCTCGTGCATCTCCATCATCTATTCCTTGTTCCCACTCAACCTGACCCTCATCCTGGTGCCAGCAATGCTGTCCCCGTGATCTTGCAGAGAACAGCAGAGTAGCAGTTCTCTGGCCAGCTCACACTCCCACTCACTTTGTGCATGGCAGGGTAGGTGGAAGCTCAACAGGGATGTGAAAAAATGTGTTTTGTGACTGAAGTGTCTAGATCCTACTTTTATGTGCCCAAATTCTTTTGTTGTTGGACCAGAGTTCAAGAGCTGTCAAGGAGCTTTCCAGTGGATCCATTGTGAGAGATTCTCAGTGAATTGAAGCACTGTCACATGAATAGCACTGATGGACCATGGTTTTAATTTGACATATTGCTTCAGACTACCTAAAAAAAAGGCATTTATGTTCTGAAGAGTTATTATGTAAGATAAATTAATAGTCCTGTATGGTTTTATCTTTCCAAGCACCTCTTTTTTTTTTTTTTTTTTTTTTTTTTTTTTTTTTTTTTTTTTCCCTGTATCCTAGAGGACATGTACCAGAATTTGATGCCTCGGAAGAAATGGAAAGTTTTCATGCTGTTCTACAAGAGTGGTGTCACCTTTCTTCTTAGAGAGACAAGGTGATGTAGTGACCGTGCTTTCTTCTGAATAGGGATTTGACAAAAGTTCCCACAATTAGCTATTCAGTAAACAAGGGGATAAAGGTCAGGCCTGATCATGTAACTGGTTAAAAAAGCAGAAGGATCTGACTTGATAACACATAGATCTGTCCTGAATGATGGTTTAAAACTATTTGTCTTCATAAGCTAGTGGAAGAGGAAGTGAAGAAAATCAGACATTAATCTTGCACACAGTGGTTTTTCTAGCCTATAAAAATAGTGTAACTCACTAGTCAGAGGAACCAAGCTCAGCTACCCAATACAATGATACAACATCATATTAAATACTGCATATGCACGTGGAAAGATTAATTTGAGTTGGAAATGATTTTAAGTCACTAAGGAAATCAGATGTCATTTTGGATAGCTCAGTGAAAACATCTGGTACAGAGGATCAAAGGCAAATGCTATTTTGGGTTGGAGTAGAGTGCTATTGAAAGTAATATGATAACATAATGTTTCAATCAATAGTGTTTGGTAGGTTGTGTTCAGTTTCAAATGTAGAGGTAGAGCCAAAGAAGCACATTGGAAGGAGCTGGATTTTCATAGGTGGTGCTGAAGAGACAGGTGGATGCTGGGCCAGCAAGGTGGCTGGGCTCTCCTCCTGGTACTATGGTTGGATTGTGGGACAGTTAAATCAAGACACCATTTACTTATTTGCCATGAGGCAGGCAGTTGGAACTGCTTAGTTATGGCAGTGGTAGAGACTCCAGCCCTAGAAATCTTTACCCCAGGGCTTGATTTTTTTATCTCCTCAAGAATTCAGGGAGCCCTCTAGTCTGTGTTGACATGAGGAGAGGGTACATAGCAATCCTTAGCTAAATCCTTAAAATCAGGATCAAATAAGAGAGGAAGGAGAACATAAGGAGAAAATGAGTGACAGTATAAAGATTACATAAAAATTCTAGAAACACATTTGAAGTAGAGGAAGAAGCATGCTGATTAATTTCTCACTGAGGAAGATTGGTGAACTGTAATAGACCCAGCAAAAAAGCTGTGTTCCTAGTTCATCCACATTTGTGTAGCCAGATTATCCATGTTTAAAATCACCAGATATAAAATATTTTGTCGATGTCTGAAGGCTTTTTGTTGTCCTAGAAAGAAATATGTCCCACGTGTCAAAATAGCACCTGTTTTCTTTCCTTTGACCAGTCTACAAAGAATAAGATGGGTCTGAAATAATCCACGTTAGGTTTTTCCCCCAGATTTCTGGTTCCAACATAATTTTACCCATGAGGGGCTCTGTACATTCACTAGAACAGCAAATATGTTGATAAATTAGTTGTCTTAACAGGGACTGATGAATTTTTTCATGAGCTTGTGGGGAAATGCAAGGCATAATCAGTCTAAGATGGATGGGGCTCACTGAGGGGAGTAGGAGAATTCCAAGTTAAATCCATGGGGGAAATGTCATTATTCAACTTCAGCTGATTGATTTACAGAATCATAGAATCGTTAAGGTTGTAAAAGATCTCTAAGATCATCAGGTAAGAAGTTCTGTGTCTAGAAGTCAGATGTAGGATTACAAACAAGAAGCAGGCATTTATGCTGCAACAAAGCAAATCTGTGGGGATCTGAGGGCTACAGTGGAGTGCAAACCAAACAGCAGTCAGCCACATGCAGAGCAAGAGCAAGGAGGCAAGAGCCATCAAAAAACCCAAAAGCATCACAAAAATCATTAAGGTTGGAAAATATCTCTTAGGTCATTGAGTTGAACAGGTTGCAATGGTTGAATTTACAACTTTATTACCTACAGTGAGCAAAGCCAGTGTGAGACCAGTGCTGCAAATGCAGTGGTTTATTATCAGGCCTTTTAAAAGCAGTAGCTGCCCCATTTAGGTGTATCTCATAAACCTGGTTGAAATTTCCCCCCATTTTGCAAATGCCTATTTATAATGAGGAATGATAGACCTCTGTGTCCAGTAGCAAGGCATACAGGTATGAAAAATCAGATGTGAAAGTCTGCAGAGGCTGGAACTTTCATTTATTTTGCTCAAATTTGGTCTCAATTTCGAAATGAAAAGTGTTTAGATGGTAGTGACCACTCTACCTGCAAGGACATCTTTCACCTGGGAACATCTCTGCCACAATTTTCTGGCTTAAAGGACAAGAGGTCACCCTTCACTGTGTGAAGTATCATTGGTCTTGGTCTTTGGGCTACAGGTTGAACTGCAGCCTCAAGTTGCAGATAAAGCCATCAGCATGGTACTTAGCCTAGTGGAGCCCAAGCCAGCCGGGACCTTTTAGCACAGCAGCAGTACAAATGTTAATAATAAATCAGTGAATGGTTGAGAAATTTGCCCTAAAAGGAAATCTCCCAGCTCTATTCTTTCCAGCTATGTTGTTTCTGGGAGGTTGCTGTGCTGTTTTCCTACCAAATAAAAAGACTTCTTTTCTCCTCAATGTGAGATGCCAAGTCCTGAGGTCCCACTGCTCTGAATAATTAAGAACAGAAAGTCCTTTCCTACAATGTGACTTAGGCCTTGTGATCTGCTACGGTCTTCTGATTTCTGATTCTGACTTTAAATGACCAGATTTTGAATTCAATATGAGGCTGAATAAGTAGTTACTCATACATGCAACCCGATTTCATCAAATGGAGCTAGCTGAGCATGACTGCTTAGCTGCTGGCGTAAAGAGCTCATGACCTGCCTGCAATGACCATACGGTCATTTTTAGCAACAGTACATTTTCCTTCCTTTTCAGATTTAGGGCAAGTATGTTCCTGGACACAAGAAAGAAACACAGTATCCGAGGTGCCAGGTGAAAAAGAGGAACTGACTAACTGAACAAAAAGTGGGGGAAGAGTCCCCAGCTGAGCATGGCAAGTCCATGAATCAAGCTGAGTTATTACCATCTCGTGTTTTTTTTTTAGACAGCGTGCTAAACTTGTGATTCAAGTGGGTTTTAGGAGGCAGGAAAAGGCGGTCTGACCTCCTGTAGCCCCTGAGGGATGTCACTGTGATTTTTCCAAAGCATCAGGTGTTTATTCCAGAGGACTGGCAAAATGCAAACCCTGGATTAGAGCTGCCATCCTTGAGCAATCACTACTGAATTGGTAAAAAGCTTTGCCTCAGTAAGAGCTGGATGCAAACCAAAGATGGTTTCAGGGTCTGACCACAGAGGTCATATCTATAATTCTTCCTGTTCTCAGTTGAAAAAATTGTTTTGGGGCTGTTTTCCTGCTTGTAGTTTTGCTGTTGTGTAGTTTGGTGTTCCAACCCAGAAATGGTAACTTTTTCTAGCAGCTGAAATACCTCATCTGTTACCTCATCGGTTAAAGAGGTGTTAGGTAATGATACTTAGTCATTTAAAGAGCAATTCAGGACACTTCAGATTTCATATGAAGACAGATTTGTAGATATTAAGCCTGTTGAACAAACTTACATTTGTGGCCCTAATTTCATTACAGAAGTAAGTTATGAACAATCAGAAAGTATGGAAGGTAACATAAGCACTGTGCAGAACCCTGATAGAGGCTGGAAGACAACCTGACAGAGACAAAACTAGTAACAGAGGTATCTGGGAATTACTTGGTGTAAATCTCCCCTATTATCAAATTTCCCTGTGGCCTCCCCAGCCAGTAGAAATCTTTCTATCTATAGAAAAGCTTATGGACAGCTGCCAGTAGATGATGCCTGGAAATAAGGAATGAGACAGCTGGTGCTTGGCCTTGCTTTATTTGATCCTGATTTATAAAAAAAGCTGGAAATCTCAGGGCTCCCATGACTCCAGTGGGAATCACCCTTTCCAGCCCTGTGGAACAGCCTTCTCAAGATCTATAAGCCACAAGTGAAATTTTCCATATCCCCTGGAGACTTCCCCCAGCTTGCCGTTGAATCATACCCCCAAAGGGAGTTTCAAAGATGTTCATTGGTGGTGATTGATATTTTTTCCAAAACTGTTACTGGACTCCTAGAATAGGCTATGCAATTGCAGCCTGAGAAAATCTAACTAACAACTATGCAACAGTTCCAGAAAGTTGCACAGCAAGACTTAAAAACTCTTAGCATATTGCCTAAATGGCACAAGGATTTTCAGAGGTATGTTGATAATTAAAATAAACTTGGCACATTGACTAAAACTTGGAGGAAAAAGAGTGCGTTATATAAGAACTCCCCAAAGCTTTAATCCAGAGATAAGAACAAAACAACAAAAAAAATTCTACCTCTTCTCTGTCTTTTTCTTTGTGCTCTGTTGCTGTGGCCTGTTCCTCAACCTAGCACAAGTAGCTCAGAAAAATTGAACAGTTCACACTACTTTCCAGAATTCCGGGGTCTCCCAGTAGAGGGAAGTATTGTTTCATTTCCTTTGGCTTTGAAAGGCTTTGCCAGGGGAAATGAGGCAAAAGTACAGAGAGATCAACAATAGACAAAGAAGGAGATGGAAATGATCACTTAGACCTTAGTCTTGCAGGTACATACCTTCTTGCATAAGCAGGAACTCAAAATAAATGAATGCATAAAACCTGCAGGATCAGGCTCTACATCATTTTATATGCATGTGAAGGACACAGAAACTCTACCAAACAAAAGTCCTGCAATTGAAGCTAAAAGTGCAAATTAAACTTTTTCCTGCTATTATCTGTGCTTTCCTGGATGATAGTCTGTAGCTTTTGCATGTTTCTTACTGCTGTTGTGTCTGTCAGCTCTAATTATCCAGGGAAAAGTGGGGATGAAATATCTGAGTCATACAGATACCATTGCTTCCCAAGGCAGCTCTGCAAAAAGCCAGCTGGAATTTCCGCGTGATGCTGCCAGGTGAAATCATTCAGGGAGGTCTTCCCAGTTATTGTGTGTTGTCCTGTCGGGGGCTGCAAACTAGCTGAGATGGGATCAGGGTCATTGCTCCTGTGCTCCTGGAGCAGGGAGCAGGAGGGTGTCAGGCATGGAGCCTGCTCAGTGTACCAGCTCCTGGTGCTGTGCTCTGGGGCTGTGGATGTGATACTTCTAGCTGGCTCAGTGGGACCAGAGCTGTGCCCAAACCAAATAAAACTGATTTGGGTGCCTCAACCCTACTGAAAATATTAGGACCAGAGGATAAACTTTGACAGGCGTCCTTCATTATTCACACACTCCTCAGTTGATTTTCCCCTGTGCTAATTAACTCTCCTGCCAACCAAGATAGACAGGGACAATTCTGAGAGCATGGGCTGGAGGCAGAATGGACATAGTTATCTTAGTCTAGGTTGAAAGTAAATTTGCCCATATGGACATGATCTATGTGGTATTGCATAGAGCCACACTGCCTGAGTAGTGACAGCTTTGTTCTTTCTGGCCTGTGAGGTGTTATCTGCAGAGGGATTAAATTGCTGGCTGGTGAGGAGGGCAGAGAGAACAGATCATGTTGCAGAGCCTTTCTGCTCCTCAGCCTGAGTGTGCCTTTTGTGGCTTTGCCTTTTCAGGTGCTGGTATCAGTGTGAGCTCCAGCACCATGAGCTGCAGCACTGGCCTGCTGCCCTGGGCTGAACTGCTCAGGGACCCCTACTTTGCTTGGTGACATAGAGCAAATAGTGACTGTGTATGATCTCCATACTCAGCTCTTATTCAATAATTTTGAGAGTGCTGTTTTAAAAGACAGGAGTGGGTATGGTAGAAAATCCTCCTGAGCTTGTTAGTGGTAGTTGTGAGGATTAATATGTCATGCTTTGCAGGAACTCAAGAACCTGTTAAACTCTTTACCCAGGCATGAGCAATAGGGAAACAGCAATGTAGAGATTATTCTAAAAGACACAATTTTCTTGTGCACATTGTGGGTTACTGAGTGCAGAACTATTTAACATTTCCAGAAACATCAGAGAAATTGCCGTTCCTCATACAGAACATCAAATGCAAGCAGAAGCAGTTTTGTTGGTTACAATAGACAGATTAACTGAGAGAACAGGTATCAGTTGATCTGTTTTAGCATCAATTTTACTCACAAACTGGAAGTTAAAGGATACCAGACAGCTGCCTTCAGTGATCCTACAAATGACGATCCTACAGACGAGCATGGGTTCACTGGAGAAAGGACTTCAGCACTTTGAAGTAACTCTTGTCTTCTGCCAAATTACTGCTCTTTGCTGGAGATGCTGTCCCATGGCAGAGCCACTTGAAGGGACGTGTGAGTGCTCATCCAGGGTTTCAGAGCACGATCTGCCTGCTGGGTTCAAGTTGCTCTGGCAAGCTCTGGAGGGGATGCCTGGGCACTGCTGGGTGCAGCGCTGGGGCAGGTGATCCCGACGGCCAGCAAGCAGATGTGTGTCTGCTGTCACTAGGTTCACTTCTCTTCTGGAAAGATTTAGTGTCTGACTATTAGCAGTTTATAAGTTTTTGCTAATGCTGAAAACTCTTGTCAGAGATACGTGGCTGCATGCTTTCTCCAGGCAGAAGTGTCAGCAGAATTATCCACAGGCACCAGTCAGGACAAGTGTCTGGCTGTTTCTGATTCCTTTGACTAAAGACTGTTGCTGGGTCTAGCATGGAAGCATGCCAGTGAGCCACGCCAATTAGGAAAGGGCATTTAACACGAAAAAAGATCTAATCAGTGTCTAGTAAACAAAGACTTCTTGCCTTATGTCAACAATACACTGGGCACATGGCTACAACTTCCTCCAATTGTGCGACCTCCATGATATGCAACTTTGTCCAACAATGTTTAGAATAGTCACCCACATAAGCTGGTCTTAAAAATGACATTGTTTTAGGCTGGGGCTCATCAGTGTGATGACAGACACTGTAAAAAGAAAGGCAAAACACAATTCCTTATATTGCATAAATCTCAGGACTGGATTCTTGATTTTTTTTTTGCTGCTGGGTTTCACCTCTGCCTTCCTCCTTTCTACCTATCATATGTAAGGATGTAATCATGGGTAGATATGACAGAGGGAAACTGCTAAACTTTTTCTTAAAGATGAGACAAAATTTCATCATCATCTACTACTACCACTATTACTACTACTACTACTACTACTACTACTACTACTACTACTACTACTACTACTACTACTACTACTACTACTACTACTACTACAACTTTACACATTTTGTTTCTGACTGGTATTTACCTGACTGGGATTTACCTCATTGAGCTTAAAATCTATAAGAATTTTGGATGTAATTAAGCAGGATGCTTTCAAAGGACATGTAAGTATTAACAGTAGATCAATGGAAACTGAATCCAAATGTATCATTTCACATTCAACTCAGCTCAGGTATCTGTGTGCAGGGTAAATGTAAATATAAGGTGATTTTAACCCACATATTAGAAATATTTCATATTTGGTTCAGTCACATGCTTGGCATATCACATTTTGTATTCATAGTTTCATTGAAAATCAGTAAACAGTGACACCCCCGAAGAAAGCTCAGCAGATTATGCTGTAATTGATATTTTATACAGAGGTGACAGACTTTATGAATAAAACACATGCTTAGTGTTTGCATAATTGTTTTCCATTACAATTTCATACATTGGGATCCTTAAAACAGAAGAAGGGAAATTATTTCAGGAATATATAGAATATATTCCTTCCTGTTTTGTTGCCACTTGCCTTTGGGTGCATGTTAATCTTTTTACTTGCTTTTAATGGAGCAACTTAATGCCAGCCAAGGATAGATATATGTTGCATCAAGTCAGCATACCTTAGCAGAGATTATCTAACTCTTCAGAGCAGTTAACTCCATATTTCCTAACTGATGTGCATTGTCATAGGAAGACAATGTATTTTTATAAACACTTTTCTTTTCCTTCGTTCTGGAGAGTTTCAGTCAGATGTTGGATTTCTCACAAACTATTTCCCATCACTTGTTTGAGCCCCAAGTGACCAGTAATTCATACAATACATGGTGCTTTGGCTGCCTCCATCTCATGGGACTGTATCTACTCTCTTGCTGGCAAGCTGAAACTTTTCATGAAGACTTGAATGAATCCTTCGGGGATTGGACCTTTCTGCAAATATATATTTGTGTAAGTGTTGCTATAGCAATGTGTATTATTGCTAATAATAATCTGTCCCAGCTTGCAAGTCTCCCCAAAGCAGCAGCAATCATTCTGATGAATTTATTTGCACATCGGTGCTTTTCAGGTCATCTCCTTGCATGAGAATTGTCATGAACAAAGTATTTCTGTGTTCAGGAACGAGAAAAGTGAAACACACACGTGACACTTAAGCAGATGTTGTAGAAAAGTTAATATTTCCCTTCTTCCTTACCTTCTGCACTCCAGCTGAAGGAGAGTGGTTTTGTACCTCTGTTCTGAAGTGAGATTTTTTTGAGTCCAACAGGGCAAAAGAATTGCCTTTGTTACTGACTGCTGATTAAAGAACAGAAAATGCTGTGCCTGACTCCAAAGTGCCAGAAGGCAATGCTCAGAAAGCCTTGCAGGGCCTCTGTTCCTGGGATATGCAGTTTATTGCTAGTACCCAAAAACTGGCTGAGTTCATATTATTCAGTGATGGTGAGGCATCTGGTTAATAGAAAAACCAAACATGGAATTGAAAAAAAATCTCCTTTGTCAGGGAAGTAGTCCAGTTTGACTGTAAGAGACTTTTCTTCTTCTCATTCTAGTGAGTTTGCAGTGATAACCAAACAAAATATTATATCAGGCTGTACTAAGTATTGCAAAAAACCTTTTCACATGTGCACACAGCTGTGAGATCTTTCTCTGATCTGGCATTGAATCTGAAAGATGTTGACTGAGGACTGTGGCCCTTAGTTGACTCCAGTGTTTTAACAAAACTTCCCTCTGCTGCATAAATAACCTACCCCTGGTGGTGGTTGTGTTTCAGAGTGGCTGGAGTACAGATTGAGATGGTGTTAACTGCATTCTCCCAATTTCTGAAGTTAAGGGTTGACCCCTTTGCTGCTGTGGCACAGTGTGTACGGGAGGGAAACAGTTTCAGTCCCATCCAGAGGATAACAGTGATACATTTTTTTATTTTATTTTACTGAAATAATGAACTTGTCCTTGTCCTTCTTTTGTACCTGAAGCTAGGTAGAATATTCTCATTTAAACAAAATACATGTTCATTGCTTTGGACATGTATATGACTGTATGTAGGAAAATGAGTCATCCCAGACGAGGTTGCCTGAGTCAGCCCACTGGGAATGTGTTAGTCTGAATGTAATTCAATATATTTCACATAGTAGGTGAGGGCACTGGGCATTGAGGTCTTGGGCATTGGAGACAATTTCAGGGAAACTTGTCTTCTGAGTAATCTTATCTTTGATTTATCAACAGCTTTTAAGAGCACAGCTCCTTTAATTGCCAACTCTTTCAGCCACAAATGTGCGAATGTTTTCTATAGGTGAGGTTAGTTGGAGTATTCAAAGTCTTGCAGACTCCTAATGAGCAATACCAGGAACAACCACATTTCCTGCAACAGCCTTGGGTTTGGCATCCTATTTTCTGGAGAAAATAATGGGGAAATAATTTTCTGTTGAGCTTGTAACTGTCCAGTTACTCACAGGTGTAAAAGCAGGGGTAATTCATATGTTTGTTTTCTTTGAGTAAAACAAGGATTGTAAAAAGGGCTAATTGCCATTTTGCAGAAGATTTATAAGAAGAAATTTAGAGTGCAAAATAATTATTAAGAGCAAAGGGGTAAATTAAGACAGCTCAGGCACCATTAGAAGATTTATATCGGTTCATTGCAGGTTCTAGATGTAAGATATATCACTCTGTAGCTGAAGGAGGGAAACAGGTGGCTCCTAACCCCTGAAATGGGGCTTTGAGAATGTAAGTAGGGCACCTATTTCTGTCCACTAGTGATATATTAGGGTGAAGTGCTTCTGAATGGTGAGGAGGTGTTACAAGCCAAGGGGAGACCATCCAGTGACCCGTAGGAAACAGTAAATAAGGTGAGGTGTTATGAAAAGGTGCCTGCCTCAGCAGCTACCTCTTCCTGGGGAAGTACAGGAATGTTTTGTACCAAGCCTTCCAACTTTGTTTAGGATAGACTGAGTTAAAGGTGGGGATTCAAAGGAGAAGTGTCAATCCTGGTGTGAGCACTTGTATTAACTCCTGCATGTGGAGTATGTTGGGTTAGCCTGACTGTGGCAATCTGGAAACTAGCTCAATTGCTTGAGCTGGTAATGAAAAAGCTAAACTCAGCCATCTTGGAAAGAAAGGGTGGGAAGAGTTGGACAGTGTGGTAGAAAAGACAGAAGTTCCACCTAGGTCAGAGCGTGAAAAGGAGGTTGATGCTGATTGCACGCAGTCTTTGCTTCCTGCCATCTGCAAGCTTCCCCCTGAGAGGAGGTGCAGACCTTCCTTTAGGGAATAAACAGGTAATAAATTATGTGTAGACAATCTGGTACTGAGGATAGGATAACTTTCCCAAGCCTCAAAATAAATGAGCCAGAAGAGGTGCGTGCTACATGTAAAGCTGAATCAATGCTGTGGACACTTCCATTTGAGTGTGTGGAACTTTGAAACATCCACTTCAAAGTGTCCTGGAGAGCTGCAGCCAAGCAAGCATCCTTTTATGTTTAGTTTTGCTTCTGCTGGGAGATAAACACCTTCTGTTTCACTGATAATAACAGCATAAGGTCGCCTTCCCATTTTATGTAGCAAAATTAGGACATCACCTTGATTTCCAAAGTTATCACTGTGCAATGCATTGGGTTTAGAACTCGGCTCACCTGGTGGGCAAGGGGATTAGGCTCCACAGGACATAACTCCTGTCAGTGCTAATGCTCTGCCAATGAAGGCAGCAGCTCTGCAGCACTGTGAATGCCCCCACCACCTCTTTGTCAAGAGGGTACTGAGGTATCCATGATAGCTCCTGCATAGCTGGAAACAACATCTCTTACTGTAATGGTTGTGATCCAGTTTGCACATTCAATTTTTTTCTTTGACTTAATTAAATGTTGGAAATGAACATCTAGAGCCAATGTTGTTGGCTTAAAAGACTAGCCTAACGCTATCTATCCAGGTGTGGAATAGGAGGAGGCTACCTGAGATTCCTTTCAGCTTCATATATCTCACCCTTAAGAAAACAGTTTTTATTACCCAGATTCAGCACAAGATTTTAATGTTTTCAGAAAGTGATGATTTCATTAACTAAAACCATGCTTGTTTTTTTTTTTCCCTAGGATGGTACTAGACACCTCAATATGCCATGTAGGTATTGACAGGCTTGACACTACAGCACCAAGACCGAGGTCCACAGAAGGAAACTCTGTGACACTGAGCTCACCCTGGACTCTCAGCTAAAGCACTGTCCATGTCAGGTGTAAGTGGGCTGGTCCTTGCCCACTGCCAGGAGAGGGGGAGGCCAAGAACTGTAAGCCCCCCTGGAGCCCACAGCACTTCACCAGGCAGGTTAATGGAAAACAGATGGGGCTCTGCCAGAATTTTGTTGCAATTGCACAATTTCAGTAAAACTTCCATTGAAATTTAAAGTCAAATGAATGGAAATATTCCATCTACAGCACCCCTAGACCTCTTAGTGAGTAATTGCTGACTAGTTTTATTTACTATTTTATCAGCCAATGCGAACCAGGAGGGTTTAATGAAAATGAGCACCAGATCCAGCTACTCTGGCTTACCTAGGCCTGCTGCCCTTCTTTAGGATAGATGCTGTTGAATAGAGTCTTTGATTATTTATAGACTAGAGATGATTTTGCCCTCTAATGAATGCCCCATTTTCTGCCCCTTACTAAATCCAGAGCTGAAATATTCATTACTTTTGTTTTTGCTTTTTTCTATAGCACTTCTAGCATTCTTGACACATCCTTTTAATGACACACCTCTATGGCCACTAAAATATCTAAAATTTTCATTGATTTTTTTTTTGTCCTTGAAGACATACTTTTAACTTTTCTTTAACTTCTCTCATTCATTTGCTACAACTGTAATTGTTTAATTAAAATAGCCTCTTGACACAAGGAAATTATACCTCAAGCATCATCAAGACAGAGCAGAGCTGATGCTGCAGGGAATGAAGGCTGCCTAGCTAGGAGGGAAGGAGAAATGGATGTCTGTGCTGGATGAATAGGTGCTGAGCATGTGTCTAGGGCTCTCTCTAATAAGCAGTGTCTCTCTCATTAGCAGGCAGGCTACAAATGCTGTCTGGCCATGGGCATGGTTCTCACATGAGCTCATTGATGCTGGGGCTGTGTGTAGACCAGTATATTTTGGGCTATGAGTGTGCATCAGACAAGTATGTAACAGTGGGAGAACCTGCAGCTGCAGTGGTAGGAAATATTTATACACAGTGGTACCATGTGTGCTCTCCTATACTATAGTTAGCAATATACTAGATATATTCCCATACTATATTTAGTTGCCATACCATGTATCCCAGCTAATCCAAACAATGAGGCATTCAATATCTCATAGATAACTCCAATTTCAACACCAGCCATTCACCATACCCGATGACATCAATGCAGCTCCATGAGTAGATAGAAAACAGGGAATGCCAAAGGGTTATTATATGAAGGGGCTGCCATCTTGCTCATCTGTGAATACATGGATACACAAATTTCTCTCTTAAAAGGGAATTTAGTTTTAGCAATACCTGTGTTAAGGCTACCATCCTGACTCTGCTTGTTTTTCAAACAAAAATTCTTCTCCTGCTAGACTAAAGCAGACGAAAAATAATCTGCAGTCTTTGAAAAATTAATTTATTATACATTCATGGATGGTCTAATAATAAAAATCCTTACCAAGCCTATTGTCAACATTACAAAGCAAATAAGAAACTCCAACATCCAGCATTCCTGCCCTAAACCAGGACACCAGCAGTGCTAATAGTTAGTAAATTAGTGAGCAATACTGCCCTTACTCCCAGTGTGTGCAGCAGCTGCATATCTCTGTGACCAATGTATTTTAACTCAAAAAGTTGGCATTTTACAGCCCTTCTACCTCTGCCTTTTTTTGCCATAAAAAGGCAGTGAGTTATGCATTTTTCCATAGTTCTGCTACTTTTCTTGAGGTCATCTGTATATTTTGAGTGGGCTACATGAATTCCTGAGTCTCTACACTCAGCTGTAGTCACAATATGTGTTTTTACTCTGCAGTGAAGATGTAGTTACAATTTCATACATACAACTCTCAGTAATGGTACCAGGAAGAGAGGTAGGGTGGTGTCTTACTGTTAATTCTAGTCTATGTTAAAGGTCTCTTCAGTAATTAAGCAACATTACTTGTATTAGTCTGCTTAAAATAGAGAAAAATATTATCGGCACTGTTTTCTTTAAAAAATGTAAAGACAGACAGCATTCATGAGGAAGTGTTTCCCAGTCTATTAAGGATACAGTACTCAAGTGAGCAGATAATACTGCTCATAAAGGTAACATTTGACATGAATATATATTTGATATTCTTTTCCAGTTAATCTTTAAGTATACACAATTTATACACACACACAGACACATAAAAACCCTGAATTTTGTGTGAAGGCAAGGTGGGGGGAGAGACAGCTTTTGAGCACTTCACAGCCTTCTGAATTCACAGATATGTACTCAAAAGATTTCTAAGTCAGAAAATGAAAACTCCTATTACTTGAGCTTGGATTTGTGTGAGTGTGATAAACCCATCAGTCACACCTTCCCACTCATTCCCTCTGCTAAGGAGTCAGCAAGACCTTTCTGGCTGGTTTTTCTTGGTGTGTGCAGAGAGCATATGTAGTGAGTACTCCACAACACAGCCCAATTCATGATTTGACTGTTAATTAAACATGAATGCGACCCTTTTTTTTCTTGTCTTGCACAGCTGTATAGCATGATACACTTGATATTGTCAGTAATGCTGTTACCCTTGCATAACTTAACCATACAGGATGTTCATTTCTGACATATGCATAGACAAGATGAGGTACAGCAACTGAACAAGTATTTCAAATTTGTGGTGTTCAAGGGTAACAAAAAACTTTAAGACACGTATTAAGAATTCTCAAGAGGAAAACATCTTGAAATTTATTTTAACGTGAGTAGTAAACATATGAATGTGTTTTTACACAAGTAGCAGTTAGGGCTTGCTACAGGTATATTTCAACCACTGGTGAATAAAACCAGACCTTTTACAAACCCACCTATTCAATATGTTTCCTTCAAAACAATATTGTGTGTGGCTATGAAAACAGAGTGACACATAAAAAAAATCAAAAATCATATACCACAAGGTACTAGAGGAAAACAAAAAATTATGTACATAAATACATATATTTTTATATGTAGCAAATTACAGTTTCCTGCACTGAACATTTATCAAATACACAAGTACTGAACAATACTGGATAGGGTGCTTTGTCACACCTTGTGGTCTCCTTAAATTCCTGTGAGAGTGGAAGACAAGTTTTTATGGAGGATACAACTTGTTCAGTGAGGTAAGTTCACACAATCATTAAAAATTAAAGAACAAAAAAACCCCTACAGCAGAAATGACTGATATTTCCAGCACAGGCATCTTTAAAAACAAAATGAGAGTACTGTACTGTTCTTCAAGCACATGCCCCTACAGAGAATCTGTGTAGAGAGCTTTATTCTATACAGCACCTGGGCGATGAGTCTGGGCAACAAATCTACCACTCAGCTTTGTCCACTGGCTTGTCAAATCTGCTGTCTTTCTGATAGGCAGGTCAGTCTATCAGGCAGGGATGAAGCACCTTCCAGATCCCCTCCAGACACCGTACCCTTTTTCTTGGACCTGGGCATATATGCCCATGATCTTCAGATTTTTTTCAGAAAAGAAGGCACCCACTGGTTTCCTGGACATGACCTTTCCAAGGCTCTAGGAACTGTGGTTAGTATCATCATGGGAGATTTTGAAAGGGGTGACACCAAGCTATTTTTGAGGACTATGTACAAAGTTATTTTGGTTTTGAAAGCATTCACAGCACACTTTTCATTTCACCTGGCCAGAAATGCTAAGATTCCTAATGCATAAATAACAATCCTTATTGACAAGGATGATGTAGACTCCATTGGGTTCTTGTGACCTTACCAGAAACTGTCTTCAAAGTACTGCAGTTTCTAGCTAGGAATAACAATCCCATTTAGATGTTCTTCAGAGCACACAATACAAATATTTATGTTATAAAAAGCACGTGGTTGTCTTCGCAGGTTAATGATGTCTTGAACTTGGGGGATTGTAAATCCAGTCCATTACAATAAGAGTCATACTCACCATCATGAAGATTATGCCAACTATGAGGAAAATTAGAGCCTACAATTGGAAAATGAAATTTCATTAATAAAGCAAGTGACTTAGCAGGTGGTAGCTCACAGATTGTCCCACTGCATCTGCATTAGTCTAATACCCATGGCCTAAGTTTTGCTTATTCTATGTGACTAAAACCCAAGTAATGCTGTACAGAGATATATGAATCAAAGTTAGTCCTGTGTGAATTTCAGTACAAGAGAGATGAACTTTACACATCTAGATCTGAAAACAACACACTTTGGTACTGTGAACAATAATAAAAAATCTAACAAAGAAACAACCATTTTTCTTATCATTAAAAAATGACAAATTTTCAGTCAATGGTCATAGTCTCTGACATTAAGAACAACTTCAGAGTTAATCTGCTTAATCCTTATTAGACAGACAGATATGGGCTTCCATATCTCTTATCTGACAGTATTTCTGTATATATTCAAGTGATTCAGATGCTTGTAGTCACGCTTTGTTTTAGTGGAGCTTTAGTTTACCATAATCTGTCTACACTTAACAATACTCTGTCTTGTAAAACAAAGATGAATATTGTATGTGATCTCAGTGCAGGGTGTGAAATTCCAGATGTGCCTAACACACAGCAACGTGAAGAGTGAACAAAGACAAATGAAAAAATATTCACAGTCTCGCTACAATAACAGCTACAAAAAACATTGTAGAAATAATTTCATCATAATATATTTCTTTTATACTTGAAGTAAGAACCAGCTGAACTCACATGACTTTTGTGAACATATATATATAGATGTATATATGCACATCTGTTTACATTGTGCCCACATATATATTTCATCAATAACTTTTCTAATTACATTTTCAAAGAACATTTCCTCAGTGATAGTTAAGTGTGCAGATAGTTATTGATGCTCAGGATGAAAGGTACTGCAGTGGCAGTCCAGCATGACATACAGACACATGCAATACACAAATGATAGACCTTCATATATGCATCCTATAGGTGTGTGGATCTGTCTCAGGGGAGAGCTCACAATTACTTATCCCTGCAGTACAACTTTCTTCTTAACCTTGACCTGAAATCTTCCTGTTAATCAACAGCTGGTCTCTAGTGTGAACCAACAACTTCTAGACTGTCTTGGTGCCATTTATGCAAATGCAGGTGTTAACTGGAGTTTAGATTGGATTAAGTAAGTCTGTTTTTCTAGTGGTTTAAGACACACTTTATCCTAAACACTTGGTGAGTGTCAGGAGCAGTAGGGCTCTAAAAGCTTTGTCTTGAGAAGCCTCAGGTGAATCTCACTGCCCAACCTGTATTTTGAGTGAGACACTACCATTTAGGAACAAGCACCAGATGTTGCAAGTCAAAGGTCTGAGTATTAATGAAGAGTGGAAAGCACACACCCTCCCGCCCTTTCTTTTGCAATTGCCCCCAGTTCTCCTACCCCAATCTTCTGGGGAGACCTGAGGGGTTCCTTCTTAACGATTCGCAGGTAGAAGGCACCAGGGAGGATGAAAATCAACATTGTAGCAGAAGAGGCTCCTGGAAGAGAGAGCAGAGCTGAGTGCTGCACCATTTGACAGAAAAGCAGAGTGGTGCACCTGCAAAAGAGAGCTTGTGGGGAGGTAGCTGCCATTCTGAGCCCAGCTGTACAAAGAGCTCTCTCTGTAGACAGTGTTCATGGAGAGCTGTAGATCTCCAAACATTTATTTGGGGGCTTGGGGCCTGAAGAGACACTTTTTACTGGGAGGGTTTTTCCAAAGTATCAACAAAAGGCTGCCTGTGGCTGAGATGTCTGCATGTCAGCTGGTGAGGCAAGGACAAATAGACATTCCAGGGCAGGATGACCCTGGAAAGCAGGTATTGAAAACATAGTGGATGATCTGTGCCTAAGTGCCTACTCCTCTCTGCTCAGCAGAGTCCATCATGAAGACCTGGGTATAAAAGGCAGGAGGAGCAAACCAGCTGCAGAAACCCCATGGAGGTGCCTTTCTCAAGGGCATCTGCATCCCTGAGCCCTCAAGCACTTCAGGGCATGGAGGCTCTTCATGGACCTCTTTGGTCAGAGGCCAAAACTGACCAAAAGAAAGTGGTAGGGAGAGAACTGTTCATGTCAAAAGAAATGTGTCACTTCTTTTTCTAGCACAACAGTTTGTAAGTCAACAAATATTTTCATGCTATAGGTGCTTGAAAAAGAGGTGATTTCTCTCTCCTCCACATATATTAAATTATCTTTTGGTCAAAATGGGAATTCCTTACCAGTTTTTATGTTAGAATTATTGGATTCCTTGTGCCTCATGCAAAGTAACGACAAAGTTGGGTAGCCTGTAACTTTGTCTGTCAGCTGTTTGGGAATTCTTACATCCTCTTTAACTTCAATTTGTGTTTATATTACTCTACTGTAAGAATCAAACAGAGATTGACCTTCAGTCCATGAATGTAAATATACTGTAGAAAGGATAATAGAGTCAACAAAAAGTATTCATGAAACCTACCGATAAATCCAAAAATGTCTTTAATGGTTGGGACAAAAATTACAAGCAGATCATTAAAAGCCAAAATTACTGCTGCAATCAGGAAATGTCTTATCCAGCTGAATGGCCTTTTGGGAAACAGCAATGCACCGACAGATGAACGAATCTGCAAGATGAAAGACAGCAGGGCAAGTAAAACAATAATTAATTTATCTTTGCTTTCACTTTAAAAAAATGATCTATATTAGTTACATCTGCTGTGAGAAATTCTGAGTGAGAAAATATGTTTTCAGTCTTTGATTCCCGTAATGTAATCTCACTCCCATGTAGGTTTTTGAGAACTGGGTTCACAGTTTAATGCAGAAACTCAAATATTTGCAGTGTAGGAGAAAGTCAAGTAAACAGGGTGTAAAATCAGGGACGTGAAATCTGTTCAACTGAAAGATGCTAATATCAGCAAAAAAAATCCTGAAAGAACTCCCCAGTATAAGTACTAATCAGCAGGCAAAAAAAAGAGCATGTGTGAAATATGAATTGCTGTGTTCCTGAACCTGATGAAAATCCCACAAGAATTCTGGCATTTATTTTTCTGAGAGATAGGGGAAGCTGTTGTTGTACTTAATAATTAAATATATACATACACATATCTGAAAAGAAAAGCATATTTTTCAATGCCACTTGGAAATTATAATCCTAAAACCTATTGCAGAGGATCCTTTTTTGCTTCACTGACTTTCTCACACATCATGGATTTTTTTGCTTTTACAACATAAAACAGAGTGAAGTAAGTAAGTAGAAAAAAGGTCAAAAGCAAATAATTTTGGTGGCTGGAGATAATGTTATTCTCTAGTACCACAATTAACTTAAAAGTTGATATCTAGAAATTGAACAAAAATATTTTTACACTCAAAAAAGCTCCAAAGGCACCTCTGTTTGGTTGCTTTAAAATAACATATAACTGCTTTTGGGTGAGTTTGGCAACTGAATAAATATATGGGGTTCTCTCAATGTAGTACATCACTTGGAAACACACCATGAATTTTGTAATTCATGTTTTTCAGGTTGATGTAAACTGATATTAGGAAGAGGGAGGCAGATTGAAAATATTTAGTCCAGTTTTTGAGTTGGTGTAAAATAGGTTTATTACAGAAAAAAACTTCTGCCTGCATTCCTGTGAACTTAGTATCAGCATATTGTGCATTATTCCTTTTGTGACACAGTCCTTAAAAAGAAGCTATCAAACTGAAGTTTTACAGTGACTAATGGCATATAGATCTATATTTAATTTATTTTTCTGGCAATCCAATAACTTTTTTTTTATTTAGTAAAAGACTCTGACTACTTTAAGAAAATACAAATGGGATGATTAATAAAAAAATAGTTGATACAGTTATATTGCTTATTTGAAGTAATAAGATCTGCTGAGCTGCCTGTCCTGATAGAATGTATAAAGCTCTTTGGTATTCTGGTTTACAAGCAAAAGATATTTTCTCAGGAGTTCTTTTAATGGAACAATCAGTCCTGTGGTGTGTAACTGCTAACTGCTTAAATACAAAAATGATTATACAGAAATCTAAAAATAGAAAATGCTACACATGACAGATAGGCTTTTGCAATGCCCTTAGCTTGTTTTCCCATGAAGACTGATCAATTTGTTAAGACTAATTTAAACATTTAGCCACTGGTTTGAACATGATGTTTAAGGCAGGACGCTGGAGCTCTCTAAGCTAGAAGGAATGACCACTCTGGGTGCTTTATACCTAATTTTTTTTTTTTTTTTTAATTTAGTATTCAACATTGAACAGTGATTGCTGCTCTTAGGCATTTGTCAGCAAGCCTGGAAACAGCACCTAGGCAGAGTGTGTATTGCATCCAGGACAACGGAGCAACAGGACCCCTGGGTTTCTCAGATGGGAACACCGTGGTGTGATGCAGCTTGCTGGGAGCCCTCCAGCAGCATGATGCTAGGCTGTACGTGCTGTACTAATGACACACCAGCCTCCCAAAACCAAATGCTGAGGATCAGCTGTTTTCTCCTCTGCTGCATGGCAGCTCTGGGAAGGCATGAAGCACAGTCTTATATATTCAGGAGCCGGGAGTTCTGCTCACTGAGGGGGATTGATCCCTGGGGAGGGTCGATTCCTCTGCAGAGCAATTTGTTTAGCTGTGCCTTTCTGTCCCTGGTACTGTGGTTATTGTGTTTTTCCTGGTGAAGAACACACAGAAGCTCCAAACTTTGCTCAGACAACTGACTGCAGCTCTTTTATGCCTCTTTTTTCTGGCATTTGGTTTCCTCACCTGTCAAGCCTGTAAAGTGAGCACAGGGCCCTCTGTCCCTGTAGTTTGGCAGCCCAGTGTGGGAGTCCTGTACAATGCGTGACTTGAGCTGAATGTGTCTGTCCTAAGTTTGGATGCTGTAGTAGGTGCCTGTGTCTGTATTACTAAATCTCATAAGTGGTTTCAGCATATCTCCAAGACTTTGGTACTTAGCACTGCTCTGATAAATATAGTACAGAGAGAGACAGAGAAGTAATTCCTGGTTTATTTATAAAGACTGATTTATTTCAGTCTTTCAAATTTTGCAACCCTAAATGCCTAAGGTCCATGCTCTGGTCAAACTGCATATGAGAAAACAGACCTCTCTAAATAAAAAGCTCGGCATACTTTTCCTCAGTGTTAAAATCTGTCTGTGCTGATCACATTCAGTCAGTGTATATGGGTTATCCCTGATTTCAGCTCTGTTACTTACAGGGAAAAGGACAAGAGGCACGGTCAGGGTTACAGCCACCAGCACTGCCAGGCGGACTGACAGCAAAAGGGAGTCGAAGGTGTACACTTTAGTGTACGTATGAAGTAGCTCATCTTCAACTTCTCCTATGAAAAGGAAACAGGAAGGAGTTAAATCACTTAAGCAGTACCTTGCACATTTAAAAGATCTTTATACTGCCACCAGATAAGAGGTAAGATTAACTTTGGCCCAGCTCCTGTCATTAGATACAAGTTATGGGCTAGACATGAAAGAGGAATTTTCCCAGTGTGACTGATACAAGTCCATCATTCAGAGATGATGAGGGTAATACAGCTCTGAGGTGATGCTTTGTACTCTAGTACCTTTGAGATGACTTTGAGAAAGTAGAACCTGAGGTAAAAATAACTTCTGTGGTATGAAACAACTCACTGGACTGATAACAGCTCCTTTTGACCTCCACCCAGATGTCCCAGCTCTCAAACAGAGCCCTCTTGCCTCAGTGATAGGAAGCAGAGTGTGCTGTATCTTTCACTTCTCTGCTGTATGGAGGAACTAACAAGGTAAAAAGAGGTGGCGTTTGCACAAAATGGTGTGCTAATAGAAGGACTACTCTGTTTGCCTATCAGTTAGTCTAGCTCATCCAGATTTTTTTTACACTAGAATGATTTGCACCTGTTTTTCAGCATAGATGAAACTGAACTAGTGGCGTCAGAGGCAGATTGGATAGCACTTAATAGTGTCATGTAAAACTGTTGAGCACTAGAGTATTTTTAGTACTCTTGGCCTTTGCCAAGAGCCAAGTTTATAGCAGCTTCTTTTCAGAGTTCACAAAGTCAAGGGAAACAAAACTAGTCCCCCTAGCAGGTGCCTCTGAGTCTCTCACAGGTGGGGAACTTGTGGCCTGACAGTTGGATAAGTCCCACAGTTAGTTCAGAAGGTTGCACAATGTGTACTATAATTGAATATTGCTTAAACTTTGATTTAGGCCCCCAGAAAGTGCATTAATACTTGAGTCTTTGTGATATAACGAGCGTGCCGGCATCAAAAAGTGAGGGAAAATTCTGCAGAGAACAGGGTTTTGACCTACCATAGAAGGTAAGGTATCCAAAGAGGGCAGCCAGAAGATACATGATAAGCATGCCAGTGATGGAGATGTTTGAGACATTCTGCATCCGCTTTCGGGAGCGACTAAAGTATGAAAGAAAGAGAATAACAGTCCTATAAAGCCTCTATTTGTACAAGAAGGGCTCTGAAGTGTCTTAGTTCTCTGACATACCCTCACCAGATAGTAAGTTCACAGCAACTATTTTAGTTACTATATAGAGCTTTTGATGGTTTAAAATTCTATGCAGAGCAGCACAGATTTATAAAATGTGTTGAAACTGCATTTCTAGTGCTTTCTCTGTGGCAACATAAAAATGTGCCACATTATTTTGTATATCATTGTTTATTAAATGTCAATCTCAAATGGTATATTTTAGGTTAAAAAATGGAGGGACTAGAATTACAGGTCTGTTAATAATAATAGACAAGAGTTTTCAGCCATCTCTCTATGAACATACCCTTATATCTACATAGGGCTGTTCTGCAGGTTCAAGAACCCCTTGCAGATCACATCCTTTCTTCATAAATCCTTTGGTTAAAGAAAATCTTCATCTTATAGGACCTGCAAGCATGTTCCCAAGTCATATGAGAACTTTTATTGCTTCTGAGTTTAAACCTACTGAAATAGGAGGTAATGGTTCTTAGCCTCCTTGAGTTTTGCAACACACCCTCCTGTAATGCAATTTTTGCTGTTCAACAAATGCCTCTTATTAGCGCTTCCCAACTATCAACTCTGTGCTGTTTTAAGCAAGTGTATTTGATTTCTGATATTTGTTAAGCAAAACAGGCTGAGTGAAGAGCCTAACACACCCAAACCAATGGCATCCTAAGAAACTTTAAGAGTAAGCAGCAACTGACACAGACACCAACACATTTAGTTATTAGAAACCAGAATGATCTGTTTCAGTGCAACCAAGTTTTCCGTTTTATTTCAGATTATTTGAAGGACTGTCCAGATTCCTCCTTTACTAAGTAATATTGATCAATGCAGTGGTTCTCTGTCACCAATATCTGACTATAAGATCAAAGCCAAGACAAAATCTGCTTATGGAAAGCAATAAATCACTATCATGTGGGTGTTTACACACCAGCAATCAAAGGACAACATGAAAAAGTGATCTCTATCTATGGTTAACTGGAAGTATTGGACAAAATTTAAGAACCTTACTCTTTGAGTTCACTGTATATTGGTAGCACCTCAGGGTGGCATACGAATGCAAATGCCAGGATGGGTATTGCATAGGCAGTCTGTAAAATAAAGCTCCCATTAGTAAGAATGGCCATGGCTGTACCTCTGGCTTTTGGCAGGCAGCAGTTTAGCTGTGGTACAAGTAGTGGAAGACAAATTCTACAGAATCTCCCTTACCCGTGAGTTGAACACAAAGAACTTTGGCTGGCATTTGTCACTACTGTCGCTGTGTGCTTCGTATTCTACGCCGCTTTTTGGGGAGATATCTTTTGGCTCCTCAAGGCTTGGGAAGTGCCCAGCTGTGTTGTCCATCATGAAATTCACACCAGAACTGAGTGACTCATTTGATAACATGACCAGGTGCATTGGCACTGTGCTATTGGTGGTGGTCCAGTTCTCAGCCCCGTGGTCCATGATGGGAAGAGGACAGGGTATTTGGGATTTCTTGAAGATCACCTACAAAAAGGTAGACGATGTTATCAGAAGAGCACCACTACAGATTACACATCTGTGGTATTACAGCAGAAGTATAAACAGACACTGAGAAAGAGGTGAAGCAAGAAACCAATTCTGCTTCTTCTGCAAATATTTGTTGTTACTCTGCCTCTGCTGTTTTCCTGCTTTATTTTTTATTCTCAAGTGTTTTTTAAACAGGTTTTTTTTTTTTTTTATTCTGACTTCAGTTCAACAACCTATTCAGCAATAGGTTGTTGATTTGATTCACTTGCAGGGGCTATTCTAACATCCACATTAAATTGTCATGGTATGAAGTATAAAAGTGTTTAAGGTTTACAGAGTCCATATTTGTCTGGAGACAATACCCAAGCAGTCACCTACCACACTGACAAAGAAAACCATACAGGTCAGCGAGAACCCACTCGTATAACCAAGATAACCTGTGCAGCAAGAAAAACAAAACAAAACAGAACAAAATAGTTCAGTTACATATAAATTCACAATCTTAACAGGACTAAGAAATGAGCTTAAGCAGGGCATTAAGCTTACCTAAGCTTCTTAGAAGGGAGAGGGGAAGAATGACCACAACTGTTACAAGTATGACAAGGTAGTTCCCATTAAGGTACCATTCTCTGAAGAGGAAGAATAAAAATAAAAATAATCATAATTGACATAAAAGTGAAAATTTTTCATCTCAGGTTTAGCTGGGAAAAGGCACTTACCCAGAATTCTCCTCAAGTTTCATAAATGCTCTGATGACTTCAGGAAGTTCATATTTAATAATAAAGAGGTAGCTTGACATTGCTGGAAAAAAACCCAAGCAAAACAAACACCTTCAGAGAACTGAGTTCCAAAACTGGAGTTCCAAAAAAAGAGAAAAGTTTTTGTTAAAGTAGATAAATGAGTTTTGTTTAAATAAGTGTGACTAAATAAATAAAGAAATTCTTTATATTGTTATGAATAGGTTCTGAATGACATCTAGCATTCTGTATTAGAATACAATACAGTTACTACTGAATTTATAGCATACTTAAATAACTCTTAATTTTTTCTTTTGCTTTTTTGTTATATATTATTTTTTACCAATGGATACTCTTCATCGCCATTCTGTAGTAATGTTTGCAAAACATAATAAGTTTCACAGAGAAATCACAAAAAAAACCATGCATAAATTTAATTGACTAATGGCACATTTAATTTAAATTTCAATTACCTCTCCTTAAGGAATCTGTAAAAAATTACAAACTCCCTTTTGCTTTCAGACCTGGTGTTCTTCATCTTCCTAAAAGGTTTCTTCCAGGATAGTAAGGGAAAAAAGCTTTGTTGAATGAATGTACATTATATCACTACTGTTAATATTGATAAGTCTCCTGTTCTGAGAAGATGGAGGTTATCTGATAGATATTTCACAGGAAGTATCTTTGTGGGTGAGTACATTAGTACATGAGTACATGGCCAGTTCCTTGAGGACAGTCAGTTAGGCCACTTTAGCCGTCATTGCAGCCTCTTCACTGGCCATGGAGAGATCCCAGGCAACTGTCTTTCACCAAACACTGAAGTGTCAGGTAGCTAAAAAAAGTGAGATGAATTCCTCATATCCTTCCTTTTTGCAATATCTGTATCTGTGTGCTGTATCTAGCTCATCTCTGATACCATTTAGCCAGAGAAAGGAGAGAAAGAAATCACTTTTATTCTGTAGGAAGAGCATTGGAAGCTAGAAAACTTTTGTCTCTTACCTCCAATATTCTGCATTGTTACTGCAATGAAAACACCACATTTCCCAGGCCAGCCAAATGCCTTTGCTCCCAGTTTTTCATATATTAATGATCCTGAAAAAAAACCATAAACAAAACCAAAACAGAAATGTGGGCCACTACATTGGACATACTTGAAAAATAGCATTTCAAGGTAAAATACATGCATGCAATACAGACTCTCTGTCAATCTTAGCTTCCTACCTCCTTCTTTTGATATCTTCAGTAAAAGATGGACTGAGTAGAGTGACAATATTGCTACGCTGAGCAGCAAAACTCTGCAAGGCAAAGCAGAAATCAGAATCCTAAGCAGGACATCAGAGGCACTCAGCTGGTTTGAACATACCAATGAGCAAGTGCTCATTCTCATGAAGTTTAACATGTAAATAGTTTTCAGCAAGCTTGTTCTTTGGTCTCCCTGTGCTAAATGCAGAGCTAAGTGTCAACTGTAGCTTACTTGTGAGTACAGATGCACCTTATACACTCCAAAAGCCCCTGAAGGCTTGTTTAAGTCCAGTAAGTGCCAGTTCTGTGCTAGCCCACAAGAACAGAATCTTGTATCTTAACAAGATCCCACTAAAATAAACACATTTCTATGCAAGAATCTGGTCTTTGGACTCTCACCTGCCCACTGACCTCTCAATTTCAAATCTCTCCTTAATCAGAGCTGTCAAAAAAATCCCACAAAAATGAAACCCAAATTGTGATTGGGACAACTTCAATGCTACCTCTTGGCTGATCACTGCTTTTGACTTCTTCCATATCACTGTGCAGTGCAGGTTAGTTGCCTGCTGTGTAAGTACATTAGAAATGTTGCATAATGTTCAAGCGTGGCACAAAAGTGGAAAACTTGGAGCACTGGTAGCTTACTCTTGTAGTCTTAGTCTGCTTGAAGCTACCGGTACCTGAATTCAATAATTCTGATTACTGCCATGTTCCTTCCACACAGCAGGTGCATCCTATGGGATTTCAGCTATCTGCCTCTTGTAAATTGCTTGTGAAAAATGTAGCTTTGTATGACATTTTCGGGGCACAGCACTGTGCACACCATATCTTATTACCTTAACCACATTGTCATCAGCCTGCCCAAGTGCTGGTGAGGAAGAGAACGCAATGATAACGTGACAGAGATAGAAAATATGGATCCACTTTATCCCATGGCTGAACAGGAGGTTGTGCCTATACCATCCACTCCACTGTGGAACATGTGGTTTGGTATAGATATAGAAGACACTGATAGCCAGGTTCATAAATGAGTTAGTTACAATCTAGGAGCAGACACAGGCCCTGAGGCTGGGTGATGACCACCAGACCATCACAATTTCCTCTGAAGTTTCCCTCTTCAAGAGAAACAGATAGTGCTACCACCTTTGTGTGGGCAGGGATGTCTCCTGCTGTGGGCTCATGCAATGTGGTAAGGGGGGATCATGTCTGAGGTGACAGTGCATCCTGCTGAGGTGGCATCCTCTTTGATCAGGGACACCCATACAGCTGCTGTTCACAGACATGATTGCCGTGTCCTGACACATGAGGTGGGTGTCCATGACACATGGTAGAACCAAAGTCCTCCTGGTTGCACTTGCTAAATCATGCTGAATAGAAGTGTTTCTTTTGGAGAGCTTCTGAGTTTTATGAGCCTTCTATTTGCCTTCACCCTGTAGAACACCTTCTAGTATGAAAGCACTTGGGCAACATGAGAACAGTAAATTACAAAAATTTAGATGATGCTGCCAGCATCTAAATCTAAATGCTAATCTAAATTAGAATTCATGTCCAGAAGTTTCCATTTAGTAGATGGGATTTTCTGTCCCATTAACACTAGCATCATGATCTGTGAAAACAGAGGAACTTCAAGCAAGTGGATAGCTGCTCTGAGGGTAACAATATCTATACACAAGATCATATTTTAAACAAAACTCCTTCCTCTACCAGAAGGGAGAATGTCCTCATGAAGGAAATATGGAAATAGCATAGTAAAGAAAGTGAGTTGTAGGGGGAAATGCCTTTGTTTTTTGCTTTAGCATTATTCCCTACTTTAGCACTGCCAACAGAGCTAATGACATTAGGCTTGTATCAGAATTTTTAGCCACCAGTCAGTATGAACAGAATTTCAAAATAAAGATATATTAAAGGTAATCTTTTTTCTCCGTTAGTGAGGCTTAACATATCACAGTTGTCTTTCCAGTGATCATTTATGAACATACCAGTTAGTACCAGTGCTCAGAGAAAGTTGGAGGAAGAAAAACCCCTATATTTTTCTGACCCTCATACAATGTCAATTTTAGAACTGGCTTCCAAGTTTTGCTCTGCAAATGTTATATCTAAACCAGTTGAGTGCAGGTGTTATGAAGCGCTTATACAGGACAGCATTTGAATCTACAATTAATTTTCAGTTAAAAATTATATTGGCAAAACAGGGGATGTTTCTTAGCAACTGGAAGCTACATGTAGCATTTCAAATGCTGTTGCTGTCATAGTTACACAGTCCCCACAAGCAAGAAGCTCTATAAAAACAAGCTAGATTTCAGTAATGTAAAAAATGGCTTGTTGTCACACAGTAATGTCATGGTTTATTCTAGTCTCATGGGAGGCTAAAATTAAGACTTCAGCTAAAATTAAAATCAGTTACTAAAAAACCCCAAAATTTATTTTTCATACAGTTTATCTCATTAAAAGGAGCTAGATGTTAGCCATCAATTAAAAAACTTCCCATGGCTATATGTTACTGTCTATCAAAACCCATTCTGTGTAGATACTGTTTGTCAGTCATAGACCAGTTCTGCTCTCTGTACATTGTGTACAGACAGACTTGAAGCAGCAACATTAGATATGTGAATGCCTTTGCACTCAAAGCATGTTGCCATTTCAGATTGTATTGAATGCTATTCTTCCATTTCTACATAGTGATTAGATAATTGTGGTGATGCAAACATATTCATGGGTGGTTTAATTCCCTTGTTGGATTCCCATACGGAACTGGCAAGATCGCTCTTGATATTTTAGGACCAGCATGCTGGACCATGCTGTTCTTTCCTTCTGTTTTTTGACTGCACAGTATCAATTCATTGTCGTGTTCCTTACACAAAAAAGGTCTAACATATTTAAAAAAAAAGGATTTTCAGCAGTGGATGGTTTCTTGAGGTGAAGCTGACATTCTTTCATTAAAGAGGATCTTACAAGAATCTTCAACTAACAAACCAAGCTTAACATTCCTCTCTAACCATAAAAACTTCAGCTTCAGCCCCCTGCTTATATTCTATTTGCTTATTTTTCTATATACTTACATGAAAAGAATAATTCCTGTGTTGGCCATGGCATAGGAGAGCCCCAAGATGCCACTGCCCATAATGGCATTGCTGAGGTTGAACGAGGACATTCCAAAGGAAATTCTACCCCTGTGCTGTTGGGCACAAGAACAGAAAATGGCAATTCATTTGCATTTTTCTGAGCATGACTGGCTAATTATCCTCATTGCTGGTATTCCCTGTATTTCTCCCTTGATCCCTAGAGGTGGAGCTTTTTCAAGGTTCCCAAGCCCAGAGGCACTGAAGGAGCCTCTTTACACTAAAGACAGCTGTGCTGGTGGTGTTGGCCTCTTTCCACTCTTTCATTGTCTTACTCAGGAGGAGGCCTACATTCCTGACAGGTGACTAAGGTGACACAGTTACACTGGCTGTGCTGGCCAGCCTCTAGGGAGATACATGCTGTTATCAAATAGGTTTCTCAATTATTGATTTTTAAATATTCAGATTTTCAAAAAAATGAATGCAGCAGATTATTGAGTTTGTCTCCAAGTAGAATGCTCTTTTTTCTTTGGGGAACTAAAAAGGTGTCTGGGGGAGGAAAGAAAGGAGCTGCCTAGGGTTGGAAGCAGAAGAATGGAAGAGGACAAAACTTAGGAGAGAGGAGATGGTGTGAGTGAGTTACAACTGACACCAAGTGGAAAAGAAAAAGGCAGCATGGCTCTTAATTTTAGTTTACAATCACCAATAATATTTTTGATTTTATGTGATCATTCCTTAATAAAATCTGTAACACAATTAATAAAATAATGCTTTTAATTTCATCAAATTCACTAAAAATTGAGTAATATTAAATCCAGAGCAGAGAGGCACACCCCAGGAACTGGTGCTATGCTCCCACTTGCATGTGGAGTTGCCTAGGGAGTTGGAGGTGTGCTGACTGTGTAGTGCTCAGCATCATAAAGCCAAAACAATAATGTCCTTTCTTTAAAGCAATGTAGCTGAATGTAGATTCATTTACACTGATGCTGGAAACTAGAAATAAAAACATGTATGCACTAAGGCACAGATCTACCTGGCTGGAGGAACAACAAAGTCCTTCTGAGCCCAATGTCCTGTCAGGAAAATGGATGCAAACCCACCCTGTCTGCATATCTCAGCTGAGATTACATGGAGATATTACTGAAGTTCAAGTGTGATTTAAGGAATTTTTCTGAATACTTGTAAAGGAAAGACTCAGTTTTACTTGTAAGACAAAAGAAAGGGTTTGCTGCATGAACTGCTAGAAAATGTGTTTATTCTTTGAAAGCCAAGATTATGCTGGCCAGGCTCCAGAGTAATTTTGCTTACTGACACTTTAAGAAAAAATTCAGGTCAATAAGATCTACTTTTTAATCATTCATTCATTCATTCATTCATTCATTCATTCATTCATTCATTCATTCATCAAAAAGGAATGAAACTTACATATTCTTCATTATAGTCTTCCAATTTATTCTTATCCAGATATCCATTTGTAAGGAACTTCTGACTTTCTGCATCATCCCTACCAAAGGGACTGAACACAAAGAAAAATAAGAAAACATTAGATAAAACTTATGACACAGATTTTATTTGAGTAGTGCCTTTTGTCATCAGTGGAAACTTTCCTTTGACGTTGCTATGAATATTTAAAAATCCTTCAGAAAAAAGCTCTGCTCTCCTGTAAAGTTCTTATATCCAATGGCATGTTTAGTAGATCTTTGCTTTGATTTGGAATTTAGTTTTAGACCCAGTAATCTTCAAAATACATTAGATTGCAGGTGGTGGAAAGCAGTTCTGTAGTGCCAGTGACACTCTAGAGCTGAGCTCATGCTTCACGTCTGCGGAACAAAGGGCCCTGCCACTGCCGTGTTGGAGATACGTGCTGGAGGGTGCAGCAAGCTGAGAGCTAGAGACTGATGGCTGCTGCTGAGATGTCTTTTTCCAGCCACGCAGGTGCTAGTGCTATGGTGAGCTCTGCTGGAATGTCTGAGAGTGGGCTGTCCCTGCTGCTCTCCATACCTTCCCCTGGGGAGCATCCCCGCTCAGGCTGAACTGTTCTGAGAGTGTATTAATTTACACATGTGCTGTCTGTCTGGAGTAGATGGAAATTGCCAAGGAGTACTCTGTGTTGGGAGCCTGCAGATGTCAGTCCAGGTGGTGGCAGGCAAGGAGGGACCTGGGCTGCCTTGCTGTTCTGGACACGCCGTCCTCCAGAACACAGAGCAGGGAGAGTCAGTGCTGTGGGGAAACTTCCCAGATGCCATTAGAGAAGATTGCTTATTGATTACTGCTTTCTAGCTTTAGCAGAACAGATAAATGCTCACCTCCTAATCCCAGCCTTTTCCGAATCAGCCGGCTCTGTGTAGTTGTCCTCGAGGCTTTCCCCACTGTTGCTCTGGTCGTCAGGTTCGATGTTGACTTTCTGCAGCTCCATGCGATCCATTAGAGTGGTCAGCGCTTTCCAGCACACACACTCGCTTCCTCAGGGTAAACAGCACCGTGCCGTCTGCCTGCAGGTCCTCTCTGTCATGCAGGGACTGCCAGAACACTCTGTTCTGCAAACAAAACACAACAGAACTCGTTAGAGTTTTCTTCAAATTAGATAAACCAGTGTGAATTGTTCGGTTTGTGTTTGATCTTTGTAATAGCATTAAGAGGGGAAACTGCTGCAGATTGGGAAAATTCTGGGCAAGCATAAAAGTCTTACTTGGTTCTCCTGTCTTCCTTCAAATGCTAAAGGGTGCAGAGGCCAATAGATGCACAGCGGATATCCAGCATCCGGAAAAAATACAAAGCCAGCAGAAAATAATTTCCTGAACTGCTGCCTTTGAGTTTCTAGGGGAGAGTGATGCAGAAATGCTTTCTGATAAAAACAAGAGTATAGCTGGCTTTCCCATTTGTTGTAAGATTAACGTCACGGGTTTAAATGTTTTGTAGATTTGTCCCTTTCACAGGCATCTGATAAAGGTGAGCATCTCTGTATGATCATTTTTTGATAATTCAGAGGTGCAATTCTGATAGGCCAATTTCTATTTTTAAGTGGACTGGTGTTTAATTCTTACTTGACCCATCACTGGAAGCTCTGTCTCACATATAATTATTATATGGATATTTGACAGATTATCTTTACCCCACGACAAAAATTCTTGCCTTTAAAAAATCATATGAATAAATGCTCAATTCTTTATTTCTTGTATGGGCCAAATGAAACTGTATAACCCAAATTTACAAAGAGAAATTCACCTCTGGAATTTCAGCACCTGTGTGCTACAGAGTCATCTATAGATAAATGTGGGAATTCATTTGTTTATTATCAGATTCAAGAGGAAAACACTGTGCAAGAAATGCTGCAGTTCTGTAATCTTTCTCCCTTCCCAAAGATATTCCTTGATGCATTTTATATTTCCATTCCACAGCTGAGGAGACACCAGTGAAGGGGGTGAGCAGAGATCAGATAGCACACACTTGTGGCCACAGTTACAGTTTCCTGGACATTTACCTGCTGCCTTGCAATCAGCCACGCTGGCCAGATTCATGACAATTTGCATAAATATCACATTCCAAATGCTGCTCAGCACTCCATAATAACAATATCAGAAAACACTGCAACAAATAATTTCTTTGTAACACTAAATCTGCAATTATTTAATAGCTTTTCTCCTGGGTTTGCATTTATGGATGTATAAGTCCAGCTCAATGACCAGACCTTCAATATCCTCTGATACTGATCACATGCTGATCTTAAGAATATCTACAAGCATATCTATAGTGGCAAGATGTTGGAGTGCATATGTTTAAAATGCAAATATAAACTTTAAATATCAAACCTGGAGGGTAAAACTGACTCCAGGCCAGAAATTAATGTCAAATTCCTCACTTCTTACTAAAAGCATTCACCCAGACCAGACAACTGAAAAGGAGAAGCAATATCACAGTGCATTAGGAAATTTCCTACCAGAGAGAGCGGCTGGCTTTAATTCTTTCTGCTGCCTCACGGAGTGTTTGTGTGTGTGAGGGGATGAGTGACTCAGGCTTCAGGATAGAGCTGCTGGCACTCACATTCCAGTGCCTGGGGGATTCTGCCAGCTCAGGATATGAATAACTCCATGAGATAACCAATAACACTCCCTCCTCACCTCTCCACCCCCAACAGAGCCCTAATAACTCTGGCTTCATTCACAGAATGGTCTTCAAAAGCAGACACTGCCCTGTCTGAGAAAGAGCATTTTTCCAATTCTTGATCCTTATTTTTAATACATGGTGTAAAAGTCAGGCAAGCAAATCTAACTGCTTATCCCTGTTCTGGTAAAGTGTAAAACCTCCTCTGTGCGCACTGCCTAACTATTGTTGGAAAAATGTCTTTTCCAGAAGCTGCAGTCCAAAAAATACAGATCTTCAAAGAGATGGGAAATGGAGGAAAAGTAAGCAAAAAAGTTGGCAGGAGTAAAGCTGCACAAAGATTAGGCTGTGGATGAAAGCTTGTGCAGCACAGGAAACAATTTGGAAAAATTGACTGAAAATACATGTTACAGCATAAGAATCATCTAGACATTGCTCTGTCAAACATTTACACAAGTTATCAGATTTAGGGGCACCATCTCAAGAGGCTGTGTAGTCACTGCATAAAGCAGTGATTTTCTATTTTATTTTATTGTTTTTAATATTTGCATTCCTAAAAGTCTTCTTCTGAGAGCACAAAGCCTCAGGTGGTAAAATTAAGTCTGTTGAGAACTGCTTTCTTGCAGTTTCAACTTTTTAGGGAGAGGCTGGTAGAACTCCAGAATTTGCTAACCAAAATGAGCAGAAAGCCATTGGCATAAATGTGGGGAGAGTGAGGCCCATAAAACAGGCCTGCTATTAGATTTGAATCCTGCAAACACTAATAACTGATTATGACCAATAGTGCCTTTGAACTTTAGTAGAGCCCTGCAGAGCTGGTCCTCAGCTGGTGACAATCCATATCTTCAGGTCCCTAGCACTGCAGATACTGGGGAGTTTGGGAGATGTGCAGGCACTGGTAGCATGCGCTCCCCACAAGTAACATAGAGGAGGCAGAGCTGTCACTTCACCTGAGGGGGACATGGGGTGACCCTGTACCTCTAGAGTTGTTACTCAGCCCATAAGATATTCAGATAACGGGGAATGCACTGACATTGGGTGCTCAGTTGCACCCCTTCAGGGGTTTGTGCTGGCTGGATTGCTGCTCCTGGGGGACAGCCAGGGACAAGGGCAGGGGTGGCATGAAAGACAGCCACCAAGGTTGGGCAGGCCTGGGCCCTGCCAGAAGCTTAGCCTGTAATATTGGAGGAGAAACACCAAAGTCATCTGCTTTAGCTTCCCTGGGATTTAATGCTTTCTGCTTCAAAGCTATTTTGGTGCCTAAACATACAAGAGAAATCTCTTAGATTTACAGTGTTCTTCAAACTTGCCTTCAATACAGTGATGTTTTTGCTGCCTCTTGTAGCATTTGGCTGAACAGAAAAGATTTTCCCTAAAGTATGGTATTAAAATATCATTGCAAAAAAAATTCACCTATTATTAGAGGGCAGATATTTATCTCTATAAAACTAATTTTCCTCTTCAAGTATAGGGTACTGTTCTGCATCATTTATTAAGTAATGGTTTCCAGCAATGATTCGGAAAATGCTGAAATTTTTGGCATCTGATTTCACAATGTTATTGATTTCTGTCCAGTCTGCAGTTGGAACACTAGGGGAATGGACAACCACTGGGCAAATAATGCCAGGTCATAGATATGACTAACACTTTCATGGGTTTTGTAATACCAATATTTGTAATCCCTGCCATGGTATCTGATTTAGCAGATTTTGCCAGGTTCTTCATCTTCATGACAATGACTTTATAAGATTATTTTCTATGTGGCTATTTCAAAATGAAGTAAGTGTTGCAGCTGTGAAATAAACAATTAAAATGTTAAGCTCGCTTCCCCAAATTAATTTATTTAAAGAAATACTAGCAAAGTAACTCAAGAACCTGGAAAAATATTCTCAGAAGATAGCCAAGGGCTGCAAGGGAAAGCAATCATTCATTTTCTAATTGACTGGGAAATTTTGAATACTTTTTCTGCTTCTATGGTTGCTAGGTTTTGATTTTTTGTACAAAATAGGAGACGAAATTTCATACCTGAAGAAATACCAAAGACATTTGCTAGTGCAAATTACCACACCAGTAAATCTTATGGCGCCCATCCTTCATATAGCACTTATATTTACATATTAATTAAATTCTTAATTCCCAATTTCTGTAGAAGTGGCCAGTGTCTAAAAATACATAGATAAAATTTTATAAAGAAGAAAAGTTTACCTCTGAGTTGAGCAGGTTCCTTTCCTCACTTGCTAGACAGGTTATGTCTTTTAGGAATTGCACCTGTAAGAAAAAGTTTACTCATATGCAACCTGGAGCAGCTGAACAGTGATTTAAAGACAAATGGGAGTGTATGGGATAAACCAATCAACAGCTGCTACTCCCAACAACTCCCTTTGACAAACTTGCGTCAGCTCTTTTAAAAAAAAAGGGGAAAAAAAAAGAAGAAAGGTAAATCAGTTTACTGGAGCACACTGAGGGCAAACATCTCAGTTACCAGAGCTATTTGCTCTCTGAGCTTAGCTTTATTTCAAAATGCTTATCCTCAGAACGCGCCACCCAAGCTTGATCACACTTTCATTTGACAGTCTGGAGTTTTGAATAATGCACATGCATTAATCTTGCAGTGGCACAATAATAAAGAGCCTGGAAAATAAGTTCTGGGAGAAATACCTATTTGCTCCCACACTGCTCTTATCTCTGTGATAACAGAGCTACATCTTGCACTGCCAGTATGGACTTGGTCTGAACTGTGTGCTTTCAAAGGGGCTGTTTGACCCGTGCCTTAAGTTTCCCAATTGAAATATTTAGGAGATACATGGCCAGTGACAAGCGTTATTCATTTAACGGCAATATAGGCCTGTGGAGAAGTATTTAATTATCTGTGATGTGCCTGTAATGCTGCAGAATTTACTGTAGAATTTTATCCAATCACATAATGACCATAATTAAAACCCACAACTAACCCTCCAGCCCTCCCACCCATGTAGGCTTTGTGATTAAAGCCCTCAGACAGGCCTGACTGTGAAGGCAGAGGGGCAAGTGAGGGGATGTAATTTTTAATTCTTAGAGTTTCCTGTGGAGCACTCAGACTGCTTTAGCTCAGGCTGGGTGACAGCCTGTGGGAACCCAACCCTGCTCCTCTGTGACCAGCAGGCCTTCTGCTCGCTTGCTGCCAGCACTGGCTATGGTGTGCTGGTTTCAGAGTTCACCCCCGAGAAAGAAATCCCAGTTCCAATATAGACTCAGACAAATGATTTAACAAAAATAAGCTCTGTCTCCCTCAGTTCTGCATTCCCATGAAAAGACAACTGATTGTAAGGCCAGTCATGCCATACAATGCCAAAAGTAGAGCAATCCAAAGGTTAAGAGGTACAGGGTTTGGAGCCAGAGTTCCTATCTTGATTTAAACATAGCTGTAAAAATGAACAAATTTTTTGGGCCTAGACTGGTTGAATGGACTTCGAATCTGAAAGCTCCCTGTGTTTTCCATTTCATCAGTTGATCTAATGAGAGAAACAGGCTTTCCCTAAGACATATGACCAAGACTAGGTGTACTTAATGTATTAAGGCAGTTCTCAGCATAAGTTTGGCACCAAGCTGTCCTGTGCCATTGCTAGGGTAAGGGAGCAGAGCTGCTGGGAGAGCTGGGGGAGGCAGCTGTGCTCTGCTTGAGCCTGTTTGCTTTGCACACTTGACAGGGCTGTGGGTATGACAGCCCCCTTGTTGCTCTGCTGCTCATGTGGCTTTTTCATGTAACAATAGGGGAGAGAAAAACATTTCTTTAAACAAAGGAAAATAAGACTGCAAACCATAAAGAAAACAGCAGGGAGATTTGGGGACAGATGTACTAACAAATCAGCAACAGCTGTGAAAATTGCTTCTCATGCATTTTTTTGAACCTGATTAAATAAATAATAATCAAGACTAGAGGTAATTTCCTTTTCTAATACCGCAAATATCCACATCTATCTCTGATTCCCACTGAGTCTGAGCAGTGTGGCACAATTCTCTCTGTAGCCACATCATGGTAGTTGGGTGGATCTTTCCTCAGTGCATGGGGGAATGGAGTCATCAGGGCTGATGGTGCTCAGCAGTGCCCCTGTCCCAGCACCTGATGCCTCAAAGATGCCAGGCAAGGTGTGCAGGCAGGTGGAGCTGGCTGAAACCATTCACATGCCTGTAGGCAATTTTTTTCTGCAGAGAAGAGCCAGCTAACACAGTTTTTTAACACAAGTTTTTTAACACAAGTTTTTTTTAACACAAGTCTTTTTGACTCTGCCCGTTCTTTCTGCCTATCCCTAACTAGAAAACATTGCTTAATTTTCATCAGAAAGGTCTTCTTTCAGCAGAGCACAAATATCAGTGTCCAGTCTTCACACTGAAGGTAGGCACATGTTAACTCAAGACCCTTTCTGTTTTGTCTTTATCTTGGCTGTGTTGATTTCAGTATTTGTAAAGAAAACTTTGTATTTGCTGGTATTTCTTGAGGTCATGCAAGAGTTCAAGGAAAAGAAACAACTTTTTCTTTTTGTTTTCTGACAAAGAACAGGATTAAATTCTTGATTAGAATGTTGGAAACACTGAACAAAAGAAAGCACAACATTGTGATATCCACCCTTGCCTCTTGTAGCTGGAACTAGCTTTGTCACACACTAACGTGTGACATGTCTCTGCCACAGAGTCACACATGAGACCACAGAGTGGAATGTAAGCTCCACTTACATTCAAAAAAAGGGCCAATTGTACTCTTGGTTACTTTTCCACCAAAAGCTACTAAATAAAGCTCTTTGTTAATTTGTGGGATCATACTACAAGCTCTGTTAGCCAACTCAGTGCCTATGGAGCACCCTGAAGCTCACCAGGGAGTGTTTGCCCACCCCAGACCCCTGTTTACCTTTTCTCTGAGGGAGCCAGATTAACTGCAGTTAAAATTATGATATTTGGTAGATGTTGTATTTTTCTCTTCTGGTGCCTTTTGACTACGTTATGTCTCATAGAGAAAACTGCTGCAGTAATACCTGACATTGCTGACACGAGAAATGACCAGGCACAGCAGATCTGAGGACTGAGGCCACATTTGCTGAACAGAGAAAGCAGGAACAACCTGCTGTAGGGTGTAAGTGTGTATTTCCAGAGCCTTCTAAAGTTAGAAGGGTGCTTCCAGAGCAGAGGTTTTTGGCAGAACCTAGAGCTGGCAGTGATGGCAGTACCATTAAAAATGGCTCAGTGGTCCTTGCCCCCCAGGCACAACCTCCCACATTTGCCACACAACAGGTTCCAAACCTGGAGGTGCTGGCCCAGAGCTTGGTACTTGAGCTGCCCCAAACATGGGGATCACTGCTGGGGGAAGTCAGCAGTTCTGCTGCCTGCCTCTGCCCCAGCTTTTGCCCCCCATGCAGCTGGTGGTCAGCCTCCAGCATCTGGGCTTGGGCAGTGCAGGTCAGGGCTGTGGTGATGCCCTTGTGGCTGCTTACATTGCTGTGTCTGGAGCCCAGGTTGACAAAAAGGCTCTACAGCATGAAATAAGATTGTACTGAGCATGCTGGAGATGTTTTAACCAAAATAATAAGCACTTTTTTTTCCACTGTATTTTGGCCTTGTTTTTGTGGATCTTGAGGTTGTGTTAAATGTTTCATTAACATTTTCCTGTTTTGTAGCAACTGCTGCTCTCTGGCTCATGCTACTTTCCTCTCGACATAAGAGCCTTTATCTGTCTGTGTTAACTTCTTGCTCAAATACTATCTTCTGAAGTTGAAGCAGATTTTGTTGTAGCTTTGTGTCTAGTTTTCACTCTGTATTCATTGTCATTAGCACTGAGACAGTGTGCAGGACAAATCAAAGTGTTATTTTGCAATTTTGTTGTGGCTGTCTGCTCTACAGTAATAAACTACAAGCAAAGGCAATCCTGGTGATGATAAACCAGCTGCATTCAAAGCACCTGACCCTACATACCCATGTATACACATGTCCAAACCCTGCCTTAAAAGGATTAGGAAGATTTTTGCAGGGATCTTTTCACTGGTATTTGACTCTTGCAATGTTTTACCCTTAGAAGTACCAATTAAAGATCTGCATTTTTTTTCTCAGTTTTTTAGTGTAAGGCCAAGAAGGGCAGTGATACCCCCTGCACCTCAAGCAACCTGAATTCTCAGTCAGATCCTGCAAATTCAAGGTGCTGCATGATTTCAGCTAGACAGAAACATTTGAATTTTTCAAAATAGAAAATTTTGGGACAGGGAAGTTTGTTTAAGCTGGGGGAAGATAAAGGGAAGCACAAGAGCAAGCTACAGCTACTTGAAGGGTATTTACAAAGATTACAGAGGCAGACTCTTCTCTGTAAGGGAGTTGGGCTAGAAAGCCCAGACATGGGGCAGAAGCCACCAGAGTGTGGGAGGTTCAGATTGTACCTGAGGAGAATGGTAGTGTAAATTTGGGACAGGTTGGTGAGGGAGCAGAGGCTGCAGAGCCACTGTCCTTGAAGGGTTTTGAGGCTTTACAAGGCAAAGTCGTGTCTGAGATGACCTGGTGTTCATGTCAGCCACTCCTTGTGGAGGAGGCTGCAGCAGCTGCTCCCCACAAGTCTCTTGCAACCAGTGTTTTGATGAGTCTGTGAAATTGCTGAGTGCCACAGACACGGACACAAAGATATTAAAGATGCTCTCAAAAATACTGATGGCAGGAATGCAATTAGGTGAGACATGGCCAGACATTAGGCAAACAACACTCCATGTGCCAGAAACGAGTTAGAAAAAGGACTTACTGAGGAATTCAATAGTCCATTGACTTCTTGAAGAGATTTGCTGAAGAAAGTGGGCAGGTTTTGGCTTGAGTAGTCTTTTTGTCTTCGCACATACACTGTAAATATATAACTACCCACAAAAGACCTCAAAGTGCCCTTTAAAAATATTAATGTTCACAAATTTTGCAAAACAAAACTGAGGATAGTTGGTAAATGTATTAAGTGATGCATAGCAGAATAACTGGCATATTCTAGAAAAGGTTGCAACATCCTGTGTTGCCTTTCCAAAAACAATTTCTTCTTATCCCCAAGTTTATTTCAGTCTATCTGGCAATAATGATCTTCACAGGGCAGGTATGAAAAGCTGCATTTTCAATTGGCCACAAACACAAGTTTTGGAGTCATGACTATAATTTACTATATATTAACTGCTTTTCTACTGTACTTTTTGACTTAGTGTGCTTATAATACTAAGTATGACTACAGACAACACAGAATATCTCCTTTGTGACATTATTACCTTTCTCTGTTGCAATCGTTCCTGCCGCTACAGAGTGTATTTATTGCTGCCCAATATTTTTAAGTAAAAAGGAAAACTGGAGGTCCTAACAAAAGGAAATTCACTGCAATGACTAAGAATGGAAGCAATTTACCTCAGTGGCTATATAACCTCAATAGAGGGAGAGAGAAACATCTCTGAAAATGATTCAAACCCCCTGGAAGGGGCTTATGGTCACTAGCTAGCTTCTTTGATGCACTTCAGACTGCTGCCTAAAGGCTTGCAGCACGAGTCTAGGCTTTGGGAAGGGTACAAGGTATTACTCATACTATTTAGAAGAAGAACTTGCCACACAATTATTTTTGTCTTCTTTCTATTTTAACGATGTCAGGAACAGAGGAAAAACATCCTCTAAATTTTTACCCCTTGCCTTCTGTTGCTCTACATCTTCACCTGAAAAAATTTACTTCAGTGGTGCCCCCTCCATTATTTTCAGAATACATCTGGGAATATCTTGCACTGACAGGGCAATTATTCCTGGCTTCAAGCATTGGCTGAGCAGAGGGACTACCTGAATATTTTCACCACAAGTCTGTGCCTATTGTTTGCTCCAAAAATGTCCACATGTGCTAGAAAGAACATATTGTCCATGCTGTACATGGAATGAAGCTGAGCAAACAAAGCTGCATGGCAAAAGAATGATGAATTCACTAAGTAGCAGATCGGCCCTGCTGCATATTACAGAATATAAAACTATGATTTTATGTGTTTTTAAACATAATAGCTGAGTAATATTGAGCAATTATATCCCCTTCTACACTGATATATATGAGAAGTCTTATTGCAATTTATCCAGTCTTTTCACTCTGCCTTTTGCTAAGGGTAGAGAACTGCATTTTCAGCTGGCTGCAGAGTGCCTGGGGTTTCTCACAGCTGCTGCCATGGTCTGCAAATGTCAGCAAGTGATCCAGGCTCTCAAATGTACCACTGGTTTGACACCTGTGACTTGGGCAGTGAGAGCTGCTGAGACTCAGGAGCTCTAGGAACATCATATTAGGCACAGCTTTGGGACCTCTGCTTCTTTTAAGATCTGGAGAACATGTGGATCCAGAAAGAAAAGGAGTTAAACTTAGTTTAATGTTTTGATCTCCCTCCTTATTTTAGGAGGCTAATTTTTGCAGCAGCTGCAATGCCTTGCTAAATCCTGAACAATGCACCAGAGCTGGCTCAGCTCAGATTCAACCTGCCAGGACATTTCATCTGAGTGGTTTCCTCCCCTGCTGCCACGTCTCATTGAGGCCCTTCAGCTGTGAGTATGGAAAGGTTTCCATCAGGATTAGATGCTAGGCTAGCCTGCTTATGGATCCTTCTTTGCTGGGGCCCAGTGGCTGTCCCATTGCATGACCAGACATGTCCACTATGGTTTGTATCTGCAGTTATCTACTGTGAGATAAACACACTCCCAGTCACACAGACTGGGAAGAACTCGCTGTTCATTATATAATACAGAACACATTAAACATATAAATTCATTTTTGGTCATGTTTAGTGAGCCAGAGGAGCCTATATTTGTTTCATAGTGTACAGTTCTCAAATGCCTCTGTATGTGCCAGCATGGGATGGAAGGCCTGGCCATCATAACTCCTAACACCACGGTCACAGAGTGAAGGCCTGGAAGACTTCTCATGAAGCCACCTGGATTGTACTGGCTGGAGTACAGCCAGCAGGGCAAAGGTGTAGAAGAGATGATTCCCCTCCTCCAGGAAATTTTGAATTTTGCTCCTCAAAGAAGGAGTACAAGATGGTTGTGGAGTGCAAGGCATACAAGGTAAGGTTGAAGGAGTTAGCCTGCAGAAAAAAGGATAAGTAGGGATATTACTGCTGTCTACAGCACCCTAATGGGAATATGAGAAGAGAGAGACAGGTTCTCCTTGAAAGTATTATAAAACAGAAGTATTTCAAAACATGTAAAGAAAGCTACTAATAACTATGTTTCACCAGTAATAATACAGTTCTGTTTGTAAAAACAACAAGATGTTAATGTAAACTAGATGCATTTAAAACCAGCCTGAGAAAACAACCAGATTCCTCTTTCATTAGCAGACTTTGTGGGAGACCAGTATTGCTATTTGTGCTGTCTGAAGAGTATATAATTCTTTGCACCACTTAACAACATTTCTCTGACCCTGAAAACAGAGCCAGCTCCTTAGAAGCAGTCACAATGAGGTATCATTCTTAAAAAGGTTTATCTTCGCACAAGGGTAAAAGCACATCTTTGGAGACATATGGGTGTTGTCACCTTACAACAATCTCCCATCTATTAAAATCAATGAAAGAGAGGTGAAGCCAATACATTTCTGCTCCAGCAGAGTCTGAGCCCATTACACTCTTCTGGCAGTGAGAGCAATCTGCTGTAATCCCAGAGTGTTCTTCAGGGGTCCTGCAGTTTGTCCAGGGAAAAAAAACCTTAATTCTTGGTTCTGCTGCAGACTTTTCCTCCTTATTGCACACACCTCTAAGGCAACATTCATGGAGAGCTTAGGCACCAGAGTGGCAGTCAGTGCTCACACACCAGTGTGCTAGGCACTGACATTTTTCCTGGGAAGAAAGTGTCTGGCATGGCCACTACCTGGGCAGGGCTGAGGAGCTCAGCACCTGGGCAAGTCAGGCTCTGTAAAGTCAAAGCTTCTTCACTGTTCAATCTGCCAATCTGTTCAAAAGACACCAAGCATAGACCTACTGGTGTGGGATGTGGCAGCCTAACAAAGCTTCAGTTCTCCTCTGTTGCACTGAGGGCTCCGTGGGCTGGACTGACTTCGAGCATGGGCTGTGCCAGTGCATGTCTGTCCAAAGAACACCTTTCACATAAACTCACAACAGCTCAGCATCAGGTGTTGCAATGTCCTCGGTGAATTTAATCCTCTCTCTGCTCGACAGTCCTCAGTCTACAAAACTGAGAATGTAGTACATCTCCCTTTCATTTGGACATCATAGGGATAAGTACATTCAAGGCTAAGCAGCAGAGAAGCATGCAAAGTCCTCAGGAAAACTGTCTGTCATTTATCAGAAATTTAATGATGTAAAAAAGCCACATGAAACAAAAGGCAATGCAAAAAAGGGTTAAAAACATACTCTATGTGACCCATTCCTGTTCCTACAATTTTTTCTTTTGAAACTTCATAGCTAGAAAAACTTTGAATCTATCAGTTCCACATACTTTTGATAGTATACCTCACCCCATGGTAGTGACTTTCTATAATTCTTTATAGTTTGTAAAAAAAAAATTATAAATCACCAGATGATTTATAACTATGATTCATGTTATTGTTCTTGCTCGTTATTATCATTTGTCATATGAGACAATGCCTGGCTATGCACTTTTCCTCTTTTGAAAGAGAAATCTGGCTCAGCTCTGAAGGCTCCAAATTCTGTTTATTATACTAGCTGAAACATGTTTATTACTCTGTCAGGTTTTTATATCCCTCCTGCTACCTTGTGCAAAACATACTTTTGCACTGACCAAATTGTGAAAATTCTGCAAGGCTCTGCTCTCTCTGATCAAGCCACTGATCCACCGAGTTTAGCAGCCTCATGTGGTGGCAGCCTGTATCTGACCCAGCAGTGTCCTCTCCCTCTCAGTACCACACCTAATCCTGAGAGGCCTTTCATGGGGAAATGCCTTCGTGACTTCCAATCCTAAGATTTCCCGAGTTTTAAGCTCTATTCATTCCTCAAAAAATGTGAATTAGAAAGAGCCGTGTACTACTGGCCTGTATGTTGTTGTTGTTATGGTTTAATAGTGTTTGATCGAGAGGAAAAGCCACAGGAGATATATATGTAAGAGCAAAAAAAAAAAAAAAAAAAAAAAGAAAAAAGTGATAAAGCAACAGTAATGACAACCCCATATTCATGATTGCAGCTGCAGTGGATTTCTGCATAACTTTGACCAAGAGGCTTTTAAGGCATTTTGGCCAAAGCCTTTTGAACTCCTGAGCTGCACTGGCTCCACAACTTGACGGCAGAAAGTCTGTCAAGTGACATTCTGAACACAAACAACAGCCAAAGAAAGTCATCTTGTGAGAACTCAGTCACTGTTGCTACCTCCTTGATTTTGTACCACTTCTGAAAAATGAACTAGCTCTACCTTTGGACATCTAGAAATGTGATTGTTTTCTCCTGATTTCTGATGTTGGATCTAATAAGTTACATTACTTGCCCCTCAAAAAATTATGTCATCAGGTTAGTCTGTGACTCAATAACCAGAAGGATATTGCTAGAAATGCACAAAAGGTTCATGGTTGCATGAAAACCTCCTGGACACCTTGCTTGGCTTTGCAATGTTGTCAATATTTATTGTCACTGCCACAGACACAGAAAGATTACACAGGTACAGCCAGGATACTGCACTTGCAGTTTTTATAGGGTTACGTGCATCACTCGCCCACTGGCTTTGAATTTAAGAGACATTGCATCTGAACTGCTGTCAATGAGATGAACTTTTCATTCACTGTTGGGAGAGGAAGAGAACCAGTGGCTGATGTATCTGGGTTCCTGTTTCTTGCTCCACAGATCCCAGCTGGGTTTGAGCCTCACAGGAGTAATGCTAATTCTGTAGTCCCACAACTCCCTTAAGTCAACATAAGCAAATTGCTGATGCTAAAAGAGGCAGTGCTAACTTCCCAGTGACCCAATCAGTGTTTTCACTCTCTTTGCTTCCCCAGTGACTGCAAATAGTCATACATACATATGGGAGGGGGAAAAAAAGAGGTTAGTTTTAACCCAGTGTTGTCCTGTTCCCATTCACTGTGTGGCTGCATGAACATCTGGGAGATGGGAGAGGGAGATGCAAATGGCAATAAGCAGGCAGAGCACTGGAAGGTAAGCCAGGACTGGTCATTGCAATTTAAATGGATTCTGGAACTAGCAGGAAAATTACAGCACTTGTACAATGTTCCCTCATGGCTGAGCAGGTGTGAAGGGAGAGTGTGCAAAAGCAAAAAGCAGAGATCCCCAGTCCATTATATCTGGATTAGGCAGATTAGATGAAACAAATTTTCTGACTCAGAAAATGCCACCAGACCTGTTTAAGCTAGGCTAAATGTACCTAAAGAACCCCTTACTTACATAGTGCTTCACACAATCTATGATGACATCCAAAATCAAGTACTGGTAGTTTCTAATAAAACATAGCCTAGTCAAGATGCTCTTTTTAATCAAAGCCATTGTCTCATCTTTTTTTCTTGAAATGAAAATCACTTGCCTCATAAAAAAGTTTTTATGTTTCAGAAAATTATATTGAGAATAATGTTTCTTAATAATGACTCTTATAATGCCATTACTTAAAACAATTAAATCAATTAGTTCAATAAAATTCTTCAACTGAACTGCAATATTTTGACATTATGACTGATTGAGTTTACTGCCTTTGCAATTAATGAAAGATTGGTTCCTTTAGCAATTACACTCTGATTAGTCCACAGCAAGACATTTTTCATTACTCATCCCCCACTGCTATCAAAGGGCCTCTACTTTGGGCTTTTAATTCTGTCTCTAATCCTAAATTAACAGAGATTATCAAAGTCCTTGCTTGCTAGAACTCATGGAGAAAATTTGATTTTGCGTTTTACCTGTGGTACAACTCCACCAAAATAAGAAAATCCAAGAGGCAACTAGACACTAAGGCACAGGCATCTAATATTTTTGGTTTAATTAAAAAATGTAGTTGTGGCTGTTCAAGAATATGTAAGAGTTAATGATAAAAACCTTTGATAAAAAACCACCTGTTTATTACAAAACAAAATAAAGAATATTTTCATAGCCCAAGTAATCAAGCTTCTGTCAAAGTGAGATAATTGTCAATCAAACTTTCAATTCAAACACAGCTGCTAAAAATCAGAGACTGGAACCCAGACACTTCATTCCACTTTAAGCACTAACTCAGAAGTGAGTACAGAGGCTTGGCAGTAGCTGAGACCTTGTAATTCTGTACAGTTGTAGAAGCACTCAGAAAAAAATCCCTAAATTGGGGAGTTTTATCTTTCTGAAGTTGAAAACAAATGTATTTACCATGCTGGTTAAAATGGTACTTAATGAGAAAAATCTGTTAGTATATTAGATTTTTTTTTTTAACCCTCAAAGTACTAAAGGTGGCTCTTGACTTCCAGTACACAATTAATATTTCTTTTAGCCAAATCCTATTAGTAAAGCTTTTTCCTGGCTCAACAGTTTGAATGAACATGGCAGGGAAGATTGTGAGCCCAGTGCAATGAGCAGGCACCACTCTTGCAGACTCATAATTTTTTACTCTGCTCTTGCCTGTTGAAAATAATCAGAAATTAAATATAGAGGTATTGCTAAAACAGAGCTATAGTGTATATTGATTTTGTCACCATTAGTTTCTATTTCTTTTCTTTCCCCTCAAATGTTAAACATTATTTAGCATGGTATAAGTTTTGTTGCTTACTCTGCTTGACTCTGTTTAGTAGAGTTTGAAGTAAAATCTGGAAAACAACAATTCTCACAGGAAATTAATGTTCTCCTTATATGTGCTGCATATTCATACACCACTGTTGTTCATTATACTATTTTGCAAATGTGCACAAATATTGACTAGTAATTTCATAAATCTGAAAACCACAATTCCCAGGTGATGACCATGACCCTAGAAAAAGCCTACAGAAAACAACCTCTTTACGAGACATACCTTGCAATAAATGTTTGTTTAACTGGAAATCCACAAGAGCAGCTGCCCAGTGCAATGGTACATATTTGCTTCTGAATCCTTTCTCAAAGACACTATTTAAACCTGTTGATGAACTGAGCTGGATTTTTCTCCACCTCCATTCCAGCAAAATAAGGAGATTCAGAAGATAAAATTTGTTTTGTTATTGCAAGTAGTGCTATGTGGTAAGTGAGAAGTTTACTTTCTATAGGCCTATGTAATTATGAGGGTGGGAATGGTCCATTTCCTGTACAGATGCAATGTCTGTGTGTATTGCTCAGTGATATTTCTATTTGAAAATTAATACACTTCTATTTCTAGAAGTGTTTGTGTATAGGGCTCCTTCTTGTCCATATTTGGCTTGATGTTAAAGATCTGCTACTCCAGCTTCACCACTTTGGCAAGAGGAAACAACTATTTCTTGTATTGAGACTCTAACTCCAAGCTATACGATGTGTTTAGGTATGGTTCTGATTTATGTTGAGCTGTAAACAATCATGGTTTTTAGCATGGGCTTTATGATGTGTGTTGCTGTACTAGCTATCAATAAGTTTCATGCAGTATCCTGAATAGGAACAGTGATAACAGAGATTTTTCAAATGCCCCAGCTCTGTGCTAAATTGGATGCTTTCACTTAGAGCAGAAAATTTGTGCCTCCTGAGCCAGTCATGCTTTACACTTTCATCTTGGACCCTGTTTCAGCCTTTCCTCTGCCATTTTCTGGATGAGAATCCCTTCACCCAGTGAACAAATTTAATTGGCAGAAGAAATTTCTAAAGTGCTCTTTCTCTCTTAGAACTGTTTCTGCAACCATTCTATCTCCAAAACCAAAGGAATGACCATAGCTGAGATGGTGTCACTCATCTTCTCCTCCACCACTGGCCAGTGGTGTAAATTGTCAGAAAGGATTTGACTCAACGTCCCTTCTACTCCTGTGGGCAGCATTTATACATGTGACAAACTTCACTCTGGTATGGAGAAAGATCTGATCTGAGGGTACACTAAGTGACACAAAAATAAACTTTCTCAGAGTAGGAATGGTACTTTCCATAGTAAAATAGAAACAAAAAGGTACAAGTTCAGTCATGCTTTTAAATTGTGTGAAGTTCTGTGACACCAGTTTCAAACAAAAGTAAAAATGTCCATCAGCCACTTACGCTTTTGTTTGCTCTGTGTTTTCACTTGCTTTGGAGTTTGTAGGTAATAAATCATAAAGTAGAAACATGGGCTGAAGCCTGAGATATTTATTCAGACTAAAATCTTATTACTGGCAAAGGTCTGTCTGAGTAGCCTTGTCACCCTCTAATTTTTTCACTGTAAAAAGGAAATATACTAAAAAGGTGCAATCCTGCAGCAATTTTTCTTCTCTCAGTTTCAATAATCAGAACATTACCCACTTATCTGCTTTAAAAGAAGAAGTAAAACCATGCTTTCTAACAAGACTTGTGGTGAGCATGAAGAGCACAGGTTTATTCCTTAGATGTCAGTCTTTGGTTTCATAGTGGAATTTTCTGGTTCTGGCTAACCTACCCCATCTTTTCTCATCCTCTGCAATGACTTTAACAATAATTTCAGAAAAAATACTTTTAAATTTTCTGATCCAATTTCTGGATAAATTAAAGAAAAAAAAAGAAAAAAAGAGAAAATTAGCTGTATTAGGAATCACAGGTACTTTGTAAATGAAGATAATTTTTAGATTTCTAGGAAAACAAGATGTTATACCTTTCGTTGCAATGTTTTGAAATTTTCTATTTACTTTGAAGAAAACTTCGCCTTGAAGCAAAAATGATGGTTTAATAGCATGTAGAGAAACTGTCCATGGTGGCTATGAAATCCAAACTGAATCATCAAGACCAGATGGTAATCTTGACTATTGCTACTACTGTTTTCAAGACATATCAGAGACAGTGATGTGAGAGATGTTTTAAGACCTAATTTTCAGCTCTGATGAGAAGGAAAGTGTGACAATAATTTTCTACCTATTTCACAATGATCTTATGAAAATCAGTTAGTGTTTGTAGAATTTTTTGATTGGCTAATATGCTGCATAAATATTCATCTTTTAATTGGATAGCTGAACTTAATGCAATATTCTTAAACATTATGTTTCTTAATTACGTAACTCTTATATTTTTTATTTTGTCCTTCAAACTCTGAACTCTTTAGCATGATATGATTTAACATCTGTTATTTTACATAAGGTTGTGTTTTCCATGATAGGAAAGCGAAATTCAAAATATTGACAAGATGATGAATTTTCCCTTCTCTATACTTTACACATGTGGATAATGATAAAAATCATCATACTGTGTTTTTTGATATTTTTGCTTTCTGGTACTAATAGTTCACAGTAGTGGATGAAAATCATGTCAAATTATACACCAAGGGTGTCTATTCCACAACTTCCAAGGCCTGGAATCTGTGTTTCTAACTTTACCTGAAATTTTCTGTCATAAGAATAAAAAAAGTAACATCAAGAAATTTTTAGCCATCAATGACTGTCACTAAGAAGTTCTGGACTTATCACTAAGTGAAAGCAATGAATATGTATTGATAATTTAAAAACAATTTATTGTGACTCAGAAAAGTGGTACAACAAATCTTATCATGCTGGTACAAATTTTTAACCATGGACCAAGATTTTCTTTAATCTCTTAAACTCAGATGCTGTTTTCTGGGATCTGTTTATTTGAAAAACACCTTTGTGTCTTACCATACATGAGATGGACAGAGCTACCAGGCTTTACCCTGCTGATATTACCCTGCTGAGTATTCACCTCTGGGGTGTGAAAATTTTCCAATAAAGATCCTTACATGTAGAACTTATTTCATTCATTCCAGTCCTCCTTTGCTCCAGTTCTTTTATGCACAAGTGAAGGAAAGAGATAGAAATAACATGCTGACTTATTGTCTTAGAAGGGTTTCTTTGTACATTAATACAACTGAAGATAATTGGTATGGAAAATATGAGTACAGCATCCCAATAAAAGAAAAAAGAGATTACCAGTCTTCTTGGTGATAATTCTTTTGAAATGTGGGTAGGTTGGTACCTTAGTCATGTTCTACTCATAGGCACATACCACAAGAAAAGTAAAGATCACTATGTTCTGCTGTTCCTTTGTTTGTGTTATTGGACAGTATTTTCCAAAATTTTTAGTGTTGCCGCTTTTGACACTGATACTGCAATGTCAAAAATTGTCTTGTCTTTGGAATAAAGGCCTTACAGCAGAAGATTGAAAGGACATTTCTCATCTTCTAGTGCTGTGGTATTTGATTTTGTAGAGCTTGAGGTCTATCCTATGCAGGAACTGAGCAACAAGATGGGCAGTAATATCCAATTACCACAGCATTTAAAACTTGGAGCCACTCCCCCAGACACCATCAATATTATTTCAATATTATCTATGACACAATTTAGCATGAAGGGCCCTTTTTAAGTTGTGTAAAAGACCAAGCTTCTATGGTTTTTGCCAGGGCAATATCTAAAACCTACCACACCTCTCTCTTTCTGACTATTGGAGTAAATTCTCAAAACATAACCTTTCCTTCTCATTACCAGCTGATGATGTACATTTATGATTTGAGTCTCTACATCCAACCATGTTCTTCCTGACTTTTGAGGAAGATGTGTTTGTTCAGCCACACTGTTTATCCACTCAGAAATGACCATCCACTCTTACAGGTTGACATGAAGCACAGAAAAAGGTTTTTCACTTAAAATACAGTTTTTACAAGGTCTACATGCATGTCTAAAAGCACACATGCAAGTCCCAGGATAATAATCAGACCTTATGGGCGAGTTGGATAAACTTATTTGTCTTTTAATAGTAAATTTTGACTTTTCCACCCAGGTCCTTAAAACCCGCAGTTTGTGTGAACACATACGTATTTAGAAATATTTTTGTAGCAGTTTTGCTTCAAAAATATTATTATCTGCTGTAAGAGATTTTGTCAAATATGGGCATTTCCCACAGAAGTTTGTTAAAAATGCCTATGAAAGGAAAACATTTAATCAGGTAAACCTAAAAATGTATACAAAAATTGTCCTGACATATACAGAGTAGCTCATGGTGAAAAATATTCTCAGAAATTTACTCTTTTTCAAAGCAAATTATTAGGACAGTAAATAGATGCCAAAAAGGTAAAAGTATTCAATTACTTGCAACTAAGCACTGATTTCATATATCTTAGGCTGGAAAGTCACTCAAATAATCGCTCAGAAAAATACACTGGAGTCTACAGGTGATACTTCTGATGCCATTTAATTAAACTGCATCATTAAATACAAGAGCTAAGGACCTGGTTCTCCTTTATACAGAAGTATCTGTATGTGACTGTGGCAGTATAGATTTTACAGGCTGTAAAACAAGTGCTGTAATTAATGCCTGTAATTAATGCCTGACTGGATGACCACTGGTACCGACTAGAACAGTGAATTGAAATCGAGCCCCCAAATTTCTCTAAACATTTTTCTAAATGAGAAATACCATAACTGTAATCAAAATTACTAACTACTAAAGAATAGAAACAAATGCTTTGATTTTTAATTTGATTTTTATGACTGAAGACTTCAGAAAGGTATTGATGCTGTGCTAAAAATACACTAGAAGAGTACAAAAGACCTCTGTGGATTTGGCTTAGGAATAGCTTTCTTTGTTTTTTGGCCAAGTCATAACAGGAAAACAAGTATTTTTCATAGAAATGCTGACATAACTTTACTAATAGCACCTTTAACAGAGGTTGTTACAATGTGTATTTACTCAGGTACAGGATTAAATAAGAGATGTGAACTCACCATAGCAACCCCTGCATCACATTGCAGATATGCTGCTTCTAAGATACGGCAAATGTTTCTGAAGAAATACACATGAATATGAGGTAAACATCTATCAATTCCAAATTGTGTTTCAAAAACACTTTGCTCTACTGTATAACAAAAATGCAGCATAACTAGATGTTCTGTAAATTAATGTATTACTGGATGGTATTTTCATTGTGTTAGGACTTCTGGCTCAAAATATAAGTTTAGATAATTCCCCAAGGCACTATAGCAAAAACAGTGACAAACTTTATATCTGTAGTCCTCCTAGGGGTTTTTTTGGCTTGTTTGTAGTTGGTTTTTTGTTCGGTTCCCAGCTGGTTGATTCAAGGTTCAACCACCACAAGTTTACAAGCTCCTGAAACAAGGAATTGCTGGTTGTAGTCCTCAGGTGACTCAGATGACTGAAATGATAATAATAATGTGGTCAAAATATGTTTCTTATAAAACAGTAACATTCTAGATTATTCTCATGACCTAGGTTTGCACACTTCAGTTTAATTGATGGAAATAGCCTAGGCACCACGGCATTGAGTTTCTTATCTTAGTTTGAGACCCTTGTGATTAACTGTCACAAGGATATAACCACACTTGCCCTTGCTATTGTAAATCCAGATCACTAAACCCTTCACAGACTGTATCAAAATGAGCCAAATATCTGCCTACATGGCTCTCCAAACAACCATGACCAATGGGTGCCATTTTCTGAAACTAGTGACAGTCATGGGTGTGGTGTGGCCAGCATCACATTCAGCTGTCTTTGAGACCCTGCATTCAACAGAGTTTCCATTTATAACTATTTCTATTTATTGAAAATGGCCATTGGCCCCAGGACAGGCCAGAGCTTGGTCTTTGGTCTCTGGATCCACTAGGGATCCACTGTGTCTCCCACACCCTGCCTTTTCCTTGTACAAAACCACAGCCACTTATGGAGCTGTGGAAATAGCTCATGACTTCCTGCTATACATGTTGTTGTAGATATTCACTGGGTGAATCTGTTCATTAAAAATAAAATCACATCCCCTTCCCTCGTTATCCTTTCCTCATAAGAATGTATTTCATCTTGACTTTTCCGCCACCTGCCTTACTCCTGGTGGAAGCAATCTATTCCACATATTGCAACCTGGTGTTAAAATTATTGTTTATAGTGCCAAATGCCTTATTTTTCTTAAAACTGAATTTCTTAATTTTTTTAATAGGAAGAAAAATCATCAACTTTGTAAAAATGAAATGTCAGCATTACACGGCTCAGAGAAGTACCATAAATCTTTTGCTTTTGGCCATCTCAGATTTCTGGACAGTGTGACTTATTAGTTACAGTATCTGTGTTTTTGCACAGTGTTTTCAATTGAAATATTTCAAAAAGAATGTTTCTTTCTCTTTTGCAGTGAACATTTCTGTTCGACATCATACAGGAATTCCTCATCACTTGTGCTTGAAATAAGCAAGCATTAAGGATTGATATAATATTATGTGGCTCGCTGCTGCTCCTCACACCATCCAAGGGAATGGGACACCCTGAGAGCTGAATAGATCTAGAAAATTACTAAAAATGACTAAGCCTCTCTCCCAGATTTGTACAAATGGTCATTTTTAAACACTGAACTCCATAATCTGCCAATTCACATTTCTTCTCTTATTTATTTTTCATTAAAATTTGTTTGGCTTTTGTTGTGTGGTGTTTTTTTTTTCCAGGTTTGTTTTTTTTTTGGCATAGGGTTTGTTTGTTTGTTTGTTTGTTTGTTTGTTTGTTTGTTTGTTTGTTTGTTTGTTTGCAGCTATTTGATTTGTGGGAACAAAGAGACCAAATAATCCTCAGGTATTTTTCTTACTGGAAGAAGTCTGTGTAAGTTCTTTTATTATCCTTTTCCTTGCCACTGCAAGAAAATTTCCATAGATTATCATTACAGATATATTTTACAATGAAGAAATGAGTAACACAACACAAACATTCTCTTAATTGAATGAGCTACAGCTTTTTGGCTGAAACAAACAATAATATTATTTATAACTCAAATTACATTCCACAAACTATGCTCTCATCTATAAAGAGACTATAAATGGCATGGTAGGGTTTCACATTGGTTTTTTTCTTTTTTTTTTTTTTTTCCTCCTGTGACTTTCCTGTTGACCCCTCTTTCAATTTACAAATAAAACCTTGACTTTCTTGACTGCCAGCACTGAAATTCCACCCTGGAATCTGAGATCAAGCTGTGTCCTCTCTGCTTTATGCCAAAATAGACTCTGGTTCACCTCCTCAGTTCTGAGGTGGCTCTGCAGGGCTGGCAAGAATGTAAAGAAACAACAGTAATTTTGCCAGTAAAAAGATTAAGTGAAGGAATTCTCTCAGAAGTAGGAAGATACCAATTTTCAAGGCAGCTTTATAGAAAACAGCTGTTCTTTGAAACAAATGCTCATAGGAGTGTTGGGCTGGGACAGCTCATTGCTTGCTGTTCCTGCACAGTTTTTTCCCCTTTGTTCTTTCTAGTTCAGCCTGTAGATCAGTCTAGCCAAGGTGTTTGTGGCTGTGCCTGCACAGCCTTTTTCCATGTCAGTGGTGCTGGACTCAGATGTTTCTGCCCTCTTCAGGCTGTTTGTGCCCTTAAGCTTGTGCTGATGCTGAGACTGTTGTGTGCCTTGGGTGGAGGGGTGTCCTGTGGAGGTCCCAAGCTCATCTCTTTCAAGCCAGGTCCCAGCAAAGCTCTGCAAACAGATGGGCTGTTTTGGGTGTATGCTCACCCTTCTGCTTCTGTATTTGTGGGGTATCAGATGAAATCTAGGAAGTCAGTTTCCTAATTATCTTTTAAGTCCTGGTCAGGGGTGAAGACTGAGCCAGTTTTTTGCAATTAGTTATAAAACGTTCCAACATTCTTTTGAAGTCAATCTTCCGTATCATAGTAGGCAAATACATGTTCTCAGTTGAAGTCTGATGGATATAAAATCTTTTTGGACAGAGCACAAAAACTTTGAGATGTTCAGCTTCCATTGGGAAGTGAGTGTCTGTAGAGGTCAGGAACCCTCTCCACTCAAACACAGGGATCAAGCCCTCTGCTGCCACGAAGCCTGTCATGGGAGAAGGACTCACTCCCTGCGAGGACAGGAGTTTACACAGGGCAGAGAAATGTGGCAAGGCAGAGAGGGTGCAAAGCCTGGCAGCAGTCAAAAAAGGTGCCAAGAGGGACTGCTCCAGTGCTTTTTCAACTGGAATCTGCAATTATTTCTGCTGTCAACCAGGAGTACTGAGGCACATGATAGATGAGAAACACTCTCAGGAAATGTAACAGGTGAGGTCAGGCAAAGACAGAATGGTGTCCAAAGGCACACATGAAGCTCCCTTCCCTGTCTGCAGTGAGTCTTAGCTCTGTTGGCAGAACACAGGTTGAGCTGCTCAATCCTATAATTCACAGTATTTTATCTCTCATTTATTAAAGAATAGAGAGAAGGTAATTGTGCATAAGAGACTGCGGCCCCTGGAGATCTTTCAGAATGTGGACCACAAAATCCCAGTTTCCAACTCTGAGAAATAATCAGCTACAGTACTGCTGGTTCTTAGGGACAAGTGAAGCTCATGATGACCTGCTGACATCTGGACTGTCAGCTGCCCAGTACTGTCTGCCTCTTCCACTGCCTGTCCCTTGCCACCCCATGCCCCCAGCTGTGCTGAGAGCACTGAGCTCATCCTGCAGTGCTGCTGCAACCCTTCTAGAGAGCCTGACGAGCATTGAGAAGCAAAGCGGAAAAATTATTTCTATATCAGGACAGATTTAACAGGAGAAGAAACACTGAGCCATGGGGAATGTGCACTGGCATTTACAGTTCCTTCTGCAGATACATCCTGTGTGAAATGTGAGTCTCTTCACTGCCTCCTCAGGTTTGATTAAAGAGATATTAAGTCAAACTTTATTTTTTATCTTAAAGGTAATTTGGCTCACTGGATATACACTGACATGTAGACTAAGAGAAAAGGGAGATAACTACAAAAGCTAATTAAAACAGCTTCCACTCAAACCAGAGGTTTATGCAGAATTTCTTCTAGAAGAAATTGCTTTGTGCTTGGTTTGGCTTAATAAAACCTAAGTTTTATTTTTAATGTAATTTTTAAGCTACTTCTGCAAATATGCAGTTGAGTTATAATTTTAATAAATTGCAGTAATCTGAATATTCATTTTTGTCTGCCCAAGGGGTAAAAATCTAAATGTGGCAGAAAATGTACCTTTTAACACTGAGCCTTTGTAAATCTTTCATATCAGCCATCACTGAAAAGGTAATTATTTTTTAGGAGTAAACCCAAATTCATCAAACCAAAGACATTCACAGTTAACACATTGACTCTTTTTTCTCTTAGCTCAATACAATTTGTTTATGTATTACAGCATCTGCTGCAGCTTATGTAAGACCTGTTCCATGAACTTGTGATATCTGATGAATAAAGGACAAGGTCTCAGTTTAGTTTTGAATTTTCAGGGTTGAGCAGATTCTTCTGTAACCCTGTCCCAAGATTTAGTGCTCCAGATGATTCAACTGCAAATTATGTCTTTCTCTGATTAATGGAGAAACCCCTGTCGCTGCATGCCTTAAGGCTGCAACCCTGTATGTACAAATGTAATCAAAGGACATTCCTTGGCAAAAAGTGCTAAAATTCACACATTAACTGACAAACTTCTTTTTGAATTAGATGAACTGCTAGATTGCATTATCAGAAACAACTCATAATTTTATGAGTTATCAGTCACTTAAATTAGAAGAATGATCCTCTGAATCAAAATTCTATCCTTAGCTCAATTTTTAATATTCAGACTACATGGATATCCATTTTGACATCACACAAGCTAGTTAGCAATCAGAAAGCTTAATCTTGTTCATTTCATTTGGATGAATATTCTCACTGGGGTTAATGAAGTTCTCATAGGAATAATATGAACATGGCTACTTATTTCTTGCCTAGATAATGTTAAATCATTTGATTAAATCCCTTTTTTCCCCTCAAGGCTACTGACAAGAAAAATTAACCAAGGCTCACAAATGTCCAGCTGTGATCCAGTACAAACCATGTACATTTCCAAGGAGAAAAATAAAAGGAAGTTTCTTTAAGCAGAAGTATGCTTTTAATATGAGACTGAAGACAGAGTAATACTGCTCGATTACCATAATTAACTAGGCCAACTTTCAAGAAACCCCAAACCCAAATATACAGACAAATTGCCTTCAGAAATTAATTGGATTCTGCTTAAAAATATTTTGCATTTTACTTGCAAATGTACACTTTTCCTGAGGACAAAGGTGTTTGCTCATTTAATTAAATAATGCATGCTATGACATACCAGAAAATATGCAGAACAGTGGATTAAAGGGCATTTGGGCACCCTGATCTTGGCACTTCTTGTCTTCTTAGCTCTAGAACTGGCCATTGAAACACTATGCCCATGACACAGGTGAAATGCACTTTGGGAATACAGGCAATATGCACTCCATTACTGCTCTTTATTTTATAGATATAAAATCGGAGAGGAGATAAGTGTTTTTAATCAGTAGGAATACATATTTCTTATGGAAAACTGCATCAAGCAAATGTTGACCTCCATACTGTAAAGCAATTTTAGCAAAGATTGTACTTGTGAGCAGGACTGTCTGACAATCCCTACAAACAATCACAACACAGTGATGATTAACAGTTAGCAAAGAGCAGGTAAAGTCCTATAGTATACAATCAGCTCTAAATTTTATAAACATCAAAATCCATAAAGTCCTATATAATGTTGCCTCAGTAGGAGACTGGTGTGTAAGGACACAAAATGTTGACCTGTCCCATAGACAAACCTGGGCTATTGCTCCAGGCAGTGCAATGGGAGGGGAGGAGCTGCTCCATGTGGCTTCTCCTTGAGCTGTGCAGGCAGCCCAGTAAACATGGGGTGGGGACAGGGTCACTTCACCAAATCACCCATAGCCATATCCAGATAAATGAATTAAGGTTATGCAACTTTTGGTATTTTCTACCTCTTGATTTCTTAATTGATAAATAGCTAATTGCACTTTGCTCATTTGATTAAATAGTATTTACAGTTTTACTTTTGTGGTTATTCTTCTCTTTTGAAATAAAAAAAATCAAAGAAAAATAAGTCAATAACAAGAGTTTAAGTGTTTTGGCGCTTTCAAATTAGTTTATTTTTTGAAAAGCATGGCTTCATTAATCTGAGTCTACATAAAAACCTACCACTTTTTTAGCTCAAACCTTCCAGGACATTTCACCTTCAGAGCCAAAATGGAGATGTTTAGAAAGAGGAAAAGCTTATGAGGCTACTGATATGTGGTAATACAGCAAAAATAGATAAGAAATTGTCACAGTATTCTAAGCCAGTGTGTGTCAGCAGCTGCGTCATCATCCTTACCCTTGGCAAATCAGCACTCATTTTTTTCCAGGAGTCTCTTAGCTCCCTCCTTTCCTTCCTCAGTCCTTCCTTTTTGCCCTCATGTGTTTTACACTGTAAAAATATATGTTAGCCACAGGACAAGAGACAGGATAGCATGACTTGGCAGGAAAAGTAAGAGAGATGGACATCTAGAAGAAAAAAAAAAAAAAAAAAAAAAAAAAAAAAAAAAAAAAAGAAAAAAGAAAAAAATGCAATGAGCAAATGGTGGAGCAGATTGTGGAAGACAGTCAGGCTGCTTGTGAGTACAGGCAGATACTGGGATGAGACTAAACCAGAATATTTAACGTATGTCTGTAGTAATTATCAATATTAATATCACTACATAATAGCTGTTAAAAGCATAAAACCAAGAAACAAAAATTGATAGAATTCATACAAACCATTATGATAATTTAAATCCTTATTATCGGTGTTTACGTATGTCTTAGGGTAGAATAATGAACCTTTAATTGCAAGCAAGCAATTTTATGTTGGAATAAATCAGAATTTGGGCACCGCTATAGCGTTTATCCAACAATGCCTGTGATTTTGGCATTCATTCAGCATTCTCTATATTAAGTTTTAATGCAAAACATCTGAAGCACACAGTTAATAAAGTTGTTAGGTACAACTTGTATGGAATGAAATGTTTCCTCATTCTCTCCCCTTTTTTTCCTTTCAACTCACACAGGCCTTATTTTTACAGAATGGCTTCACTTTTTTGATCTCCAAACTAAGGGGAAAATGGAGCCAAACAAAATAAAACACACATGCAGCAAGCACACTTGATTTCTGAGGTTGGAAGGGTGAAATGCAGAATGACTTCTTGTTTCAGGAATGTTTTGTTAAGCATAGAGAAATATTGTTTTCCAAAGAAACTACACATATTAAATGTCCTTAAACAGTGTCATATCAAAAGACTGATGACTTTATTTTTAAAGCAGGACATCTTAACATTAGTCTAGAATAGAATAAGAAGTATCTGTGTTAATTTATTCTAGTTTCAGTGAATATTAAACAAAATGTGACCTGTCCTGAACTTGACATTCCTTGAGAAGTCATATAAAATGTTATTAAACATGCTAATGGGATAGAAAAAAGCCCCTACCCTTGTGTCAACAGTCAGACTCCTGATTGTCTCAGGCAGCCCCAGCCAGAGGTCCATAGCTAGCAAACTCCCCTTCACACTCCATCAGGGGCCTGCCTCAAGCACCCAGTGTGGTCTGGGCTGCAGCCTAAGGTGTTTTCTTACCATTTAAAAGAGAATTTTTGGTGGTTGCAATGCACTGGTGCATTCATGGGAGATGTGCTAGCCAGTGAGCAAGGTGCTGCTGGGGGGATCCAGGTACAGGGAGCAAGGTTTACTTCAGCTAAGTTAAAATCCCTACCATAATCACTGATGTTTGCCTGATTCAGAAGATGGAAAACCATAAGGTAAATAACAAGGTTATTGGTGTTACAAAGTCAAGGGAAGAGAATTATAATGACATTCCAATGACATGAAGAGAATGAAGTTCTTACTTTTTGTATGAGTATGGAAAATAAGCAAGAGAAAAATTAGGCAATGTTATCTAAAATAATTTTTGATGGCTAGTATTTTAAAATGTCTGGAATCCCAAACTCAGCTGTCAAGCCGCCATCCCAACATCCAAAAATCTATGCAGATTTTGCAAATAAATTGCAAAGACTCTGGCAAGAATTTAGTACCCAAAAAAAGGAACATGATCTGCCTATTTTTCTCATCTGCCTTGGCTACTTATCTAGCCATCTACAATGCTTTATTATGTATATATAAAAAAAATATACATAAATACAAATGTTATTCTAAACATTCAAATATCAATAGTAGTATCACAATAGTTCATGTTTTAGCTTTTGTTAAGAGGCTGATTTTATTAGTTCTAATTTAAATAGAGTACTGCAAAATCTCAGTAAGAACTAGATTTGAATTTGGATATATTTAGGAATAATGCAGTTCTAAATATTTCAAGTTGGAAGCATTTACTTATAAAATAAAATAGAATCTACTCAGGATTTCATGGTTACAAGTGAAGTTATTTGTCTGGCTTTGCATTTAATTGGACTAATTATTGGCTGGACTCAGCATAATTGTTCTGATTCCTAGGAAAGGACTCAGTGTACTATATTTTATGTGAACTATATGTGTATATATTTTACATATATGAGATAATATATGTAATAATTTAATATGTGATATTATATTTTATGTGTATTACATTTTATGTGATATATGTTTTATACTAAATTCTGTGGAAAAAATTTGCAAGATGAAGAAAGAATCTTATTTTACGCAACCTGTTTCACAAACCTCTCTGAAACAACGATGTTTAAACGACCAGAATATTCTTGCTTGTTTTGTTGATATAACTTCTGTACAATCCATTTATGGCTGATATTTCTTGAGTTTGTGTAGCCTTATATTCCAGATCTCTCTTTAAAGTTTATTTTATAACTAAAACTGAAATACACATATCAACATACACACAAAAGTTCTCTTAACAGAATTCTAAGACTGTGAGTTCAAGCACTCAAAGGATTTAGAAATGTAAAAATGTAAAAATAAAGAATGCCAGTGAATTCTTCGGTCATGTCCCTTTTATAAATATGCATAATATTTAATGCTGTCCCTCTATTCTCTGTTGCTGCTCCCACTAAGAATTTTTCCACAAGTTTTTGTTTGGCTGGCTATGGAAGATAGTTCCTCCAGGTCAACAAGGCTACATTCAGATTCCACTCCCATTAATCATTTCTTTCTCTCTTGCTTTGTATGTGTGATATGTGTGTGTGTATGTGTGTATCAGAGGAGAGAGCAAGTGAAAATGCCCATTATTACTTTGACTGCCACCTACTCATGCAATTTGGAAGCCCCTTGGAGTCATGGAGGAGAAAGCGTAAAATATGTTACTAAAGATTCAGGTTCCATCTAGTTTTAAATTATAATGGCTATTTCAAATTTTCTATTTGTATTTCTCAGAAAGACACAATTTTTGGTGAAGCTGTGTCTCATTCTTTAGCTACCTAAATTTTTGGTGGCTCAAATATATTCTTAAACTTGCATGTTTGATGCAGAAATAGACATGTTTGCATTGCTTAATTGAAAAAAGATTTTGGTAAATGTTTGTCATGCAACCACAGGTCTTGGAAATCTTTGGTATTTGGTGCTACTCTAACAAATATTTCCATACATTTAAGTAATCTGTTTTAAAGGCAAAATCATTCCTGGTGTTCCTTTGCCACTGGCTGTAATACATGGCCATGTTGGAGAGGTTATACACATGCCATGTAGAGGAGCTGCTGGTGCCTGGCAAAAGCAGATTGGCACAGAGAAGTGTGATCTGGCAAAGAGCAGATCCTTTGCTAATGAATCAGGACAAGCAGTTCGGTTTGGACAGAAACAAACTACAAAATGCCAGCTCAGCAGGAGCTCTTCCTCGAATACATCAAAGCTGTTCCTTTCTACATGGCACAGCTGCCTTCTTTCCAAGAATTTCTAGGCCAGTATTCTCATTTTCAAATAATTTTTAAAAGCATTCAACCCCCACCCCACCCCGAATGTCCACAAACAAATAAAAAAGGATATAAAATTAGAAGCATCAAAATATTAAAATTCAACCAAGAGTCAAAATATTAAAGTCATCAATCATGCAAAGCATAAGCATACCTGGTTACAGTCCCCCCTTGCTTATGTGATGATTATATTTTTAAAAATGTTGCTTTTTTTTCTGAGGAAGTAGATATGTTAAAGATTCTTGTTTTCTTTATCTGGGTATTTAATGGGTTTTTTTCCTAATGTTTGATTTCCTCTATAACTAAATGCTAAAGTACTAATATTGTTTGCATGAAATAGATTTCAGTAACTGTGGGATAATCTTGCTTATTTCAGCAGATTGTGATAGAACAATCAGAAGTAATATCAGAAGTAACACAATATCTGAGTTATCTTACAGCATTTTTGAGGCTATGGATTCTGTAAAAATATAAGAATTTTTTACAATAACTAGAAGTATACATTGGCAAGAAGTTGGATGGGAAACTTGGACATGTCAACAACTGGGGTGAGGTAGACACACCTGATAAGGTAAGCAGTGTACGATGGTTTTCTGGTTTTGCTGTTGATGTGCAACAGTAGAAGGAAAATGCTTGCACCAGAGACAGGGGAGGGGCATGCCACACTCAGGGCCCCTGCTGAGGGCTTGGTGAAAAAGGAGAAGCTCTTTGGCATGTTTCATGAGTGTTCCAGCACCAATAGCAAGGCTGCTGCTATTGCTGTAGACTGCCTCTAAGATCTGTGGCACTCTAAGATCAGAGCACCACCCGTGGCTTTGGATTGAATATTACAGAGGACACATCACTCCTATGTGGAAGAAGAATCTTCTCTTGGGAGCAAACCAGCTCTTGCTATTTCTGGGTAAGCAAAGCAAGCTGTTTGTGAGACATGAAGGACTTGTCCTGCTGTCACAATCAGATCTGCTGAGACCATCTCTTGCTGTGCCAGAATATTAGACCAAAATATGGTCTGGGAGATGTCCTAGAATGTATATGAACATATGGAGCAAAACAGACTAGCAGGATGGAAGCTGTGAGACAGAATTTTGTGAGGTACTGAGAAGAGGACACACAAAGCAAGGATTTTTTTTAAAGGTATACCATAAAATATGCAGCAGTTAGGCAGAGGTGCAGCTTCAGAGCAAGGTTGAATTAGAGGCATCAAAAACTGCAGAATTCAGCAGGAAATGAAGTAAATAATAAGCACATAAAAATACACAGGGTAGAAAGTACATTGAAAATACCCTCTTCCAGGGTATGTCTATAATTTTCTACCAGACTAATTCAGCACCTAAACCTTTTTTGAGAGCATCTAGAGTCCAAAAATGAAGAGACCCTCCATGAAGTAACTTCTTGAATTTACCTTGCTTGACAAAACCAAGCTTCCTTCAAATTCAATTAAGTCCAGGTAATGATGGAGATGGTGGTTGTTTTTTTGCTATAATGACTTTATAAGAAGTGAGAAGTTCAAGTTCAGATACCTACTTAGCCAGTTCTCTATTGAGCTTTAGTCAGTTCAAATCTCAATCCCCTGCTGCCCAAAGGCTCTTCTGAGGTTTGGGTATAAATCATAGCAAAAAGAGTGGAAGGCAAGGAGGATGTTGAAGACAAAGATGCTTTTGCATGAGCCTAGGAGGAGAGGAATAAGAGGGTCATGAGGGACCTGGTGGCTGTATCTCAAGCGTTTGACTTGGAATTATTGAAAAATCTCTGTTTAGAGCTGGAGCTGTAACATTCACACCCTCCTTTTCTTAAAATAGGCATTTAGAGTAAATCTGATTTCAGGTCCTTCAACACATGAATTCTCCAAATACAAAGATGGGGAAAATAATAGCTGCCTTCTCACAGCCAGCACGTGCAACTAAATTCTTGAATGTGTATGAGGCTCTCAGATAAGATTCTGAATTTTTCCCTATCGTCAGTTGGGAAGAAAAGAGTCAATCTCTCTTTAAATAAGGCTTTGAATCAGTGGTCACTAGTAAGGAAAATGCAAAATATTTAAGAACTGCTTATGGTTTTGCAGGAATCTATTATTAAAACAAAGTATAAGTGATAATACTGTGACAAAAAGTGTGAAATTATAAAAGCCTTTACTAGATAGAACACACAATTCTTTTTAGCACCTTATCTCTCTGAATGGATGAATGAGCTAAATTCTGCTTTTCTGTGAGGGCTGCTTAAAGAATCCTCTGTTAGAATATGTTCCACTGTTGATAATTAAAACCAGTCAAATGTTCTGAAAATCCAAAAATGTCTGTATTCTTATCCAAAAAGGATGGTTGGCAGAATCCTGTCAACATGCTTTTCTGATAAACTCTTTTGGGCACTGGAATCGTCTCCCCAGGGAGGTGATGGAGTCACCGTCCCTGGAGGAGTTTAAAAAAGACTGAATGTGGCACTCAGTTTAGTTGATAAGGTGGTGTTAGGTCATAGGTTAGATTTGATTATCTCAAAGGCCTTTTCCAACCTAGTTAACTCTATGATTCTGTGATATAAAGTGATAAGCAAGAAATTGTGGTATCCCTGCAGGCAGACAGAGGTTGCATCTTTTTCTGTACAAAGTCATGCCTTTGTGTAACTACACATGCCTGCATTCTCATATTCACTCTGCCCACTGGCATATAGTTATGTGACACATAAATATTTAATCTACTTTGCACTGGAGTGGTCACATAAGAGGTAATATTTAAGGACATAGAAGGTCTTGTGACAGATGGGATCACAGATAAGGAATAAAGGCACACAAAGGAGCTACTGAATGGTCAAAAGCTCCTATAAAGAAAATGTGAGACAGCATTCTTGAGAGAACCACCTACTTCCAATTCACTCAGCATTTCATAAATGGCCTTGTTTATAGATGTGCTTGAAAAAATTTGACCTCTCTCACTTGTTTGCACACAAATTACAGCTCTACCTTCATAAAACCCCTGCTTTTTGAAAGCTCCCTTTAGCACCCAGTACATTTCTGTATATCAATTACTTTTTAGTAGCCCAGAACATTTTCAGGAAGCAAGCAGTGAAATGAAAATGACTGCATTCATTACATTAGGTGATTCTCTTGTTCCATTCCACCAGGATAAAGTTTTTGGCATATTTATATAAATCTATATTCATTCACTGGAAACTGTCAGCAATATCTGTTAGACTTTGGGGTCTCTTCATCTCAATGTCCCTGTGGGGCACTGGTGGCCCAGAAACATCTGTCCTCTCCTCCCTGGGAGGATTCAGAGGAAGGGACATGAGGAAGAAGTGCTCTGCAGGGTCTAGGTTCTGGCTGCTGCTTGCTCTCACGTGAAATGGCCTGAGGGACCAAATTACATGGGACACAAAGCCAACACTACTTAAATAATAAACAACTCTGCCCCTGTTTAAATGCCCCCCTCCGCCCTCTCAAATCATGATAAGGCAGTTTATTTGTTGCCTCAGTGCATGAATGAGGTACATTTCTGGTGAGAATGGTCTGGCTAAAGCCCTGTCCATATGGGATAGAAAAGATACTGATGGATGGGGGAAAGAAATGCCTTTGGATATCAAGATATGCTGCAAGACAGAACCTTCTACATACTATGCCTTTGTATTGCTGTCCTCAAGGTCTCCCAGACTTCTAGACATTCTTCAGTGGCTAAAATCCTCTTTCTGCTTGCCTGCTAGTATTCAAAAGTTTCTGACATACAGCTCACCTTTGTGTGTGTGATGAGGCTGTTGTGTTGTGTTTGGTTTGGAGCTAACCTTGCCTGCCATTGAGGTAAGTGAAAGGTCATCCATCAGCCATTCAATGTTTCTTCTGGCTGGGAATTCAAACAGTAGAGAATTTTAACCACTTACTGAGCTAATATACCTTAATCCTGTTCCTATTCTGTCATTGCTGGAGAGGTAATACAGAACATCTGAAGTTTTTGTTAATACTTTTAATATCAGAGGTCTAGATGTGGGACATTTATGGTAGACACAGTGTGTGATTTAACTTGTGGAGCTGCCAAAATCTCTTCATCTTCACAGTGTAACAGAGCTCATACTATCCCTTGGGGTAATGCATAAGAGCATCTGTTTTGCATAAAGAAAGTGCTGAAATTAGTAGAAAATTCAGTCTTCTGTGCTTTGGTTTGGGAAAGAGCCAGTCACCACTTAAGATGAGAGATGACACCTTGAGGAGAGCAGTTCCCAGGTGAATGCATGAGAGGACTGTAATCCCCCACTGGAGTATCCTGCAAAGAAAAGATGATGCAACTAATTTCAAAGGAGAATTTCTTTGTTATTATAGAAATGGAGATAAAAGCATTGTTAATTCACAGGAGAATCAATTTAATTTTCTATTTTTTTTCTGAATTCATTAAAAGCCTGTTGCCCTTCTCAGGTATCAGAGTTTCTTTGATTTTGCATGAAAAATGAAGCTTCTAGCCTGACAGTATCAACTAGTGGCAGCATAGCAGCTCAGCAGTAGTAGCTCTCTCTCTTCTGAGAACTGTCTTCCATTTTGTTTGTCTTGTTTTCTCCACTTTCTCCCTCAACAATTTTTCCACCACTTAATTCTGATTTGACATATCTGTGCTGACAGAGAAGTTAAGATTGATGACCTTTTATGTTCTTCTGGTCAGAGAAGATGAATCAAACTAAATTGTTTTACTAGTTAATAAAAACAGCCTACTCTTATCTTTCTTTTTATTTATCTTTTTTTTTTTTATAATAACAGAGCAAAGAAGTTCAGGGAACAAAGAATGACAGGGAAGGCAGTTGGATGTAATGTGGGGGTGGTTGCTGAGAAATAAAGGTAGCTATGGGCAATGTGCCAGTTTGTTCAGACTGAGACTTAGCTCTTGGCTCAGGAGGAACTATCTGAGTTTTTTAAGTTCATCATGTAAACAGCTGTCAATTTGCTTTTGTAATGAGAACTAATATGACTTTAAATAGCCAAGCTATTTATACTTTTATAATTGATCCTGGGTATATTTCTTGTCCTCTCCCATTCAATGTCAGTTGAGGAACATGTGATCCTTGGAGACCAAGCTATAGTTGTAGATAATAAATCCATTAAGCCTGTCATTTTTTGGTTTTGATGGAACATGCTTTAGGAGAAAAAAACCCATGACAGAATAAACCCATGTATTTCTAAACACTGATATAAAAATTGCTACTATTTTTGGCTAATATTTTTTCTTATTTTTGAAAGATTCCTGTTAGGAGCAGCCTTATCAGGATGGGATGATTTACTGAAGACATCAGATTGCTGCAGGATTTGAGAGATCCCACCAGAGATATCATAAAGAACAATCCCAGGCTCTATCATAGGTGCTGCATAGGTTCTTCTATCTCTAGTGACAATGGTCAAAACCCTGAAGAATTCACTGTGCTTCACGCTGGCAGGAAACACCCATGCAACCTCTAACACATTTTAAACGTTCTTTTTTCTTTTTTTTCAAGAGGCAAAAGAGTCCCCAGGGATTGGGAGGCAATGTGTTAGCGTATGCTGCATGTCCCCCAGAAGGAGTCCATCATGCATTGACCTCAAAGTAGTGGTGGCTAGGCAGGGAGGATTCTGTTCTCCTGTTCCCACATCTTCTTTAGTGTAGTTCAGCATTCAGGTGCACATGTTTTGTGTGTACTTGCACAGCTAAATTATGCTTTATTTCAGGGAAAATCACCAGTGGTTTGTAGGTCTTGTTTCACAGATAAGGAGCCTTCTACAGCTGGCTGCAGAAGCTGTGTTCTTACAGCCATTTCACTCACTTGTCCCATTCTGTTCTACCCAAATCAAGGCTGAACTGCAGCCTCCACCTGCCAACTGCACCAAGAGGCTTCTGGTTCTCTGTCCTTCACCTTCAGGCCTGCTTCTTACTCCTTAGGTGTCTCTTGAACTTTTGTGTTTGCCGTTTACCAAACTATTTCCTCTAAAGCCACTTTTTAAAAACAATTCCATTTTTTGGGAGGTATATGGAATTAGTGGTCTTCTAGGGCACAGTTGAAGCAAAATAACTATTCACTGACACATGCTCCCTTGCTAGCTAGAGTACTTAAGAGGTCTCATGTAGAGGTGACACACAAAATTTACTGAGGTTCTTCTATATAGATATATTTGTGTTTCAAATAAAACTTCAAGCAGAAGTTTTGATGAATTGCTTCAGAGTCTAATCATATGTATTCTGAGGATGGTAAAGCAGGCTCTGATTATATTCCATTCATATTCTGTGATTTCAAGTTCTGGATTAGTGCTGACATCTGCTGTTTATTCTTGCTAAATACATGCAACACAGGACAGGGAATTGCTGCCTGTGTGCTTTGTGCTGACTCAGTTTCATGTTTTATTTCTTACAAGGTAACATATAGAAATCAAAAAGTACAGAAAAACCTCCATGGGTCAATAACTATCTGTATGGAATTTTGAGCCACGAAATAAGGACCAGACAAAGAGGAAACTGAATTTTTATCCTTTCAAATGACTGACAATGCATCTAATGAGGAAAGGGCTTGAGATAGGTAATCTGAGGAAGGAAGCTTTCTATGTACAGGATGGGTATTTAGCCTGGAAAGTCCTTAGTGCAAGGATCCTTTTTCTGTTACAATTTCTGTTACCACTTTTCTGTTACTCTTTTTACAGGAGCCCCTAAAATGCTGGGGTCCTAATCCACAGCTGGTATAGCCAGCTACTGCTGCAGGGGGAAAGGGTTATGACAACAGTGCAAGAGCCCAGTGTCCTCATTCTGCTTGTCTGCTCTGAGTTCAGACCCAGTAGCACCAGTTCAAGGAGTTCCAGCCTGGCCACAAGCATGGCTATCCCTCTAAGACACCAGTGTCACCACTCAGTGTCACTGGGACTTGCAAGAGAGAGCTGCTGGGAGACACCTCCTGCTTTCATATATGTTGTTATATGGCTTCCTTGGCCATTAGACATCACTGGGCTGGGCTGGATCAACAGTGCTTTATGTGCTTTGTATTTGTGCCTGGAAGCCTTAACTACTCCTGCTCCTGCCAGTCATCCTCCCTTCTAACATCAACCAAATCAATTGTGGGGGACAGAGCAGTTTTAGAGAGTCATAATGTGATTTTCTCATTATAAAATGTATCATGGAGAATGTAAGGATGGGAGTTTTGGTGGAAATCCCAGATTTATCACGTTACTGCAACAAAAAAACCACTTCATGTTTCTGCTCTCCAATGAAAGAAAATCCTTCACCTAAGCAAAATGACCCCATGTACTGCTCCAAATGCAGCCATGGTAGCTGTCAATTGCATTCCTTTCACAAGGCATTAGAATTAAGTACACAAACATTTACCCTTTTACGATTTGTTTACTGTGATTAGTATCATGAGTCAGAGGGAAACAAAATTTTCAGGTTAGTTTTAAAATAAGAAGCGTTTTAAAATAACATTTCAATAATTTTTACCTGTGTTGTGATATTTCAGTCCATTAAAGCTTCCCTTTTTTAAACATTTTTTTTCCTTGTAAAATGCTTAATTCCCTGTCCCACAATTCCAGGATCTGAGGTTTTCAAAGATTTACAATTAAAGTGCAAGAATTGGCAAATGAGTTCTTACCAAAGGTTAATGCTAACCAGTGATGTCATTGCTGAGGGTAAGGTTTCTGAAGTCTCTGGTGTTGATCTTATTAATGGTTTTAAAATAAAAGAGGACAGATTTATATTAGATATAAGGAAGGAATTCTTTGCTATGAGGGTGACGAGACACTGAAACTTCTTGCCTAGAGATCCTGCGGATGCCCCATCCCTGGAAGTGTTCAAGACAAGGCTGGTTGGGGCTTTCAGAAATGTAGTCTAGTGGAAGGTGTCTCTGCCCATGGCAGAGGTTTGGACTAGATGATATTCAAAGGTCTCTTGCAACCCAAAACATTCCATGATTCTAGGACTCTTCAATAATTTCCAGTGACTCTGGATGAAGTGAGTAGCGTTCCCTCAGGAGAAAGAATAGCAGCAGGGTACAACATTAAAAAAAAAGTCAGGTTGTAAATTCAAGATAAAGCCAAAATTTTAATCCCAGGAAACCCAATCTAATAAGCTATAAGACCAGGATTTCTATTCAGTTTCTGAAGAGAGTAAGGCTATTAACTTACTGTGATAAAAAGACAGTAACATGCCTGACACTGAAAATATTTTTTGTTTTGTGTATGAATTAAATAAGAAGTCTCAAATAGAGTCTCAAAACTATTATTATTATGTAAAAATAGTAATAGTGAAATTTAGAGAAGTCACTGAAGTCCTATGAGAAGTGCTTTACATCAGAAATTACAATTAGAAAGAAATAGGTGGCAGGTGATGGTAATTGTTTTGGACTAAAAGCGATCTGGGCCTTTAAATAAAATTCCCAGTGAGTACAAAGAGCATCTCAGAAGTCACTAATGTTTTCATTCACCCAAAGCTGGGGCTGGTACAATGCCCCTTCCCAGGCCCATGTTGGGCCCTGGCCCAGGCTCTCCACACCCCTGAGACCATGTTCCATCTGCCCACGAGCCCCCTCGAGAGGTTTGTACCAGCGTGATGTGGGGAATGGAGTTACCAGCTTTGCTTATGCCACTGAGGGTTTCTCAGGGCATGTAAGACCACGGTGCACCAGGCTTCTTGCCTGGGCCATCTCAGGGTGGTGTGAGTGTGTGAGTGAGGGGAAGAAGCAGATCCTTGCTGTGCTCTCAGTCCCCGCTCCACCAGCAGCACTCCCGCTGTACAGGAGGTAGCTGCTTCTGTCTGTCAGTACACAAACACACTGCTCTCTCCTGAAGGGAGAATGTCTATAAGAAAGTTCCTTCATTAAGGCATTTCTCTTGCATTTTAATTATGTGCAGCTTTAGCAAGTTGCATGAGTTGCTTTACATTTAATGACATTGTGTAATTTACCCCACAGAACTGAGAAAGCTACTGACAACACGAGGGCATTACAAATCATACCTAAGTGGTCAGGGATATTTTGTGGGTCCTGTGCGAGAGCATCTTTGCTGTACCAAAAAAAGTTTTTTCTAGAATCCTTTTGATTAAAGTCCCTTGTCATATCCTCAAATATTTTTCTCATTTAACATTCAAAAATTTTATATTTTCTGCAAGTTAATTTTTTTGAGGTCAGATTCACCTTTGTCTGGATTTGGTTCTCCCAAGGTTCTTGGATATGACTACATAATTTTGACATGGCTGTGGAGTATGGTACTCTCTAACTGCTACCTTTGCCATGACTCTGGCCCTCAAAATGGGACTTAAAATTTGTGGTCCATTACAGAATTTGCTAAAGACCTGGAGACAACACAAAGTATTTCAAGAACTGATATAATCAATGACATTAACCTGCTCTGATGCCTCTGCATTATTCAAAAGAAGCCAGGGACAGGGAACACAGTGAAAACTTCAGTAGTGCCATTGTACTGAAGTGTGAGGTAGCCACAGCACTAAGCTGTGAACCAATAAATAAAATAATTTTCATCACCTCTTTTAAACTTTAGCTTTACTTTAAATCTTATGAGTTTAACAGGATTTGATCAAAAAGATATTCCTGAAATTATTGACTTGCTGTGCTTGCAACTAGTCTCGTCTGCATAAATCACAGAATCACAGAATCTTCTGAGTTGGAAGGGACCCTCAAGGGTCATCAAATCCAACTCTTAAGTGAATGGCCTGTGGCCGTGACCTTGGCATTTTTACCACCATGCTCTAGCCAACTGAGCTAATCCATTCATAAGGCTAGGCCTCCTACAAGAAGGGTCTCCTTTAACCATGTTCCAAGTGATCAGGAGTACTCAAGGACTGTTTCCTTGTAGGAATGTTGCAAGATCTTCAGTGGAGCAAGGATTATTTTTAGCTCTACTGTGACATACCCTAGTATGTCGGGCAGATTGCCATTACCCTGATTTAGAGAGCTGGTTAGTTCTTCTCTCTTCCTCTGGTCTCCCACTTTTACTGACAGAGCCACACATGCAATGTCCTTGCCATTCCATAGATCGAGGAGATGGTTCTTACTAACACCAGCAAGGGGTTACTGAGAGAAGCAATGTGGAGAGGCAGTATTGCAGTGAGGAAGGGAACAATCTGTTCTGTTTCTGCTCCTTTAGGGTAAGTTCCAATGGGTATATACTGCTACAATAAAGTCACGTTAGACATTTGACACAAAAACCCCACTTTAGAAAGGCAAGGACAGAGAAGTGCTGGAACAGATGGCCTTGAGAGATGGTGTCACCTATGGAAGACTGTGAAACCAAGCTAGACAAGTACTGTCAGGACTGACGTGGACAGTGTTTGTCTTGCTCAGTGATAGGCAAGGGCTTGGAATTTATAGCCTTCCTGACTCCTCCCCATGTTGATATTACTTTGCCATAGCGACCTTGCTTTCAGGTAGAGAAACTGCCATTACTTCTACACTAAGTTTAATACCTCTGTGTTACTGAGATGAGGCTGGCAGTCATGAGCTCCTACGTGGATGCCAACTCACACTTCCTCACCTGCCCAGTCTCTCTCTGCAGCTGGTGCAGGGCTACAGCAGCAGGTTGGCTGTTGGGTGCACCAGGTTTAGCACTTTGCTCCTCTCTACAGCAAAGAGACTTGTAGTATGTTGAAACAGCATAAAAGCAGGAGGAACTGAACTATAAGTAGGAGGCAGGAAGAATCACTAGTTAGGAAGCCAGTCTGCAGCCTGTGAAATCTTAGTTAAACTGCTGTGTTGTTTTAAACATAAAGCTTTACAAAATCTCTTTTTTGCTCTCATAAACTCTCTCATTTGTTGTTTCTGCAGTTCCTATTACAACAATTCTCCGCAGTGTCAGTGTAGTCCTGTAGTAACCAAGAGTGAAAGGCAGCATCCATAGATATACTGCATCTCTGCTCCATCCTACTATAAAAAGAAACATTCTAACACTGTGAAGGGCTGCTCCCTCTCTTTTTGTGTTTGCTCAGCTAAGTAGTGGCTTTTAGCATGTATATCAAGCTAAGCAAACAAAAGCACACAGTAAATGTGGTCTACCTATGATATAGTTTCTTCCTGCATTTTTGGGTTTGAAAATTAACTGTGCCTAGCCAGGAAGGAGTATGAACATGCAGACAGGAAAGACTTCCACTGAATTATTATGCAAGCTGCTTAGCACCTAGTCATTGCATTTTTCAAAGGGCCTGTTAAACTACTACAGAAGTAGAAGTGATAGAATACACCCAGAATGGGAGAGGGGCTTCATAGGTATCATTTAGCAATGGTGTATAATGGGTATAATATTTGTAACAGCTGTTAGGTGCACTGAAGCTACAGTACATTTATGGAATTTTCCACTGAGCTCTAAATATTCAGGTCACATACACAGTTAAATTTCCAGCAGTGGCAGTACAGATAAAAGCACTCCAACCGTATGCCATAATTGTGCTCTATTTAGAGAGTGCAGCAACTCAGGCATTTTCACAGCAGTTGTCTTAGATACGGTATACATTCTGTTTTATAAATGCCAATTCATTAGTGCATGTAACACGTAGCATGCTGCTCTTTATTAAAAAAAAAAAGAAAATGAGAGCTCTATATTTCAGTGAGGAATAAAAATACAGAAAAACGCTATTACTTAGAAGAAGGGGAAAGAAAAATGGAGAGGAGTGCCAAATTCAGTTTTGTTTTTTATACAAAGATCTGTAGAATATCAAAATCCTTTCTGTAAGAGGTTTCAAATTAGCAGCAGTAATTTGAGTATACATAAATTAATATTAAAAAGACTTCATCGATAGGAAATTTCCACTTCAAGATATTGAATTCCACCACAGAAAAAGTGTATCACTGACAGAACATGGTTTTAAAACACAGTGAACAAGAATATGTATTTTGCATTTTTTTGGTAGTGATGCTACCCTAGGTATGATTCCAGGCTCCAAGAAAGGCAGCAACATTATTTTAATGCTTTATGCTGAGAGGTTTTTTTGTTTACATTCTCCAAATACTAAGCCAGCAAGTCTGATCAAAACCAGACAGTAAAAACAAAGAAAAATCATTCTATCACTGCAATGAATTCAGATAAAACACAGAGAAGAAAACATTGGGGCTAAAAATCATATTTAACTCACTACTCTGAAATGGACAGACTGGCAGGTTCATCTGTGGTACTACTGGGTTTGAGACAAGCAGGACAGCTGTGTGAGATCAGGTATTCATGAAAAGTAGGTCAGCACAGTCAATCAGATTGAGTTCCTGGTCTTGTTAGACTTATGAATAAAATATTTTGTACCTTTTTCTACAACTGTGCTCCATCTTGAACAGCAGATATATCAACCTATTTTAAGATTTGTTATGATCGCAATATGTCTCCATGACCTAAATGTGGACCATTAAGCTATATTTTTATACCTTTTTACCTTTTCGTGGCCTTCCTTTTTAATTCAGTACACATCAGAGCAAGGTGGTGAAATGTATCCTCCTTGCACCTTCTCTGCACTAGAAGCCCAAAGAAAACACAGACCTTTTGCTCTTTTGTTCTTCTGCCTTGTTCTGTCCTTTGCCCCGAGTAGCTGGGTGATGCGTCCCATCCAGAAGTTTAGACGGGCATCATCTAAGGAAACCTCAAGGAAGGGCTGTGCAGAGGTGACACCTGGGATCAAGAGCAGAACTAGAACATACCCACAACTCTTGGGAGAAAAGGAAACTTGTTATAAAACAATACTGATGGCTCTGACAGGTGTGGCAAAGGAGCTGCAATGACAGATGTGGCGATGTTGCTGCATCATTGCCCACATTTTTTCTCTTCTGGGAGTCTACCGCGCCTTTGCCACAGCTGGGAGAAGGGAACACCTGGCTCATGTCCTCCATTTCAGCTCCCATCAGGGTGCACAGGTACTTGTTTTTCTCCAGTCTAGTTGGCTTTGTGTCCAGCCAGCTGGACAGGGAAATGGGAGCGAGTGTGCTGAGTTTGCCTTGCTTTCCTTGATGGAAACAAGGCTGTGTGATGCCTGCAAGCCCTGGCCTGGGTCATGCCAGGACATGGGGTTGGCAGAAAGGGCCAGGGCTCTCCAAGGCTGCTGGAGGGAAAACACAGCTGCTGCGTGGGCTCCCTTCCACACCTCCACATGTCAGGTTGTTGACTGCCACAGTTCATATTTCTTCTTTCTGCACACACCTGGCTAATCTTCCTGGCAGGGGAATTAGGAAGGAGAATTATGCAGTACCTGAAAGGAGGCAAAGACCAATTATCCAGCAGCTCCCAGAACTTCTGATGTTTCTACCCTCAACATTCAGATTTACTGAATTGCCAGCCCCATTAGAAGGAGATGTTTCTTCCAGAGAGTGTAATCCCCAAGATTATGAAGTAACTTCTTCCTTGTTTCAAGACACAGTGAATACTTGTCATCCTGACAGGATTTTGATTGTTAAGGGGAATCATCAGGTTTTCTTCATAGTGTGGAGAACACGAAACTTTCATGGAATAACATCCAATCCCTGTCGGAGGTCTCTTTCCATCCACCCACCCTTTGAAGGCCCAGAAACAAGCATGCATTTCCAGGCTTGTTAAAACAGGCTCATTTTGTTAGAAGAGACAAACAAAATCTTCACCTCAGGAAATATCATAGAACCATGAAATGGTTTGGGTTGGAAGGGACACTAACAATTATCTAGTTCCAACACCCCTCCCGGGGACACATTCTACCACACCAGGGTTCTCCACCCAGAGTGGCCTCGAACACCTCCAGGGATGGGACATCTGCAGCTTTTCTGCACAGCCTGTCCCATATCTGAACAGTAAATTCCATGACTAAATGGCTTTGAATTGTTTCAGTCCCCAAGCCTTTGACTAAAAAGGACGGTACCATGTCATATTTCTGGATGTTCTGGACTGACAGCTCTTGTTCTTTGCTTTTGTGCATTGCTTGTGGCTTATAGAAATGTTTAACCTGGGTGCCAAAAGTACAGGGAAAAAAACTGCACATAAAGATGCAATTATGGAATAACAGTAAGACATTTTTATAAGGTTCATGCAATGTCTTGTAATAATGTTGCTGAAAAGAAGCACAAAAAGTGATTTTTTTAAAAATCTGTCAACAAAATTGCAGACATATAAATTTGAAAAGACTTTTTGATTTATGAACGATAAATTTGAAATAGGCATTAGAAGTTGAAAACAGGGCTTGATCATCCATCAAACAGACAAACCTGATGGTCTGAGAAAGCTGCTGATTTCATCAGGGTTGTGTTTGTCTGCTTTTTCCAGCTATTTATTTCTGTGGCCAGTCACTGCTCTTTTCTGTCATTTGTGCAGTTTCCCTTGTACTTGAAACAGGGAGAACAATTTCTGCAAAATCAGTGAAAGAAGCCACAAGTCATCTTGCACTGACTCCTTTGATTTAATTTTGCCATGTTCCTCTGCCTATGGTCTGCAACACAAAATAAAATAAATTTAAAATTGAGCTGTCCAAGTTACTCTGTCACAGCATGTGGGCCATCTAATCACTTATCTTTCAGGCACTGACACCTAAACTTCTGTGTTAATAAACTTTGGAACACTGGGTGGGTTGATTTCAGCATCCTAAGCTGATCAAAAAAGAAAAATCTTCAGTTAATTTAATTTTTTTATTTATTTTGGCATCATTTTCTTCCCCCAGAGGAAGATTATAGAAAGAATTAATCACAACAGTACAGACAAAAATTCAAATACTGTCTCCCTTTCAGCAACTGAAAAACTGTATGGAACTAACCTTCATATCCTTCTAAGCCAAGTCTCTCTAATCTTTCAAATCCAGTTCAATCTTATTATCAACTCACGTGGCAGAATTAATAGACTAAAATGGGAGCTTTGCCAAGGTTTTTTTATAACACAGTTTCCATTATGCCAATTCAATTACAAATTATTTCTTTCTAAATCTTAATCATAATTATTAATTAATAGAAACAAAAAGACCAATTAAGACACAGTTAACTATATTACAGGCTAAAGATATAATTAGTCTCATAAACATGAGAAAAGGATGTTCAGCACCTATATTTATCCTATGACAGATTCAAATCTGCATGGAAATGAGCAACCAAACTCATCCAGATCTATTGGAAATGAAGGCTGATTCATTTTTACATTGAAATACCAAAAGTAAATGATTTCTCTTAGTTCTGATTTGGATAAAAGAACAAGCAACCTCTTTGCTTGCTCAGCCCAAATAAGTTATAGCTTTCATAATTAGTAGAAACCCCAAAATAAATTGGTTATTTACTCCTAAACCACTGTTATTTTCAGCACAGCTTCTCACAGAATTGATTGGGCAGCAGTGGGAGGGATAACATGTGTAAACTGTTGTGCTAATAATGTCCTAGTGACCTGAGTTCCGAACAAAGACGTAAGTATGACTTGCACTCACCTGTTGTTCAGGAACCTGTTTACACCAAAAATACCGTTACCATTAGGGATGTAAAGAGCACTGACTATTTGTGTGAAGGTAACAGGATCTCTGGATTTTTCAAAATCTAGTAGATTTATTTCTTCAAGCTGGGATATGGCCATTACAAGTTAAACAAAGACAGCATTCTCAAGTGCTTCTAATATCATACAAATAAAAAATTCCAGATGTATTTACCTAAAAATGTATTAACACTAAAACATACTGCACATGAGCCAAGACTAAGGGACTCAGGTTGTTAAAGGATGCAATAAATCACTGCACTGAAGAAAGAAGAAAAATTTATTGATAAAACCAGCCTGGAGATTTGAAGTAATTTATCACAAAAAAATCCCCAAAAACCCATAAAAACCAAAAACCAGAAATTTTAGTATTTCACTGGGCAGCTAGTTGAGTACCTGTCTTTCTTGTTCTTTTGTAAAAACTTTATTGTTACTAGACTCAGCACAAGTTCCCAGTGATCTCATGAGGAAACTGTCTCATCTAGAGACAAGTTATACTTGGTCAAAAGAGATAATTCAGACTTCTTGGTTTTTTATTGAAGTATCCGCAGTTCCTGCTTGCTGTCTGGCACTTATGAGAGAAACCAAACAAGTTTGTGGTTTCCATTGGATTGGTCCTGCAATGCTTAAAATATAAACTTTTATTATGTACAGATGGCTAGACTTGTAGGACAACTATCATCACTACGTCCTGTGGAATGGTAATGGTCTGGGATGGTGACCAAGAATTCTGAGGAAACACAGCCTAAGTGGATCTACATTCACTTATTTCCTTTGTAGTTCACAAACCCAGACATAGGTTTCTATGATGTAGCAGTCACTTTGCTGAATAATGTGTCCGGTACTTTCATTATCTTTCCTCCTATCAAAAGACACAAAGATGGCAAAAATCCTGAAGATCTGTCATTGCAATTTTAATAATAGGCTCAACTAGCGATGTTAGAGTAAGGTGGTGAGGGAAGGACAGCCTGACCTGTCATGCCCAGAGCTGTACTCAGAGCTGAATGCTTCTGGAAGAGTGAAAAGAGGCACCTCTCCCTCAGAGAATCTCTGTTCTGAACTTATCTCAGCCACCTGCTTCCTCTCAACCAAAGCCCATCTCTTGTCTCTACTCCTGAAAGAGTGGTAATATCCATCTATGCAAAGGGAGGCTTTGAAGCTTTTATCAATTAAACACTACATCAGGTTGTGCCCAGACTGCATGATGCTGACAGGAGCTGGTTTGCATACCAAAACTCTTATGGCTCTGCTGAGTCCCCTCATGAGCTGCTGAGCCACCTTCCAGACCTGTGCCAGGTGATTAAATGTTTTTGTATGTGTGGCACAGCCCTGTGCTACCTGTGGAGACTGTCAATATCAGGATAACAAGAGGTGCACAAAGACTGATTCATACAGGAACAAGCCCAGATCCTCATTGCACTTGGCTCTTTTGGACGACCCCTAAGAAAAATCAGCTTGTTTTTTTAAAGTGAGCTTGTAGTCTCATGCAAGAACAGTTGCTGAAGTCATCATCATGTTCTTTTCATGTGAATGTTTAACAGGAGTACTCTAGAAAATAACAATGGCAACCAGCCATTGGTTCTTCTTGGCTAACTTCTCATTCTAATGAGCACCATAATTTAATTAGCAAAACTGTTAATGGATTTTTTTGTGTACGTATTTTGCCCACTCACCCCTACTTCTTGTTACTGACCTCATCTGGATTGCTGGCAGTGTGAACACATTCCTTTTAGCAGATTTGACCACTATGTGTCATGGTCCATTGGGAAGAAAATTGTGTCTCATTATTCTCAGTATTTAAAACCATTTGAAGTAAGAACAAACCATACAAACTGCCAAAACAGAAAAGTACAGGGCTCAGCACATTAGAAGTTCTGTCTGCAGTCTGGATTGAGATGGAGAACTCTTTAGACTGTGTTCAACACATTGCCTGAACTAAAAATTGGCTTTTCTGTTCCATCAGTTTGTCCCATGAATTGGTATTTTGTTTATTCCAGGGATATTATAGGTCTTCCAATACACTGTCACAACTCAGAAATACATTAAACAATACAATCCCAAGTGCACAATGCAAAAATTGACAGACATGGCCTTTTGCAGCCTTCCTATTTCTGAAACATGGTTTTCTTTCAGATTTACCTTCAAATCCTTAGGGCTCCCTTGAAGTCCACAGAACAAGCCAAAGCCCATGTCATAGCAGACGGGCCTAAGCATTAAGATTAAAATGTCTGTCTCCAATTTTTAGCAAGAGGTTTGAGCATTATTTTTCTGATAGGAACATATCCAGCCAGTACTTGCTGCATGGAGAATGGGAATCTCATGCTTAATGAAAATGCTTAAATCCAGCCTGTGTGTACATGGGGAGACACTTGAGTGTTTTCAAGGATCCAGCCCAGATGAGGTATGCTGGGCACTGCCCAGCACTGCCCCATGCTGTAGGCTGTGGTTTTCTGCCACAGGTAGCCCTGGGCACTGGGAATTACCTGGATGGGATCGTGCCCTCCAGGGGCTGGGTTGTCCCCGCCCAGAACATTCCTGTGAAGCACATCAGCCCTTTGGAACAGAAAGATAAGGAACTGGTGAAAGTTCATTGATAAGTTCATAGGCTGGGGAAATGGAATTTAGCTGAGCTTCTGCAGGATGTTTATTAGAGTTTATTGCACATAAAACAACCAAATTATTTCCACATCTAAGCCAGATATGGAAACAAGTCAGGTGCTTTTGGCGTGGTGGAGCGTTTGGAGGATCAGTTCATCAGATCAGTTTGGTGCTGGGACTGCAGTGGGTGATGGCCCTGCGGGGTCTTTGCTGCCTTTGGAGCAGGTTTCTCCCCTGCTGGGCCATTGCTTGCCCACAGTGAGTTGACTATAGGTCCCTCTTGCATCCAGACACCTCTTGTAATGGCTCTTTTCTAGCTCAAAAGATACAAACACACCAGTGTGATACATCAAAAATAAAAGAGAGCTACTCAGTAGAAATTATGCACTCGTTGCACTCTGTTCCAATTTTTGACATTATAAACCACAGAGAGTTACTTGCATCATGAAAAAGAGGAAATATTACCAATCTTATTGCAGCATAACATTATGTTTCCCTTTTAAGGAGAAGTTTTATTTTCATTTTACTGTGGATAGCGAGTTTCTGTATTAATGTTATGGATTAATATTTTTTTCACATATGCAAAGTATAGTTAAACTGTGGAACTCATTCCAATAGGAAGTTACAGAGAATTACTTAATTAATACATTACTTAATAATAACAAATAAAAATTACTTAATAAAAAAATACTTAATATTAACAAATTCATGACTAAAATGCTCACCAGTGCCTGTCAAATACCCTGGTACAAATGTAAACTCCAGCTAAGCCTGTTCCTGGACTTGTAACTGCTAGACTGGAAGGTGTTGTGAAGCAGTGTGTAATTGTTTTGCTTTTAATTAACTCTTAAGCTTATATCTCTGATACCAGACTAGATAAAGGCTCATTATGAGTGTAGAATTTTTAAGTATTAGACCTTCCTCTCACATAATAACTTTACTCTTCCTAAATGCAAATCTTGTCATAGAGCACATAATTGCCAGAGATATTCTGTATATGCTTCCAGGGAATGCCAAACAGAGTTTGATGAAAAGAAACCTTAGTCCATGTCACGCTTTCAAAGGGATTTTAATGAGATGTCTTTGGGAACTGACTTTAGTTAGTACCATTCAAAAGTTTGGTCATTGGCTTTTTTTTCTCATTTGTCCACAAAAGAGACACCACTACCCTTCAAAAAGTGGTGCCTCAGACCTTTTGTGCTTTGAAGAGCTACAGAGACCACATCACCTTGCTGTGAAAAAGCATAGCTAGGGTTTGAGAATGTCTGGCATAGGTTAATAGAAGACAACAGAAAGCAGACTTCAGTATTGCTAAACCTGTACTAAGCTCTTACACAGGAAATAAGACTGCAATGACAAAGTCATGAAGACTAGTTCTTCTTGCGTCAGCTTTGTGAGGTTAAGGGGCTCTTCTGTCACTGATAAATTTTTTATGTATGACAAAGGTGAAGGTGACATCTTTTGGCAAACAACTGTGCTTCTTATGTGCTGCTTCAAAGACCTTGAAGGATGTTATGAAGGTATATGTATGTACAGAGAAATTAATCATTTTTCATAGCTATAGAAGTAGATTTCTCGTGGTTATTTTTAATAAATACAAAATTACTTTAAGAGATTTATGTTGGTATTCATAATACAAGCAAAAAGGAATGTAAAGCGATTTAGACTTTTATAGAATAGTTTCATAAAATCATAAAATTGTTTAGGTTGGAATAAGCTGCCCAGGGAAGTGGTGGAGAAACCATCCCTGTAAGTGTTCAAGAAACTGGATATGGCACTTAGTGTACGGTGTAGTTGACATAGTGGTGCTCGCTCAAAGGTGGGGCTCAATGATCATGGAGGTCTTTTCCAACCTTAATGATTCTATGATTCTGAGATGTTTCATATCCACCATGTTTCATGCTGATTTAGTAAAAATTAAAGAAAGTTAATGGTATCTGTAATAATACAAGAAACAAAAAATGACATTGTCAGGGGTCCTGCCCCTTGACATGCTTGTGTGTTTTGGTCTACACTGGTGTTTCACAGCATGTGTCTAACCAATGGTACAGATGCAGACATTACATTAGAGCTATGACCCCGTGGTTCTGTGCTCTGCTCCAGAAGGAAGGAGTAGTGTCTGATACCATGTGAGGCTTCAAAAAAAGGACAATAGCCACAACTAATATAAGAAGTTGTCAGTGTAGTCCTGAATCTGATTTCAAGGCCCTGCTGAATCTGGGATCCACCATTGCTCTGCCTGTGATTCTTACACATTCAACTAGGCAAACAAACAGAGGCAAATACAGTTTTGATTCTCTTCTTCCCATAGCATCAAAGAGTGATCAGGCTCTGTGGCATTGCTCAGATTCCCCCCCTTTTTCTTTTTTGGTTTTGTTTTGTTTTGGTTTTGTTTTTATTTTCAGGAAAAATAGGTCTTAGCAATAGAAGTAGGTATGCAAAAAAGGAGGTAAGTGAACAGATGTGCAGAGAAAATCACTGGGTAAAAAATCTCCCCCTTGGGCTACTAAACATATTGTCTATGAACTCCTCATAAAAGCTCTGCATCCCTTGGCTCTCTGATAGCAATTATGATCAACCTGCAACCAAGCAGCTTAAAAGTTTCCTCAGCAGCTGCATTTGCTCAGAGTTCCCAGAGGCAGCCATGAGTCAGTGGAAACAAATTTAGTCTGTGTGACTTTGCACAGCCTTCTGCTCACAATTACAATCAAGATGGATGGGATGCACTTCTCTGATTTCTTTCCTCACAGGCAGATCCCTCTGGAGACAGACATGCACTGCTGCAAATACAATCCAGTAGGTCAATACCAGGACAGAAAGGTGTAGTTAATGAATGATCCAAGATTACTGCCAGTCAGTGCAGTGTAAAGGGATGTGCATTATAAAGATGCAGAACTATGTGTAGAATTACCTGAAAAATATTGTGAAGGCTCAATTTCCATTTTTATTTTTACCCTTATTTTTCCTATTTTTACCCTTTCCCTCCACATTCTGGACAAAATCTATGCTACAAATGTCTACACATCTCCCTGTTCAAGTCTAATGAACATAAAAGGAGGTTGACACTAATCTTGTAGTTATAATGCCTTTAGATTGCACTAGCACTGCATCCAAACAGCAGCCACAGAATTAGCACAGTATCCTGGCATGGGTATAATGCTGGTTTGAACCAGGCTGAGGGGCAGCAGCAGGCTGGCAGACTGTTTAGTCAGCCCATGTTGTGTTTTCTTCTGAGTTTTGGGCTTCTGCTGTTGGGCTGGCAGCATAACCAAGAGTTAGGTAGGTAAAAGACAATGTGGGCCAAGATTGACAAATCAGTAGTGCTGGTTTAGGGCAAGTGAGTTTCTGGACCCTAAATCTCATTGTCTTGTTACACTGACACAAAAGAAAATGAAGATCTGTTTTTCTAAATTAACACAAGAAAATAATTGGACTCCTAGTGTCCATGTCTCATTACACTGTGCTCTTAAGAGTTCCAGTGGAAAACAGGTCCAGCATTAACTGCAATTGCTCCATCCTATCCTTTTTCAAATATTTTCCTGTATTTTTTCTGAATATCCAGGACAACAATATAGCAATGCCATGTGTCAGTGATGAGTACAGGTTCTAAGACACCACAAACTGTCCCTCAGCAGCTAGCAACATTAGAGCTATATCACCTGGGGGATCATAGTGCTGCTGACTTCAAGAGTTTCTATGTTCCCTCTCCCTGATATCCCAAATCTGGATGCTGGCTTGTAACCCTGAACCGCAGTGCACCATATCTATTGTTGCACATTTGGCAGCCTTGTTCCATGGGGTTTCCACCAGGATGATTTCCACTGGTTAGTTGGATAAGCTGCCCAACAGCAGTACTGTGTCTAGATGCTAATATTGCCAGGGAAGTGCATTTCAGGCAAGACAATAAACTGTTATGGAGAACTTTGGGAAGACAGTGTTGGGGGGTAAAACTAATAGTCTTTGCTTCGGACAGACAGCCCCTGCTGGTAGCAAGACTGCTGCTGAACATGCTGGCTTTCTGTTCAGGCCTGCCTGTGTCCAACATCCTACACAAGAGCACTGCACAGCTGTTTAGGGATGCTGCTGTTTAGCATCCAAAGTTCTCTACTAATAAGACAGCAGGACTGTCTCCTTGGAAAGGCTGTGATTGCAGGGCCTGGAGGCAGACCTGGGACACCTCTTATTATGCTGCTGCTTGCAGACAGTTTAAATCCTGAATTATAAACTCCAGGCCAGAATGGATATTTTACAGGACTTCTGCACCCCGAGACTGTCTAGGAGTGTCATTGCTACTTGCACCAAAAAAAAAAAATCTGAAAAATATCTGTTTCTGCTGCAGTCACATATCAATCAGACTGCAGAGGAGGTTTACCCTGAATCTGCCTGTGCTCCAGATCTCAAAAGCATCTTTCATTTCCTTGTCTTTTTGGTGTCTGAGTCGGGAGAAATCAGACTGCTTGGACACTAAATTCTTTGAAGCACACAGAATAGTACAGTGTTTATAGTGTATCTGCTCGTTAGGTACTCAACAGTAAACTGGTTTATTCAAGAGCTTCAGATATTACACAGCAGCATCCCTAAGCAGATGCCAAAGGGGAGGCTGGTCTCCCAGCCCCCACAGCGTGTCTGAAGTCAGTATCCATCCCTGCTGGCTTCCCTGCTTTTGCAGTCTCAGCTGGGCAGTGGCCTGCTTTCCACAACAGGAAAAGAGAGACCCCCTTCTCCACTGCAGCTGGGAAAAGCCAGTCTGGAAATTCAGATGGATAGATTGCATAAATTGCTGTCCTAATATTACTGCACTGGATAATTACTGCTAATGCATGTCTTCCTGTGGCACAGTGACATCTACAGTCCATGTTTAAAATGAGTATAGAATTTTACTAGTGTCATAATGTTCTACACTTTAAGTATGTTCTGCTTGAAAGGAAATGCTGCCATTGCCTTCAATGTCCAAGTGCTGTACTGCAGGATGATACCAATGAAGTGTGCTCAAGTTCAGGACCAGTAGGACGTGAGCCAGCTTCAGCCTAAAATATCTATGACTTGTTATCTTCATCCTGAGCCTGCCTTGTGACTACACTTGCCATAATAAATACACAAGCAGGCCCTTCTTTCCTGTGTGAGTGCAGTGATGCTCAGCTCTTGCTAATGTCTGCAATGTGTCTCAGGCGTTTGGCCATCACTTTCATCTCCTGCTGCTTTTTGGTCTGAAGTCCTTGCAGACTGTTGACCATGGGAGCCTAATTAGATGTGTTTTCCTGAGGTGTTTACCATTTCAAGGAAACTTTTTATTTTCAGCACTCCTGAGACAAGTAACCTCTCTTTGCATAACTTCCTTTATGAACTTTCATCTTCTCTTTCATTTGTCTAAACTTAACTTCTTGTTTATTTAGCATTAACCCATCAGGCTGGGCTTTCCCCAAGTTGTTCTGAGCCATCTGTCATACTTTTTGTTATATAAATACAAAGATCAAAACGTAATCTATGTAAACTTTAGCATGTTGAGCTGTTAAAAATATAAATAGAGGGAAATCTTGTGGTTCAGGTGAAACACCTGGAGCTGAACCAACTCAGACCATAGTCTGAAACACAAACATAATCACAAAAGTGATTATGTCAAAAACAGCTGGGTATGGGAGATCTTTGCAGACCTTTGGTCTGGGTGCACTTTCCAGCTTTCTTCTTAACTCGTATCAAACTGGAGTTGGGAAAATCAATATTTTCCTCATCGTTTTCCAGAGCTTGGTTTCTCACAGGTCCTAACATCAGGGAAACAGATACAGGTTCAGGAATTTCCACAGACTGCGGTTGCTTTTTGAGATGCAGACGGTGTCTCCCAAGGGAAGTGCTGAATAAAAACAAGTATGATCTATTACTTTCTCAGCTCACCTATCAGAGCCATGCTGATGCATCAGGCGTGCATAATCCATGGATGTTGATCATCTGTCTGGCATTTCTATCTAGCTGAAACCTGAATATGTTTTCTTTTAGTGCATTTGATCAGGCCTAATTCCAGTAATTGACTAAGCAGAAATTAGGTGGTTTCGTCAAAACTGTGATGAGGATGTTCAGTTGCTCTCTGACTTCTCAGGGTGAGTAATTTCCAAAAGCATCTTACATTTTGTCTGGACAACCTAGAATAATACCTTTTACATTTCTGAATAGTTTTCCTGAATGGTCTGAACAATTTGACATCTAGGTCAAATCTCAGCTCAATCAGAAGCCAGAAAGTAGGTACCCCTCTGCCTCTGTTCATGACTTGCTCAGTCCTGCTGCAGCTCTCAAAATACAGCAGAAGAAATTGTTGAGAATGGACTTAATGCTCCATGAAGTTGTATATGCTTTCTTTTAAAATGGTGATGGATCTGCCTTTTCCATGCCATCTAATTAGCCTGGATGTCCATGGAAGATGGGGGAAGATACTGCAGGCATTCAAACTTTTGGGCTACCCAAGGCAGCTACCTTAGCTATGAAGCAGAGTACTCAGTGTCCTCATTTTCTTTATTTGTTGAGGGAAAGGGTTGTCTTTGGAATTCACCTAAGACAGTATAAGTCTCCCTTATCTTTTTCTCCACTCTGTGATATCCCAAGGCAAGATTTTCTGCAGCTTGTTTTGTAGCTTCAGGGCGAGGCACAACTTCTTGGAGGCATAGACCACCTTTTCCAGATCTATTCTAGTGAGAGTTTTGCTGCCTTTTGCAAGATGTTATAAATTCTTTCTTAGTTTGGATAGCCTCTTCTTCTCCAGCTCTTGCCTTCAGTGAAAACAAGAACTTCAGATCCATTCTAAGCCCATTACAATGTGCTGTTGCTGTGGCAGTCTACTGAACCACACTTTGTAAGATCTGAATGTTTCATGTTCTTTCACTGTTAAAATGACTGGTCCTCATGCTTTACTGCCTTGGACATGTTATATAAATATATGTTCATTTCCTTTCACTGTGTTGACACATTCTTCTGCTATTTCTGCTTTCAGCTCTTGTTTGCTCAGTTACAATCTTAGGAAGACTTCAGCATTCCTATTGTTTCCATCTTCCTTTCCGTGTTCTTCATGGTGAAATGCTATCTGCAATCTCTTACAAAGCTGATAATTCATTCCAATTCTTGCATCACCTTCCAACATCTCTTTGTCTTGACTTGCAGAGATTATTGAAGAACACCTGCTCTTGTGGATTATGATTTTGAGACTAAGATTTCCNTTTTTTTTTTTTTTTTGCCTTGGGCCTATTTTTATTTTCTTTGGATGCCAAGTAAGACATTTTTGAAGTCCAGACATTGTTTGTTTGGAGTCTGATGATTTTATTGCTAGGACTTAGTCCCTCTCCAAATGGTAAATTTGTCTTTTTCATCTTGGAGCATTCTCAAACTGTGGTTTCAGTTTCTGTTTAAGCTTTACATATATAAATGCTTTGTTTTCTTGTGGGAGACACAGCTTCTCCTGCTGCCTTCTGTCGCAGCCTTCCCACACAGCATAGCAGGGCCCCATTTTTCCTGCTGCCCTTAGCCTCCCAGTGCTGTGTGGATTCAAAATGGGGGCTCTTCCTCACCTCCTGCACCCTGTCCCTCCCAGCAGAGTGCCTGAGCAGCTGCAGTTGGCCTCCCCCACTTTTTTACTTCCCTTCCACCTATAAATGTTATTTGTAGCTGGGCCAAGCCAAATTACCACACTAACGATTTTGGACACTGCCAACATTTTCACTGTGCTCTTATCTTACTTTAAGAAATTAATCACTGAGAAAAAACGTAGAATATGTTAAGAAGCTTTTAGAGACTTGATATTTGAGGAGTTTCATTACCTTCTAGAGCAAAGGAGGTAAAGAAGGAGGAGGGAGCAGAGCTTCTTTTTACTTTTCTTTAAAGGTTTTTTACTGCTGTGTTGCCTGAAACAACCAGGAGCTATTGATCATGTAATAAACCAACATAATACAATTTTCCTTATGATTGTTCAGGAAAGCTTTGAGAATACCTACAGCATGACTTAAGGGATTTGCAATACTTAGTGTAAAAATTGTAAGCAATAATACTTACATTTTAGGTAGAGATATTAAAAAATAATTATAATAAACACAAAATATGGTGGGCAGGAAAAATGAAATTTAATCACAAGAAATATTCACAGACGTGTGTCACTGGACTGCTTCTGCAACATTCTTATTTAAGTCTAGTGGATTTTAAATATTTCCAAAAAATCACCTTGTCCAGTCTTTCTCATTATCTGACTAGTTAAGAATATGGAGCAAGATGTCTTGAGGACAGTCATTCATAAAAATCAACACATTGCAGAAATTTCAAAGTTCTGAAAAATTCCTTAAATGCTGTGGCTGTTGCAAATTCTTTGTTTCATTACGAAACATACAACAGTCAAAGACATGATAAAATAAAGCAAAATGAAGGAAAGCTTTGCTTCACCTACTGTAAAGGAGATGAAAAATTAATGTCAACAAGGCAGATGAATTCTCAAGCATGGTAAAAATTGTGTTTTACCCTTAAGCAGGGTAAATTTTTTTTTTTTTTTATCAAGGATCCACTTTGGATCCTGAAAATCCTGGAGATTATAACTTAGCCCTCCATATTCATTTTTATGAATATTTACCAAATCTGGGGTTGGACATGATTTGAAATTAGAAGGATAAAATTATAAAACCTGTGGGGGCCACAGGCCCCTAAAGAGTGGGTGCATCATCTACACTAGAGGTATTAAACATTTACTAGCACAGCCTGCAGGGTTCTTTCTGTTGTCATAGCTGTGCAAAACCTCACTGATGTTAACGTGTGCCATTTGCCTTAGGAGAGAAGTTCTCCCGCTATCTGTGTGAGTTTTTGCCCTTCAGTTTAAGGATTTGACAGAAGGAAGTCTTACACTATTCCTAGATAGTGCTGTAAGAAAGTTAATCTCTTATTGGAAACTACATCAGAATTAAATTTGTATTTTTGAAGTTTCCCCAGCTGAAGCTAGCAGCTTATGTTCTGGCCTTTATTAGTTCTTACCAGTAATGATAATTTCTCGTGGGTCCCCAGTGAAATTTTATAATGAAAGACAACTATTAAAATGTCAGTCACAACCTGCTCTTCCTAGGAATCTGCTCAGAGACAAAAGTGACAAAGATGCAGAGAAAAGCTGAGGGTGCGCAAGCTTGAGTTTGAAATTTTGTCTTTGTGTCTGCCATCTACTGTGTCATTGACAACAGACAATGAATTCTGCAAATTAAGAAATACATGAGAGAATAGTACAGAGAAGGGTGATGTTCCTAGGACTCTTAGGAAGAGTCCTAGGAACATCATACAAGTCCTAGGAAAATCATACAAGATTTTCTTGTATGAGTTTATGTGTGGTAGGCCAGGGAGTGAAGGAGTATAATTGCTCCTATTCCAAAGCCATTTTAGACAAGGAGGAGACTATAGAGGTTAAGAAACCTGGCCTAAGGAAGAGTGAATAAGGAAATGTTCAAATTCTGCATGTAAAAATGGTTAGTGCAAGAGTTTCAAGGCCATCAGATGTTGAGGCAGCTTAATAAAGGACTGCATGCACTTCAATCACTTCAGAAGAACTTCCTCAGAAAATAGCTTTGAACAGCATGGATACTTTATTTTTCCTAAATATAGATATTAACTTCATATTAACTCAAACTTTAAAACACTTCAACATAGAAATCATTGTAAACTGTACAATAATATTAAATACACTTATCCCTAAATTCAAAAGGATGTATTATTTTAATGTAGGTAAGATTAATATTCTTGTGGAACAGCTAATCTGGCAGTTAGGGAGAAGATTTAGCAAGTCAGGCTGACAAGAGAGGTCAAAAATCGCTGGTTTTATCCAAATGAGATATGGTGCCCAACATTCCATTACAAAACAGCAGCTATCATCGTTGGGTTTTTTGCACTTGCTTTGTGACTGTTCCACACTGGGCAGAGAAACGGAAGGTTGGCTTATGTTTGCTTATGATAAGTCTTTGGTGTATCTAGGTTTTCGACTTTTTTTTCTTGCTGTCCCATAAGTTCATGAACTTATCTGTTTAAAGACTCAGTGAAATGCTGAAAAACTTGATCTTTTTCTTGGGGGACACATTTTCTAATATACAGTTTAACTATCAAGTTTTGGTCTGTAAATGACAATTTGCTCTTGGAAGAAGACCTATTGACTTTGTCTTCCAACAGGCCAGTATGAGGAAGAAATTACTTATTTCATTCTCTGATATAATTATTTAGGACTGCAAACTTCTTTTTTATTTGTGTTTCTATTTGTTGTCACTGCACCTTTAAAATACATATTTTTCTAAGATATGATTTCTCCTCTGGAGTTAGGGAATCTCAAAAGTTCTGATTGAAAATTAATCTGAATTTGTTGTTTTTTTTCTCTTTGTTCTGCTTTTCAAACAAAGTTTTAGTTTCTTTTGTATTAGAGTATATCAAAAGATCCGTAAAAGTAGAAATAAGGTACCTGAAAGGAATAAGTTTAATTTCAGAAATAAAACTTTCTGTACACTTTACAAAGTATTTTGTTTTCTGTTTTTCATAAATAATTCTTAGATTGAATAGAAATACCCGAAAAAGTTCAGAGTTTTTAATTTGCCTCATTTCAAAGATTTAAAAATACTAGTGAATTTTTAGCTAGTTCTTAATTAAGTCTAAATCTGCAGTTTGTTTTGTTTTAGCTGAAAGGTTGGTGCCTCTGATAATGCAGCATTGCCAGCCTAATCTGCAAAGTTGTGACAGTTTCCAGATGAAGGACGTCCACATTTATAAATCATTTTAAATTAAGCAACCAAATTAGCTGCCTCTCATGGTTACTTAAGGTGGGATGGGACATATTGTCATATTACATTTCACACTTCACATTTGCACTGAGACAAATTTCTAATTTTGAAGAAAATACAAGAAGCAAGTAATCACGTTTTTGTAAGTCATGGCAATTGCAAAGAAGGATAAATTACCAAGAGATCAATTCAAGATGTCATGAAAACATGAATGATCACTAGGTAATGGTTACTTTAGAACAGAATTTATAAATAAATATGATAAATGAAGAATGTAAAGCAGAACACTGTCATATTGATAGGAGGTGAGGAGTGGAGCAGAAGTTACAGAACACAAGGCTAAGATGATTTTCACAATGACTTTCTGACATAGTCTGTGATTTCTTTCTCTCTTTCCCATCATGATAGTGCTTTGGATTTTCTTTGTCCTCTTCTCCAAATGAGACTTGTGACATCAGTGCTGCTTTCCAACTTTAGCCTTCCCAACAATACTTAAACAATCTGCAGCCTTTTCCTTTGGAGGTGTTATTTGACCTCTTCAGAAATAGACACTATCTACAAAATCTATAAATATGTCTGTGTCCTAGGGTGACTTTATGATGCTTGTAACCCCAAATCGTTGGTTCTGTTTATGCTGGATGTTGTATTCTGTGCCTTGAAGGCTGGCTCAGACAGCGAAGGCGGGCAGAAGAAGCAGCACGGAGTTTGTTATCAGAGACTGCTCTCACTCCCACATTCTGCCCTGGACTGTTGTTGTCTGCACACGGATGGCACGGAACAGGGCTCTGCTTCTGTTTTTTAGTTAGTTTAGCTGGCTGAGGCAGAGAAGTTTTCCCTGGACTGTTTTCCTGTCTGTTTTCTTGGAACTGTTCAAACCTGCTCCGGCCTGGGGACCCGGGGAAGCACCAAGCCCTGCACTCTGCGGCCCGCCGGGGCCCACTCTGCCTGCAGCCTTTGCAAGGGCCGGAGGGACTGATAACAGCCCCACCCACAGGAGAGGCTTTTCTGAATTTGTCATCTCTTCAGAAAGGAGTTTTATCATCGGGTGTTCATTTTGTTTTTGTGCTGGGTAGTGCCTTGCCTGTGAAATAAACAGATTTTTTCTGCTTCTCGCTGAGGAAATTTTTCCCGCACCGGTTGTGGGGAGGGGCTGTGTGGATTTGCTTTCTGGGGGGGGACGGGACCCTTTTGGAGGTTTTCTCCTAAATTTGCCCTAAATCAGGACAGTCTGAAAAGTGCTTAACGTTTTGTAGTTTTAGTTCTGATAATCAAACAATTTTAGTTTCTTCATTCATTAAAATGACAAAATACTAGGTTTCCTTTAGCATGATAACAGGAAAGATTTTGCCAGGTCAAAGGAAACAGCTGTTGAACCATACGCAGTCATTTGGCTGATCTTCTTTTAGTCTTACAACCCAGTAAAACTTGAAGGATTTACCTGTTGTGTAAGAGATTTTATGTACCATTTTTGACAGTGTGTAAGTATTTGTTCTGAGCTAGTATTTCTCCCACTGGTTGAAGAGTTTTCTTTCTCTCCGCTGACATAGATGAGCACCAAACAAATTTAGCCAGAATATTCTGCTAAAGAATTATTTGCATTAAATAATGTTGCTGAAAATTTTGCTTCAGGGTATCAGTACAGACCTGTGAATATCATGGTGCTGTAATACTGTGACTCTCCAGCTTTTTGCTTTTGTGTGACAACAGAATTTTTCACCAGCCTGGGTTATTGCCCACAACTCCTACAGTTTTATAGGGCAAAAGTGCAACACTGAGGTCAAGCAGCCATCACTTCTAACAATCCATTTGGTACCAGCTGTGAAAACTGTCTTTACTTTGATTTTCTCCTGATCAGCTTAGAGAAAAAAAATGTAATGCAGAGTTAAAATTCTAGGGCATTTTTAAAACCATAGATGTAAATTGAACACTTTTGAAATTCCCCTACCTGAACAAATAACCTAAACATCTTGAGAAATTGATTACCTGTACATGGAATGAAGAAGCTTTATAACTGGAAACAGGAAACACTCCCAAAAATAGTTTAGTACAAGGAATGAAGTTTTGCAAAAATTTGGTCAAATATTTAAAATTCTTTTTACCAGCAAAAGTGAATGAGGATGAATTTTCTTTTTAATTATGGTTTGGAAATGTGAAAGTGGCCAATATAAAAGACTTTGGATTGATTTCTCTGCTAAGATTGGGCACTTCATCAGTAAATTCAAGGTATCCCTTAAAAATGTTGAGTGGTAGAAGTACACTTTGTTCTTAGGAGTCTAGTAGAAATTTTAGCACTAAGATACATGTGCTTTTGGGCATAAGTCCTGGCATTAAAACAGAGAAGGCTTGTGGCTGTAGGCTTGGCGTAACTACAGGCTCAACTTAGGTTCAAGTATGGATACAACTCACATGACCAAAATTAACTTGATGTTGAAACACATGTAAAAATTTATTACTAACACCTAACTTTCCCAGCTCTTTCAGTCCAAGGAGAAACTTACAGTGCACCTGCTAAAGATACAGAGATATTTGCTTTCCTGTATTTTAAATGCCAAGGGTCCTTTCTAGGTAATGAATTTGACCCCTTCTCATGTTTCAGACCATGACTTTTTAAAAATTTTGACCAGCAATTTTAAATAATATGTTTTCCCCAATTCTGTGCATTTTAGACATAGTCTTTAGCATCTTCAACATCCATACTGAAAATAAGTGACACCTTGCTTTGTACCTGTGGACTTAATTTTGAGATGGAGCTCTGAAGTAATGTTTAAAGGGTAAGTATGACACAGCTGGAAAACATCTGTGAAAACAGAAAGGAATTGACAGTCTTCTTGGTATGTGATGAGATACGGCCTAATGACTTGGTTTGACACAAGAATTTTTCATGCATGGCCAGTTTTAGAAACCTTAGCTGACACAGAGCTTCCTTCTTGAAGGCTCACTCAAAATAGCTATGATCACTTAAGGCCATTCAGTGTGAATAAAGGTTTCAAAGTGGTCAAAAAAAGAAGCCTTTTTTCTGGTAGGGTTTTCAAGAGCAGCATTGCCAAAGAAAATATAGTTGAAGATCCCTTCACTTTTCATTATTTTTGACTTATGCATAAGTAGATATAGGCAATTTAGACATGAAATTTGCTTTTCCATTCAAATTTGAAGAAGAACTTTTCCATCTATAATTTTCAACTGCTTTTCCTCCCCTTCCCTCCCAAACAGCTATTTTTTGCTCTGATGTGTCAAAGATACAAGTAGAAAAGAACCCATCTCTGAATTTTGTAAAAAAACATTGCTCTCCTGAGCTGAGAATTAGCATTTAGATTTCGTTCCTCCTCACATAATTGGTGAGAGTGATGAGAGCAAATAACACTCATTCAGGTTAAGCATGTTTACTGTCACTTTAATGCAGGAATTCCTCAAGTCTAAGTAATGAGTCAGTCTATCCCTGCTTGTCTACTCTCATTTGACCCAACTGGAGTGTGAGATGACTCAGAAGCAACACTGGTTTCAGAGTATTCATATAACTTAAATACAAGGAGGTAGAATTTCAATCATGCAGTCAGGCAAGAAAAGTGTTTCTGCACTGGCTGTAGGAAAGATGTGAGGTATTAGATTATATAGGTATGTCCTGTACCCTGAATGGCCTGACTGGCTGTATCCTGGTTTTACTGGAATCATTATCACACAATATTTTGATGAGGAAATGGCTGCAGTTTCTCACTGAGAGCTGCTGCTCTGCTATGTTTCTTCAGGCACCCCTGGATCAATTAGAAGGGACCGTCTTAGACAATCTTGGCCCTGCCATGTCTTCTACTTGGTTCCCAGTTTGGAGGGGGTGTAAGACTGAGGATCACACAAGAGTTTAGTGCACATATGGCCCTTGCACTAAACATCACCATGCCAGAGCACCTGGAATCACTGGGAAGTAGTGAACCACATTCTTTCAGCATCTCCTCATAAGACTCGTGCTCCAAACCCTTCACCATTTTCCTTCTGTGAACACACTCTACCACCTCAATGTCCTTCCAGTAGTGAGGGGCCCAAAACTGAACACAATATTTGAGGTGCTGCCTCACCAATGCTGAGCATAGGAGGAGAATACTGACGAGATAGACTGAAGAAGTGAGATTTTAACACAATGAAAACTCTTTGATAAGCAAGTCAACCAAGGAAAATGCATTATTGATGTCCCTGGAGAAAATCAGGAAAAAAATTCAAGATGCTCTAGCATTTAGTTTTAGAAAATGAGGAAATGCTTAAATTGCCAATCAGAAATACAAATGGAGGAGAAATGAGACATACCATTCTTGTTCTTTTTTTCATGAGCTTTTTGTGGTTTATATTTTATTACATATTTTATATTTTATTTTTAAGTTCAACTTACTAGGAATCAGCATATGGATGATTTCAACTATGAAATACACTCTGATTCACTATATATTGAATAATACTTTCCTGTTTTTAATAGTGGCCTTTTCCATTTTACCATTTAGGGACAAACTAAATGTGCTGGGGTTGCTTGGGGATTTTGGGGGTTGGGCTGGTAAGGCTAGGTGTCTGGATGGCATGGTCACAGTAGCTACTCTTTCTTCTGTTATCTTTTGCTCTTTGCATTGTGGTGTCAGTTGTGTGGTATTATAGCACTACAGGAAGAAAAAAGCTCTTCAAGTGTATCCATGGTAACAAAAACGGTGTGTATTTTCTGCCTGGTTTGAATCAGCATTTTCTGTATGAAATCTTGTTTGTCTGCTGTATCCTGCAAAGCTTTCAAGGAGATGATGAAAAACTAAGAGCCAAACCTTGTCCCCATGTGATAGCCTTATTCCAGCCCTTCTCCCTCAAGTCTTTTTTCAGTTCACATGGTAAAGCTATAAGTGAAGAACAGGAAGATTTGTCATTCTAACCTAGGAGATACACATGACTTTTTCTAAGACCTAACCAGGTAAACACTGTTGTTAACTGGGGCTGTGATCTTGAGCCTAAAATCTGATGGCGGAGTCAGAAGATTTCCAAAATAATGATGGTGCCTCTTTTGAAATGATGGCTCACACCACTGAAATGGAGAGGGAAGGAGTAGGTGAATAAATTCTCTTTCATATTTACTTAACCTATAGTTTTCCCTGATCAGATTTTGATCCATATCTTCTGGCAAAGATATACCAACTTTGTCTTTCTACAGCACTGCTGATCTCATCCTGAGTGATGTATAGCAGCTCTACTTCTTCCTTCTCCATGACTGAAATGTAAAACTTTACACAGAAAATCTGCTCCCTGTAATAGCTCCACGGAATGCTTTACCAAACTCTCAGCAAGAAATGCAGATGTTAACACTGTAGTTATCAAAGTAGTGCAATGCACTGACTATAGGATGTATTTTAAATGTGATCAGATTTTTTTTCCCATTTTCTAAGTGGGGTTTTCTGAATACTTTAGGAGAATCTCCAGGTCTAAAATGAATAGGAAAAAAACAGGAACAAGGAAAATTTCTCTCTTCAAACTAATTTCAATGCATTAAACATATTTTCACTATGAAAGAGACTACTATACAGCCCAAACTTCAAACAATTGAGTTCTTTCATTCAAATGATGCTCTGTATCATGCTGAAATCATTACAGAGCTTGGTCACTGCAAGTCACATCCTTAATAGGTGGCAAGCATAACCACATTAAACAGGGATATTTTGTCTAGACTTATTTATCTGTTCCCAGACTTCCTAACTTCTTAAAAATCCTATTAAACACTAGATTTAATGTACTTAGCCTAATTGCTGTCTCCAAAACATTAAAGAATGTCTATTACAGTTAAAAGAGAACATACTAACTTTTCTTATATTTTTATCACTTTTTCTATTATGATTTTTTTCTAGCTTATTTGAAAAAAATCCCTATTTTGAATTCTGTTGCAATTTTTAAGAAAAGGATCTGAAATATATATAATTTAATTCCACATGATACACACAACTCTACCATCTTAATTTCAAAACTTACCATTTCTATTTTAATATGAAAGCAAGTCATAGTAGTGTGATTGTCAATCATGTTTTGAAGAATCCCTTATTCTTAATCCTGTATCTGAATAAGCTTTGATATCTGAACTTTAATAATTCAAAAATATCATCAAATATTTTTTGCAATTAGTGGCTATAGCTTGGCATAGAGCAGCCTGGAAATTGTGGAGTGCCTTTTTAGCAAAATTTATTTGTGCTAGGCTGCCTGGTAGGGAGTGAAGAAGGTCTGTGGCTCTGGTCTGTTTTGTGATGCAAGTGAGAGCTTTTCCAAGGTTCACCAACAGAAGCCTGGAGATCTCCTGCTGCAGGAGTGAGAAGATCCTTGGTGGCCAGGGGATGAGCAGTGAGATGTAATTCAGCAGAGGTAAGCTTAGTAGATGGCAAAGGCCTAATTAAGACCAGTGCCTGTAATCTGGAGACAGGGAAATTAATGTTGGGATTATAGTGTCATAAAATCACAGGGTAATTTAGAATGGAAGGGTGCTCAGAAGTCACCAGTCCAACCTCCTAGTGGGAGCAGCATCATCTCTGATCTCAGACCAGATTGCTCAGGGTTTTATCCAGTAAGGTCTTAAAACATGAATGGATGGAAAGCACAGCTTCCTTAGGGAATTCCACTTCTGCTCCAATTCTGATCTGGTAGGGCAAAATTGTTTCCTGTGTCCAGTAAGAACCTTTAATGACAGAGACACATTTATATTGCTGTGCACTATTGGGATAGATCTGTCACAGGAAGTGGGGAATTCCACATTTATTTTTACCTTCATGACTGGATAATTTTCTGGGGAATTTGCCTTTATCGAAGGTAAAATGATATTTTTTGTGTATACAGCTGTTCCTTGTGGCTTTAATTTAACAAATACTTGAAGACATAGTCTATCACCTAGCTGGAAGAGCTGAATGAGGTACTTTTGGCAATAAAGAAATCGTTGCTTTTAAAATAACAATTTTGAATCTCTTTTAATTTAAATTGCTAAAATTACAGTGAAGAAATTTACAGAAAGTGAAAACTTTATTAAAGGGATTGTTGCCCTTTCTAATCTTTCCATGGCTTTTGAACTTCAATACTTCTGAGACATTCCTATGGCATTTAATTATCAAGTGACTTGGAAAAGAACAAGAATATTCTCAGAAACATGTGAATAACCTAGTTTGTACTTGTGCCAAGCCATTAAAAACTTGTTGATTTGTAAAAATAATAATAATAAAAAAGCAGCAGACTGCTGTCTTTCATATGATAACAAGACACATCTTATATGGTTTTCTGTCTGAACCACCACGACCCCGCCTCCTGCAATGCTTCAAAAGCTTTATTTGCTGAATGATACAATTTACTGATACTTTGATTATGAGGCTAATGGTACATGCTGAGAATAGGGACACAGAGGTAGTTTTGAGGCTCTCGACATTTTCCTTTGCTGTTGCTGTCATAATAAACATGTAGTGGTGGGCAATTAAAGCATGAAAATTTTGGATTATCCAAACTAGAAATGATTAATCTCTGTTTACCTTGTTTAACTTTGGACTGTACAACTTAGCAGATACATGCCAACATTGTTTATTTATCTAAAGCTATTTATCTAATTCAGCTGGCATATACATTCAAGACCTAGGGTATAATTGTGGTGTGATTCCCCAAAGGTGATGGGAACACCCTGGTCTCATTTTTGGGTGCTAGAGAGTTACACTCATAGTCTGCCTGAAGTGCAGGTGCTGCCTAATTATATAGTACAAAGAGATTTCACTTCAGTGAAAATTTAGAAAAAAGAAGGAGTCTTGTGTAATGCCTGCACACTTCTAAAAAGGCTTTGTCTGGAGGGGAAAAAAAAAAAAAAGAGAGAAGCTTGAATCTGAATTGTATCCAAAGATTTTCTTTGTAAAAGAGCTGAATGGGTCCTAGCGTGGAGATAAAAATACAGATAAAGGGGAAAAATATTGTGGTACAATGGAGAGATAAGGTTCTACTTAGCATGTGCTTGTGTGGGCACCTACAACTTGGCTGCTGTGCTGGTGGTGTTTCCAGCACTGGGGGTCTGCACAGCCCTTCTTCCCACGGACATGTTCCTTCCTCTGCTGCCTCCGAGGTCCCAAAGACTTCTTCCTACTTCTGTTGTCCACCAGGAGTTGTGCAATACCTGCCATATGGTGTGTCAAATATGACCACACACATAAAAATGTGATTGGAAGCAAAAGTGGACAAAACTTGAGATTATTCTCTCACCAGTGAGAACATTGGTGGTTTTGAGTGAGGGCTTTGCAGTAAATAAGTTTCAGTATGAGAGATGAAAATTACTGTTTTAACTAATTTCTTCATCAGTGGTATCTTCAAACTGGTACCTTTGAAGTTAATTCCTACTCAGTTTTTAAATATGATTTCTGGATTTCCATAGTTCTTTTTATGAAAATCACCGTAATTATGATTTTATTATATTAAAAATATTTTTCTTTCTTAGAACTGTGAATAAATTTTCAAAAATATATATTAAAAATTAATAATCTTTTTTCACTAGCATTTTCAGTAGTAAGTCTTGCCTTTGCTAAAAATTAGTGCCATTGAAAAAGAGACTAATATTAAATACCTAACTATGCACACCAAAATTAAATCTTTATTTTTAGTAAACATCGAAGATAATAATAATGCTAAATTAGAAACATCTAGAAACATCTGGCGCTGTGAGTGGGGGGAATCACTCAAGTTTGCTTTTCACAGATAGTTTTTGATACATGTGTTTTCCATATGAAATTCTCGTTGGAAGCCCTGCTACATGTGAGACTACAGCAACACTGAAATGTGCTGCAAGACCAAGGTGAGGGCTGACACCTTGGAGCTGAACAAGGATATGAGAAATCTGTCTGAGTAAACTCTTGTTTAAAGAGTCATGAGTGTTCTTACATGGGCAACATAGCACCAAACAAAAGGTTAAAGAGCCACAACAAATGTATAATGGTTGTACAAGGTCTTAAAGAGGATATCTGTGTTTGAAAATCTACTGACAATCAAATAATGTTTATTTGCATAAGTAGTAAGACTTCCCATGATCCATTTCTATTTTAGCAGTGAAGTTCAGTATTCTCGCACTACAAGATAATTTACCTCCTAATGCTAATCTCTCAGAAAGTTTGGAAAAAATTAACAGAATATTTTTACTGTGTTGTTTGTAGTCATAACAAATGGTGACCAGGTTTTGAAAATTAGCCAGAGGCAGTAGTGATACTGGATTTTAAACAAGGCTGTAAAATTATAGTGCTCCCTGACATGGCTTGAACAACTAGGACCTACATAAAAAGGTTTTTAATCTTTTTGACCAGAAGTAAAACATATAATTGAAGATGAAGTTTGTATCCCTGTGACTGTTAAGTGGAATAATGACATTTATTTTATGATCTCGATGTAAATTTCCTGAGTAATAAACTGACTAAAATGTTTTTTACGTGTAAAAATTTGGTGAAACTGTGGCACTATGGAGCACCTTCCATGCATTTTTGAAGTTAAAAGAAAAACAAATTTGAGAACAAAATCAAAATAGGCATTTGTGTTAGAATTCCATTTACTCCAGGAAGTGTTAGGGGTTAGAATATAATATTTTCTTCCTTCTAAAATAGATGAAGGGAAAGACAAGAGACCTTGTAGGGACCTTATGTGAAGATTTATTGTTATCAGCCACATCTATCTGAAATAATTTCCTGTTGCTCTGTCAGGCCCAAATTTATCCCATGGATGCCCTTTTCTAGCTGCACTGTTATTTATGTGTGGTATTATATGTAAACCATGAAGTCTGATGCCCTTTACAGTCATAATAAAACTTTTTTAGAGATGGGAAATGAGGAATATCACAACACCACGTCTCCAGCCTTGCAATTGTTGTTGATCTAAATGTATATGCTGTAGTATTTCATAGAGACTCTGCAAACATCTGGTCTTCTGGTGGCTTTATGTGCTGTTGCTTTGGGTGAAGATTGCCATGTTCATATAAAGATAGAAACTAAATATGAACTTTTCTACCAAATACTGGAAGAACTTTGAATAAATAATTAGTGGCACCACAGAATAGATTGTTTCTGCTTTGGAAATTCTAGATTTTAATTTAAGTGCTGTGGATTCAAATTGTTTCTTATGAGAAAGCATTTGTGAAGAAATTAAAGTGCTTTATCTATCTACCTGATCTAGCCTTCAGCTAATTTGAGGTATTTTAACTTTGAAAAATGATCTAATTGAATACACTGGTGGGAAAGACACAACATTCATCAAACCCCTTCCAAAATGGTTCAGACTTCAGCAAATGGAAGGAGAGGTTCACCATATGAAGACCATTTCTCCAGTGATGGAAGATTTACATGACAAATTACTTCTCATAATAGCTCACAGCTATTGATGGCAGCTCACTCTTGCTCTTTTGCCTTAGACAACAGCTGAGATGAGGGCTGGGAGGTCTGGGGCTCTGGTTTGGAAGACACAGCGCTGATAGATCAATCACAGACCACTCCTATTTCAAGGAACATTTCCTACAGAGATGAGAAACCCCCTTCAGCCTCAGACTGCGTGACAAAGTCCTTTGGTCGTGCTGAGAAATGAAGTGGGTACGTGACCAAGTGCATCACTTTGCACAGTGCCCTGTATCCTAGTTTTCAGAGGAACTCCCAGTTGGGTGTGCAACTGCCCATCTTTCCATCCCCTGTCAGCATTTGAACCTCTATATTCAGCTCTGGGTGCCAGGAATAGGCCACCTGGGCTTCAAGAAGGAACATATTACACATCTAGAATGGGAGACTTCCAAAATGTGGGCATTTATAAAACAAAGGTAGAACAGAGACAGAATGATGCTGGTATGAACACTATGGAGAATCCCCTTTTTTATTTTGACACAGATATCACAGGGTTATGCTGCCACATGGAAGTTATGCCAAAAACGCAGCCCAGGGTCTACAGCTAACTAACTTGCTCACCTAATATTTTGGTCTGAACACAAAAGTAGGCTGGGGGAAAGGAAGACATATACCCATTTATCTGGTAGGGAAGTGTGGCCTAGGTAAATCAGAGAATGTCCCCACAGCTTGGTGATCTGAATCAGCAAGGCTTGCTTCTACTTTCACCAGCTTACAGGACAATTTCAATTGGTATTTCTTTCTCTTAGTTAGAGATCTGCAGCAGGATTATAGTTTAACTACTTCTGAAAAAAAAAAACCCAGACAAAATTTTACAAAGGTTTATCTCTTCTAATTTTATTTTTAATAAAAATAACTTTTTTCATGCTTTGATCATTCAGCTTGTTCTGAGATAGTAAGTATTCTGTTTTCGTAAGTACACTCATGAAATTTTAACTACTATCTGGACTAAGCTAAGTTACAGTGGTATTTTACTGCACTGTAGACCACAGTTATATGGAATGAACTTAATCAGATGAAATGAGCAAAGGAAGAATCTGTAGTGCCAGATCACCTCTCATGAACTTTTGTGTATTTGTGCACCTAATCTCTTAACTGGATTTTTATGAGGAATGTTTGCATATTTTTCAGCTTAGTTGTTTTCTGTTATACACATGGCCCTTGTTTTCTCTGAATGTCTAGAGTTCTATTGAATACTTTATGCAGTTCTGTACTTGGAAAACTCAGAGGCAAACAAACACTATGGGAAATAACAATATACAGAACATATCGTGTGACAAACTGTTACATTAGTACCGAGGTCATTACTATCACACAAAGCTGCTTCTGTGAATAGCTGCATTTTTCATTCTTCATTCATTGCACCAGGAAAGAATGGCTGAAAATGCTACTATCAGGGCTGGATTCCCTCCAGCCAGCGAGGTCATTGTTTGTTAAACGTTACAGGCACAGCGCAGGGTGGCACTCGACTGAAGCAAGGCCCTTGTAGGATATATGCAAAGATGTGGAATTTTCCATTGACTGAGACAGGTTCACAATCCTACAGAGGCATAGTTTAGTAGGGGACCATAAAAATAACACTGTGATGGGTTGAGTAACATTCAACTAAAGGTTAATGTAATTACCAGGAAAAGCCCTCTGCTAATTACAGACTGTCCTGTCTTTTAAAGCTGTTATAATCACATTGCTTTCAGAACTGCAGCTGAAGCTTGGTTAATGCAGTCTGCCATTTGTGTGTATGTGACAACTTGAGTCAGTTCCAGTGCTCCCTCAAAAATGCATTAAACAGTGATTTTACTGCCTCAGAGGTGATGAACAGACGTCTGGCAGAGCCTAAGGTGCTTCTGTTACTGAAAAGAAAGGGGCAGGAGCAAAACAGAGGGCTGAGAACAGGTGGAAAGTAGAGAGGGAAAAGATTATTGGAACAACTGCTTCTGCTGGCTGGAGGCAGAGGTGAACTGTGGTGCTGTTTTTCCAAACACTGACCATTGTCCCATGTGCCTCCCAGACCTCGCAGCCTTCCACTTCCAGAGCTCAAGCTTAGGTAAAATAGGCAGTGGGAGCTGCCCAGAACAGCCTTCAGCACCTGGTGAATTCAACACTTCAGGTACTTATACTACACAATAGAGGACATGATTAAAACATTTATTCTATAGTGTGAGACTTAGGCTCAATGATCCAAGACCTAAATGCACAGGCTAAGCATAAAAATGCATTACAAGGAAGTGCTGTGACTTCTAAGCAGTTTTCTTGCACTACAAATACTGCTATAAATCAAAAAATAAAGTTATGTACCCAAAAAACGTGTGTACATATCTATCGCTTTTCCCCAGATCATTCAGATGTGAATAAAATGAAAATAGAAATAAGTACATCCAAAATTAATAATAATTTTATCAACAACAACAATACAGTATATTTTAATTTGCTGCTATGAAAAGAGCCATCGGGCAATTTGTGAACACCGAGGGTAGGATTTTTCCCTGAAACAAACCCTGCTCAAACCCTGTCCTGCAAAAGGATGTCTTGATTCCCTGTCTGTTTGATGACAGCTAAAAGGAAGGAAATTAGTCCCTAAAAACAGCACTGTACAAAAGCCTGGACAGATGCTGAGACACATGGGCACTGGAGTTAGTGCAGGAGTTTGTAATTAGAATAAAAACTGGGGATTAACTGCTGTTTCTGTCAACTGGCATCAGGCAAGAACCCAAAAAGGATTTGTTCTTAGCTATGGCCCTGAGAGAGCTCAGGAAGTGTTTAGGTCTGATGGTTATGGGAAAAACAGGCTGGGAGCTATGACAAGAGGAGTGCTCTCTGGATTTTGACTCTCTGGTGTACAGGAAAGCAAAACTTCTCTGTCTATAGTTTGCAGATCCTCACTTGTATTCAAGGAAATACCTGATTACATAATCATCTTCTTATTTAAAACAAATGCAAGTGACTAAATATGTCCAAGCAAGTGAAGTGACTTGCATCTCTCCCAGAATACACTTCCTTGGGTCCTTGAGTCATTACATGGTTGCATTTTAGCTTGAGTGGACACATTCTCTCTTACTAATTTTCCATACATCTTAGGAGCATTACAGAGCATTTTGCATTTTCAGTTCTTATTCTGTAACTTAAGAGATTTTCTGAGCTGAAAAACCAACTGTTAGCAACTACATCCTTAGATGACTTTATTTTAGCATTGGGGAAAAGACTGGGAGCTCTTGGGAGACTTTTTGGTGCCTTTCCCTTCTCTTTAATGTACTTCTCTAAATTTGCTCTGCCCCTGCAGACCTCTGTAGGAAGGCAGACAGAACAGCAGCAGCAATTTCAATGGCAGAAACCTGCAAACCCTGTCATGTTTGTTCCCATAGCTGTTCTTGATCCCAAAGGTAAATGAGGCAACTTACCCCTCCAGTTCCATGGCCTGAGGTACAGAGAACACATCTTACTGGATTTATTGTAAAAAATTCTTTGAAGGGATCAAAAGGCCGATTTATATGATTCTCCAGTGGCTTTGATCACTAGTGCTGAATAAACATTTAGCACAAGTGCTAAATGAAATGTTAAATAATGTTTCTTTCCTTGCAGCTGCTCCTGGGTCTGTTAGATTTGAAATAAATGTTTGTACATTCATAATGTTATATAAATAATGAAATTTTACTCTGATTAAGTGCTCACTGCTAGAAGAACCTAATGCCTCTGCAAAATGTATACACTGGGAAGAGTCTGACCACTCCTGAAGCACTTCCACAGGTCTCAGTCTGGTGGAACAGCCTCTCTCCTAGGGCTTTGTGATAGTCTTGTTCCAGCCTTATTTCCAGATGAAGCCACTGCAGTGTTGTCTGCCACTCAGCTGAGCTTAGCCCCAGCTTTGGGAGATAAAAAGGGAAAGGAAAGGACATGTGAACCCTTTGCCCTAGAAATCTTTAGTGATTCTGATAAGATCCATGTTGTCCAGACTTAAAACATCATGAATAACATGGAAGTTGAAGTATTCTTTGTTCTATATTATCAAGCCTCTGTTAATTTGCATGCAGATGGCCTGCATTTTTTGCAATATGCCTAATCAGAGACGTCTGTGTTAGGCAGTCTGGAGTGTATCACACTGCCAGTTTGCCATCTAGTGGTACAGCATAAAGCAAATTTTACATCCTTCTTCATCATTTCAGCAGAGAGATTCCCTCAGAACACAAACACAAGATGATTTTAGCAATCTCTTAGCAGAAGACAGTCCATACCTACGATCCTTAATTCCTAGGCTTTGTCCCCTAGGAGCAGAGGCTGGCTCAAGGGTAAACAGTTTTTTTGACTCCACAGGAGTATGGATCCAGTTTCTATTTAACACCTTAGGTCTTATTGTTTTCAGTGTTATCCTGGTGGTTTTTTTACTGTATTTTATAAAAGTATCAGGGAATCTCAAAAAGTGGAACATGAATGGCACTTGAGAGAGCATTGTCTGTATGACAATGGGTCTTCAGTGGCCACCCATGTCAAGAGAGGATCAGTGTAACCTCAAGAGCTCCCAACAGATGTTTGTTCAGTCTGTTCCACCAATCTTTATGGTTCTCATGATTTAACAAACCTCTTTGGGTCCTTTAATGCACTTATCCAGACTGCTGGAGGCAGCATTGCAAAGGAAAAATACCACTTCCCTGCAAAGGCTGTGAGTGCTGCTGAGGGAAAGCTCATCACTTCACTGGGCTGCTGTGGGGTGGGAACCTCATCTCAGCCAAGAGATTCAATTGACCACTCTGAAGAAGGTTAAAATATCCAGGGAGGAAGTCTGACATAACCAGCCAGGAGCTACAGGAGTTGAGAAAGTGATGAAAAAACACGTCAGGGCATAGGGGACACTCGCACAGCAGGTCTAGGTTTTGTTTCATTCTACCCTAAGAGTATGGCTAAGAATTTTTTTTCCCTTCTGTAATAACTCCCATGTGCTGTATTCCTTATATCTGATAGATGCATAGACTATTGCTATGTAAATAGTCACTTGGGTACTCTTTACTGATTTTTGGGAAGAGACAAACTATGGTTGCATGGAGACCAGAGTGCCAGTGTAGTCAGACAGTCTGACTGAAAATCTGAAATCTTTGTCAGCAGTTAATTTAACCTCTTCAGAGTTTCAATAGCTATTCTGGCAGCATGTTCAGCCACAGAGGCCCCAAAGGACTTCAAGCAATTTTGATAAGCCATTAATTTCTGATTTAAATAAAGAAGGAGCTGATGACAAGACAGTAAAAAAACCCTCACTTTGGGAAAAGTCTCAGATGTGAAACCCTGCAGGGAAAGGAAAACTGGGGAGAAACACTTATTTTATTTCTTCTTTTATACCCAAAAGAGCAAACAACCATTTCCATCAGCTGCAGAACTTAACTTACTCACTCTGTCTGCAGCAGTAGCTGGAACAGAGGACTGCCTTTCCAAGTAGTACAAATGAGCCTGTGAATGCAAAGAAATGCTAAATACCTGTGAACTGTTTTATATTGTTACTTGTATACTTGCCAAGGAGCAGGATGAGAAAGACACAAGCTGGAAGAGCCATTTTGGAAAAGAGACACTGTAACTTGATGGGAAAAATTTCAGTTCTATAGAAAACTCAGTTAATGTGGGCAGTTCATTTACTCTGCATGTTTTGATGTGAAACTGGTTGCCTCAGTAATTTCACTGTGCTTTTGAAAGGGGCAATAATTTTTCAGAAATATTGCTGAAAGTTAGCTTTTTAAAATAGTGATATAGGCACAGTAGATACAATTTTGGCTGATTACAGTACATTTAATTGCAGAGCTGATAGCAGACCTTGCACTAACAGAAAAGTAGCTGTGTTAAGCTCCCTTTGGTAGTTTTGAAGTCCAAATAATTTCTTGTATACTGGGAATTCCCTGTGGGGAAAAAAGCCACAACAAGTACACTGCATAAAATATTGTATAGCGAAGAAAAACAAAAGTTTCAACACAGGCATGACTTCTTCCTGAAAGGTATAGAAGTAACATGGTTATGGACAGAAAATTAATCTTTTCTTTTGACACAGAAGTATCTTGACTTACAAAAGATAGTGCTAATAAGACAGTTAGATGAGTTAAAATCTAAGATAGAGCCCTCGGTAAGATCCGGACAAGGCACAGATAGAACAGCTGGTGAGAGCAAGAAATGGTAGCAAATGCAGCTCTTGTTGCTGCATAAATATCTCACCCAATAATCAATATATTGGCGTACTCATACAGCAAATATGTAGACATGTACGTGCAATGATATTTAAGGAAGTAATTGAGAATTAAAATGAGAATGGGACAACCGTATTCTTTTTGTTTCCTTCAGAGATGTGCAGTCTTGTATGGCTCAGTCTTGGATCTGGGATGTGGAAATCTGTCCTTCCACCTCGTCTTTGAAAACTTCATTTGGCAAGGTATTTACCTGAGCTTAGATACAGCACTGGGCTGATAACATGTGACTGGGTGCCCCCTTATCAAACTCAGAAAATGTGTGAATAGTCCTTCTTTGTGGACTGACTTCATCCTGCTATCTTGGGTTTGTTTTAATTTCAAGCCAATGGAGAGGAAGAATCAGAGGTTTCCTTAGAAATTCAACTGACCATATTTAATTTTTGCATTGAACTGTTAATGACCTACTGTACTGTTTGTAAAATGCTTCTGATATTTGAAAATCATAAGACAGTCATGGCAGATGGAAACTGAAAAGCAACAAGTCTGGCCTTTGCAAATTCTGTTTGTGTTGTATTACATCTGATAAAAAATAGTTGTATGGAAATTACAATAAAAAGAAAATATTTCCTTTGAATATATAATTTATGTTTGTGCATTTTTAGATTATTGTTTAGGGTGAGGTTTAATAAATTTTAAAGATATTTCCAGTACATGACTAAGCTGACCTATTAATACAGATACTTCAAAGATCAGTCGTATTGAAAAGACTACCAACCAAGTATATTCATTATTTTCAAGGACAATTTCTTTTTTTTTTTAATACCAATAATGGCAATATATTAAATAACCAAGACATATTTATTTTAACTAAAAAAATAATTGTAAACCAGAAAGCCTCAAGAGTAAATCCTCTACAGGGCAACTTTTACTGGCTTTTAAAACAGGTCTGGTTAATTGCAAACCCCTGAATAAACCTATCTTAATGCCTCTTCTGTCCTGTTTACTAAGTTTGCAGTAAAAGCCATTTCTCCTGTCCTGACAATAAAATCATAGAATAGTTTAGGATGGGGAAGAATTTAAGATCATCAAGTCAAACAATTTTAAGCTAGTAGCACTGTGTTCACCACTGAGCCCCATCCCTAAGTGTGACATCTGCATCTCTTGCAGATATCTCCAGGATGGTGACTCTGTCACTTCCCTGGGCAGCTGGTTCCAATGCTTGATAACCTTTTCAGAGAGGAAAACTTTCCTAGTATCCAATCTAAACCTCCCCTGGAGCTACTTTTCATATAATACATTTCATATCTTCTTACTTGGAAGAAGAGACCAACGCCCATCCCACTACAACCTCCTACAACCTTTTCCTTCATTGATTTAAGCCAAAACAAATTTGTGCTCTTCATTCTACTATAATCTGGTTTCTTTCAGAGGTCATTGTAAAAATCTTTAGAGTTCAAATACTTTTACAGAACTCTGAAGCTCAGTTTCAAACTGTAACTTGTGCAGCACTGAAATTAGAGGGAGTAGTAACCTACTATATAATTTATCTTAGTCTCATGACAAACTACTCCCAAGAGCTGATGTTCCCATTTCCTCCAATGAGGACTTATTTGATAATCAAAAATGAGTTAATTACTAGGAAGTTTTTCCTGACATTTGGCCAACTATTTGTGAGGTTTTGCATCTTAATGTAATCATAACAGCTTGAGTGCCCTAAAATCCCCCTGCAATACTAATAAGAAAACCATGAGTCAGGGAACAGTGGTTTAAAAGAGATTTTTAAAAGCAAGACTAGATTAGATTGTCTTATTAAGTACAAGGAGTGAACCAGTGATTAAGGTACTTGTTTTGCCAAAGCTTAGGCATCTGTGAGAAAGCAACAGAACTATTTATACGATTCAGCTGCATTTTTAAAAAATCTATTTCCTCTAAAACCATCTGATTACTGACACAAAAAATACTGCCTGCTTTGTTGTAGTTACACTGAAATTTGGGAATTGCACAGCTTAGTGCTTTCCCCAAATAATAGTTGTAATACAGAATGGTCTCCATCTGTTCTGAAATAAGCAACATGGATTCTAATGCCCTCCCATCTGTATATATATTTTTAGTCACACATTCAAGTTTGTAATCCCTCTGCTCCAGTCTACATTTCTGGCATAAAACACAAGGCTTGCTATTTAAACATTTCAAATTATGTTTGTATGTGCATGTGTCTGTATTTTAAGTTCTTAAGTCTGGGGAAATAGTTTAAAATACATGTCTGCAATGAGACATTTCCTATTTGTCTTAAATCTTCAAAAGCTTCTACTCCTGAATTGTGAGTCATATAATTTCTAGATAGCTATCAAGAAAACACTAAAAAGCGGAGAAATCAGACAAAGAAACCTGAACTGAAACACCATGGGGCAAGTTATATCAGAAAGTATCTTTTAAACATGGATTTCCACTTTATAATGCTGAGTTCTTATTTATCAGGATTTTAAGGACAAGCTGAAGTCTTAGAATGATTGACAGATAACCAAAATATGAAAAATAACATCCCAGTGGGGTTCCCAGTTGTGTTTTTGTGGAAACAGTGCAGAATACGTGAACAGGAGAACCAATAACTTAACTAGACATGGAGGGAAAGAAAACAAGTATTTTCAGTGACTGAAGAAAATGTAACCACAGGGGAAACATAGCTTGTATACAGAGTTCTTAAGCGTTTGCATTGCCCCTAGCTTATTTTGGTGAAACTATTTGCAAGCTGAAAACAACCACCTATTTAAGGAACAGTGAGAAACAGATATTCCAGCAGCAGAGATATCACTGTAGCAGTTGAGAAAAAACAGGACAGATTCCTATTTCAGGACTGCTTTAAGGAAGCTGGAAGGTCTTTGTCCCCTGTATTTCAAACTCACAATGTAATCCAGTTTGAGCTGTGTTGTAAGTGTGCAAACAACTCCATGTTGCAGCTGATAGAGACCTGTTTCTCAAAGGATGTGTCTGGGCTTCCCAATTCCTAAGTGCAGGTATGCTTGCTGGGCTTAGCTGATGGCACAGAGAGAGGGAAAATGGATGCAAGGACAGAGAATTTATAGGGATGTTCTCAGTCTGTTAGAAGATCCCAGTGCAGCCATCTCCACCAGAATTTTGGCCCTGGTGCCAGCTCATGACCCATCCTTTATAGGAAGGAGCATGACACTGGGCAATAAAGAAAAATCTTCCCATTAAGATAGATGTTCTTTCCATACAAATTAGTATTGCTTTATGTCTGAAGAAATAAATCCTTCTGTTGATTTATTAACAATCTTTCACAAATATCTTCTCCACCAGACCTGTTAGTTAGTCCTTTCCCCTCTACCCCACCCCAAACTTCTAAGACAGCTATGGTCCTTTGACAAATTTCAGTTGAATGCTAGAATTTATAGTAGACAAAGAGAAATTGTTTGTTTATTTATTTATTATTGTTTAGTGCTAGAATTATTTTCCCAAGTCTTTATATTATAATTAAGAGCAATCAGGAAAGTTTGGTTCATTTTTTGTCTGACTCCTGCTTATTTTTAATGCCTCTGTTAAATTCTTCCTAAAGAAAGCTCTCACAGTTGCTACATATTGCTCTCCTGCAGGGTCTTTTTTCATCTTTGATTTTTCCTAAAGTTCTTTTTCAAACTTTATGTGTAATCAGTAACTTCCTACAGAGGTGAGATTGACAGATTCTGGCCCAGTGTTGTAAATATATTAGTCTAATGAATGCGTAGTGGCATATAAATTTATTTTAGAGTTATTTTCCATTACACTCCCTTAACATTATTGTATTTCTATTGTAACTGGGCTTTGGGCTACAGTTTACAGCAGAGAATTGCAGATGTGCTGAAGCTTGGAAACTACTAGAAAACCATGTCTGAGGAAGGTGTGTAGTGAGCTTAGCAGAATACATATTATTTAATTTCTAAAAACAAAGGAATCTTTAGAAACACACAATCACTGACTAGTTATGTTCTCACTGCCAAAGGCTATTGCTAAATATTTTGGACAAGGATTCTTAAAGAAGATAAAAGAAACAGAAAGTCAAAGGAAGAATTTGAATTTACTTCAATGGGTTCTAAACCAGAAATTCAGACACAGACTGGACATTATTAAAAAATATACCAAATATCTAATAATAATTTCTCCTCCTTGCTAGGTTTTCCCTTTGCTTTTATTTAGCACTTTAATATGTTTAGTTTTAAATGCCATGATCAGCTTTGAGAAGTGCAAAATAAAACTGTGGCATTTGTAGGTCTTCAATTAGAGTAATTACTGCACCATCCTTTTACGAAGCTAAGGAAATTGGGGTCTTAGAAAAAAATATGGAACAACACAGAATAAGATCATAAGCAGGTGGAGTAATTTTACTTGTAGCATACTCTGGATGAAGTACTTAAAGCACTGTGACAGTTACAATACTTTACCACATGTACTGAGCAGGCACGTTGTGATTTAATGGGTGACTTCTAAAGAAAATGCCACAGTCAGGTAGACGTGTCAATTATTGCAACACTTCCTGACATCCCACAGATTCATTTCTTTACCTTTGAGTGTTAGAGGAGTTGAAAATGTTGCACATTACTCTCCACTAAATGGATTCTTTTGGGCTCCTCATGGTACATTTTATTCCGCTTTGGTCATTTAGAAACAATGTTCTACCTGAACACAAAGGAAAATGGATTCACAGATGAGCTGTTTTTTCAGTAGGACAGCATGTGGGACAAAAAGTGCATTCAGGTTGCAAATCAAATATAAGGTATATAAGGTTACATCTCCTGCTTTGTCCAGGTTTTTCTCAGGAAAAGAGTGTGGAGAACAACTGCCATAATTGGTGCTGAAGACACCAGGGAAGGACAGCCCTGAGATCTCCAGCCAATATTCCAGGCATTTCCAGTGATCTGGCCACTGCCCCCTTTTCCCCCCCTGCCATGTCTCTTTCATAAAAGAAATCTGGAGCATTTGGAAAGTCCTTTCCTGACTACCCACTAGAAGTAGGCTGAGTTGGTTTAACCGAGATCTTGGGATCACAAATCCCATGAGACATTTGGGGGTTGCTCTCGGTAGCCATTAATAGCAGTGGGCTTGTCTATACAGAAAATTATTCAGAAATAACTATTGATGTAGTGCAAATTCACACTCTGCATAAATCTGCTTTAACTTGCAAGTCTGAACAAGCCTTTTTGCTTTGTTATATAAGTAAAAGCGATAATTGGTGTGAAATCAACAAAGTAAAAACTCCCCAACCAACAAGAAAAAAGGAAACTAGGCTTTGAACAGAAGATACATTTAAAGAAACAGTTTGTTTTTTTTTTTCCAGTGGGGAATCTGAGCTGCTGGTTCACACTTAAGGTGTGAGGACAAACATGATATTGTGGTCTGCACAGGTGAGTGTTACCAGAGACAGTATTGATGTCCTCCTGCAGCACAGGACTCCTCTTGATCACTGAGCACAATAAATCGTGGTGCTCAGGCATCTAGATTGCTTCCAGGGGTGAGGAACCTTTGCTTGATATGGTGTTGTGCTGTACATACCTACTGTCTGCTGTCACCTGCAGCTTGCTAGAGTCCAGCATGCTCTTTACAGCATTGGAAAGTCATGAAATCAGCCTTCCATGAGAGGGGGGAGAGGGCACCAGCTTTGAGTAGGGTCATGTCTACCAAATCTTGGGTCTCAAGTCTATCATGATTACTGATGGTCATAGCACTGGTCAGCTGAAGATGTTTAGTGCATAACTAACCCTCCCCCTTTGCACTGACCACTACAGGTCTTTTGGGGACTCCTATCACACTTGCTGAAAGCAGCCCATGAGCTAAGCCATAGCATAAACATGACCTTTCTGCTATCTCTTAGCCTGTATGTGCTCTAAAATCTCTTGTCTAAAATCTCTTTTGAAACTGGACAAAAATGTGGCATGAAATTTTCCTTGATTGAAAGTAGACCTGAGAACATCTGCAGTAGATGTATATAAATAAGACAGCAGCAGTAAATTGTTCTGATACCAATTGTGATTTTACCAATTGTTCTGATACCAAACTGCTTTTCTCTGGAGCTCTAAGAGAGAAATCTCCAATTTTACATAAAACTAGGTTTCTAGCTGGGATCTAAAGAAAGTTTTATACATAAAATGTTATACAGGAAGTTGAAGATCAGAAATTAGTCAAAAAGAAACCCATAATACCTTTCCTGCACTGCCAAGATTTTAATAAAGATCATATTATTATTGAAATCTTATTATTGAAGTCATTGACCACAGGTTTCAAACATTCTGGCTTAGCAACACTGAAATTTCCTCTATGGTAACTATTTCAAGATCACCAAGTACCTTTAAGTCTTTCTCCTACTGTTTTACAACAGTTCCAGGTGTTTAAAAAGGTTTTAGATATCTTTAATCTGGCTTCCAAAATCTTTGGACAAAGAGACAGCTGTTCAGATTTTGTAGAATATACAAAAGTGTAGAAGGAGGCTTCAGGGATCATTTTGTCCAACCTTTCTTGGCAAAAGCATGTTCTAAGCAGTATGTCCCAGCACCCTCTTTCTTAAAAGTCCAACACTGTGGAATCCATCACTTTCCTGGGGAAATTGCTCCAATGACTGATTTGTCATATTCTGAAAAAATTTTCTCTTGTATCTAATCAGAATCTCCCCAGGATGGACTTGTATCCATTCCTCTTTGTCTTTTCCACGTGACTCCTTGCAAGCAGAGAGCCTCCATCTTCCTTGCAGCCACTTATGTCTTGCAAAATATCACAGCACTTTTAAGAGAAAACACTTGAATTACCCCTTACTTTAGTGCTGAATATGGTGTTGTGTTTCAACTGAAGCCTTTTTTGCAAAGCCTGAGACAGACTTCAGGTCATGTGACATTTGAGGACACAGTGCTGTCCTGCCGTAGCATCCCTCCAGGGCTTAGACGATGAAGAGTGCTGTTTCTTTGGCTGTAGAGCAGCTTTACATCTTAATTTACATGCTGGGCCATCTTCATACATGGCAGTAAGAGGTTCAAAGTGCCCACTGATCTGTTTCCCAGGTTTTGGAGTTATAGAGTAAGATAGGGCTAGAAAAGCTGTGCTCTAATTTCATACCCTACAAAAAAGTCACTGCACTTAAGCAGAATAAAATGAAAGCCAATTTTATGTCCCACTCTTGTTGCACGAGCATTGAGAGGTCATAAAGCTTACAGACTTGCCACTTGTGACGGACTGGGGGTGTTTTTCTTGCTGATGAGAGGAGCTCACGATATCTTTTGTGACCACAATCAGCCTTTGGCTCTACAAGGTTGACAGCAAAGAGCAGCACCCCCTTTAGTCCTACTTCACTGAAAAAGTTGATGAAAAAGCAAAGTAGAGACACAGCCTAATGAAGACTTTAAATTTTACTGGAAGTGGTGGAGGAACTCTAATTACAGTTTGTATTTTGGTTTGAAAGTTGTGGGTGTGAGTTTTGGGAAGATGTTATTCGTCTTCCCTAATGTCCCTGCAAAGCCACTAGAGGGCCCCGAAGTCCACCTTAAAAATTTGGCATGTTTGAAAAGACGACACAGCAGTGGACGTGTTTTCCAGAGCTCTTGTGCTTTCTCACTTTGCTATTATCAATGGAATGTGTGGGATGAACACAATCACAAGAAAATAAGGATTTGGGGAAGAGGATACCTCGCAGGATAGCATCCCCAGTGACTTCTATCCGCTAAGGACTTGCATGGTTTTCTGGAGTTTGGTGGAAGTGGTATGTCATCAGCAGCAGCTGAATTTCTCCTGTGTCTTTCCTATTTTATTAGACAGAAGTATATATAGTAGGTTCTGTGAGAGTGCACAGGAGGCTTTTGATTTTTTACCATCCCCTATGAGGATGTTTGACATTTGTTAAACCTCATTTCAAGCCTTATTTCCATAGCTTGTCTTTGGTTGTGGAGGAGTGAAGTAGCTGGATTACACTTGCTGTTGAGTGTGAGTTACAAACAGGGTGAGTTCTTTAGTAAACAAGAAAAGGTTCCTTTTGAACAATGTTTCTTTTTCCCTGTACAGTTGAATGTGGAAGGCAGCAATGCTGTTCTGCTCTGCATCTGTGGTTGTATCTGAGCAAACCACTTCTGGGTTTTTGGTTATCCTGAAGAAGAGCACTTCCTTGTGCTCTGTCCCCTTGCAGTCCAGAGTAATAATCAGATTTTTGAAGGTGTTCAGACCCAGGCAAAGTTTAAAAACAACTCCACAAATTTTTCCTTTTTTTTTTCTTTCTCCCATTTACTTTTCCCATTCCCTTTAATTAAATAAGCCTGCCAACTCACATGCCATGGTTTTGATCTGAGAAATTTCGATAAAGATGTGAAAAATGATGTTAAATTGCTGGCATCCCTCTCAGGACTGAAACTGAGGCTGGATCATATGAAGAGAGAATATGTTATTGGGACCAACCATTCAATCACTTCTGTTCTGGAAGAGTTTGAAATGTTGGGCACTGAAATGAAAAATGTCATCATAAATTTTTTGGCTTTTGCTGAAACACTTATGATTTGATGGATGATAGCTGGAGCAACTAGCTCTAGACTCTACAATCCAGAGAGAACAAAATACTAAAAATACTAAAATTGCCAGAAACCTTCATAAAATACTTTGTCTGTGACATATAAGGAAGCATACTGCAGTGTGGGCTGGCTCTGCTGGCATTTGGTTTAAATGACATGCAGCACATCAGTGGCCCTTCCATCCCAGACTAAAGAGTAGCTGTTAAGAGTGACCTCTGTTACCCATTAATGCACTGTGCCTACACTGCCCTGTGTTTTCGAGGGCTGCCAATGGATACAAATGAGGCATAAACTATGTGTTTTCCTTTAGAGATAATTTTGCCTTTCCAGAAATGAATTAGACATTTGCATAAGAAGTAGCATTTGAGACAAATGTATGTCTGCTGGACTAGTGAATTCCAGAAAAATTGTTCACTAAATCTAAAGGCAGATGACTAATATATATTATCCAGGTCATGTCTGAGAAGTATTCATTTATCTCCCTTAATTACAAAAGAGGTCTAGATTACTTCATGGGTTGTATATTATATGTATCTACTTTTTGGCAAGATGAATCCCACCTGTACTGTCAGTGTCATCATGTGAATCATGAATTTGTTTGTGCTTAATTACCAAGTACAGTCTCTGTCCTTTGTATGTGGCGCTTGGGGAGAGAGAAGTTTATCCTAGAGGCAACTTTCAACACATATAGGGTCTTGAGAGGCACTGCAACTCCCAGGAATGGCCAGGCAGACCTCAGTTATTCCAAAGGAGGTCCCTTTCCCAGCCTGGGACTCTGGAGATGCTATATGAACAAGTGTAGACAAGCTGCTGCTTGAGGAAAGCCTGACCCAAGGTCTTTGGCTCAAGGGTAACACACTTCTGTGTCCAGAGCACCTTCATGGGTTGTCTGCTGGGGCCTTTCCCAGTCCCACCTGCCAGCACCCCTCTGGGAGCAAAGAGTGCTTCGTGCAGCAGCCTTACCTGGGACAGAGCATGCCAGGAGGGTGACATGTGAGGAAGGATGGAGAAAGAGGGCTCTGGTGAATAATTTAAAATACACATCATTCTTCAGGGTGGGGATTAACACACTCTCTGCTTTCTGTTTTGGTCTCCTGCTGCAGATGTTTCACTTGTGTTATGAATGAGTGTTCTATTCTTAAAATAATAAAGCTTTCTATTAAGGAGTGGTTTGAATTTGCAGTGATTCAAATTTTATTTCTTAATTTTATTTATTCTATTATTTTATAGAATTCTTTATAATATCTTAATTCCTTTGAGAAGCATATTTTGGGTTTTGAGGGATGTTCATTACAAACGTGTTAGTTCCAAGTACCTTTCTTCTTAAAACCCTTTGTGTTTTGGGACTCGGCCAATTAGGGTGACAGAATATATATTATTTTTATAGCTCATATGTTGGGTTGACAGAATGAAGAATATTTTATCCTTGCAAGAAAATTAAACATTCCTGTTTAATTTAAAAAAGGGATTGTTTAAAGGACTTGCTTTATATGCTTTCAGGATCCTCTTCCTGTTGATTAGGAACTGTTCTGTATTCTTTTGCAATCAGCTCTCATCATTTATTGTGTCATTTCAATTGTAAGTCGTTTAAAAATGCCTAAAAAAGCTCTGTGGATATCTAGTGTGTTAATTGGTAAGAGAAGATGGAGAAGAGGAAGGTGTTCTTGTAATGAGGTATTATATGCAGTATAAAATATCTCTTGGCAAGATACTGCAGTTTAGTGGCTGATTGGGTGGTTCATTCAATATTGAATAGGAAGCAAGAATTCCTTTCAAGCAGTGATTGTCTTTTGTGTTGTTTTTGTTTTTAATAATACTACTGGGAAGTTTAGGAAAAAATAAGAAGTTCATTTAATTAAAAAAAAGAGAAAACTAGCATTCTGAGAAAAAAGAAAATTTTCTGAAATAGAATTCATCTCACCCTCCTTCAGGCTAATGAATAATAACATATTCTGCTGACAAAAGGTAACTTTAGAAATATGAGATCATCAGAGCTAAATCTTATTGATTCATCCCATGCAGTTAGGAGGACAGATGTAATAGCCTCATACAAATTACTCTCTCCTTGAATTTCAGATCCACTTGATGTTTCTTTTTTTTATTTCTCTCATAGTCAGTATCTCCAGCACTGGTGAGAAGTACTCACCAGTACTGGAGTACTGGGTCCAGGGCTGGGTTCTCAAGTAAAAGAGAGACAGGGACTTACAGAAATCAAGACAAGCAAAGGACCATGAAGGAATGGGAGCATCCACCAGGGGAGGAGTGTCCAAGAGAGCTGAGATTGTTGAACCTAAAGATAAGATGGCTCTAGAGGGATCTCATCAATGTGTATAACCATCTGATGTACTAGAGTAAGGAAGAGGAATCCTGGCTAATCTCAGAGGTTCTCAGTGACAGGAGCAGAGGCAGTGGGCACAATCTGAAATACAGGACACTCCCTCAGAATGCAGGAACACACCTTTCTACAGAGGGTGATTGAATTCTTGCACAGGTTGTGCAGAGAGGTTGTGGAGCGCCCGTTCTTTATTAGCCTGGAGAACAGGAGGCTCAGGAGTGACCTTATCACTCTCTACAACTCCCTGACAGGAGGGTGTAGCCAGCTGGGGGTTGTCCTCTTCTCCAGAGGTTTCCCAGATCTCAGGTCTCTTCCAGCCGAATTGATTCTGTGATTCTGTGATATTTCAAATTCCTCTGAACATGATCCTGGACGCCTTCTCAGGATGACCCTACTTGAGCAGGGGGGTTGCACTAGACCATCTCAAGCCTCAGCTCTTCTGTGCTTTTGCCACTGTTTCTGCAGTTTGACAAGAGCCAGGACAGGCTGTGGCTGAGCAGCCTTAGTGCTACTTAGTTTATATGCAGGCATGAGCTTCTGAAAAAAGGCTTTGTGTTGATTTACAGACTGAGAAAGAGATTTCTTCATTTCCACAGTGAAACAGAGCCAAAGACCAGAATGGAAAAAGCATACATCCAGACTGAAGCCCTGTACATTAAAAGCCATAATGCCTAGGCTAAATGAATTAATAGTAAAAATAGGATCTTCGGAGGCTGTGTAATCTCTCTCTTTGTCCCTAGGCGGAATTAAATGTGCCTAAATCATTACTGGCAATGTTTCCAGTCATTAGTGATCCTTACTATTAGAAAGAGTTCCTTGATATCTAAGTGAAACTTCAGCAACTGATGGCCCTAGATTCCCATTAATGTCTTTTTGCTACACTGATCATTGAGCAAAATTTTCAAGACTACTGCCATTCCCTCTTCAGCCTTTTCTTCTCCAGGCTGAACAACCACTTCAATTCTGTCCACCTTTCCTCACTAAAGACACAGGAAAAAGTCTCTGGGTACTTTGAATCTAAGAGTGGCACACACCTGCAGGTTATCTGCCTAGCCTAAGTGCTACCAAATAAATCACCAGGCACTCTCAGGCCGACCCTTGAAAACAGCCCTTGATGTGATGTGTGGCATGTACTGAAGAAAATGATCTTGCAAATGCATTTAGAGGCTTTTGGAACATTTTATCAAGACTAAAAGCAGTGTTTAGATCAATCCATATGTACCTAAATGAAACCAGTGCTCCCCACGAGGGAAGAGTGTCTTGTCCCTGGTGTCACTGGGCTTCCTGCCTTGTCAGGCAGTGCCTGAGCTTTAGGACAGCAGTTCACTGCAGGTTTACAACTGAGATTCTTTGACAACTTCCTGTGTGGAGGAGCTTGTCTCCCTCTCTTATTTAAACTGGGAGCACTGGGAGAGCTGCCTGCTCCTCCAGGCACTAAGCTGCTTTCCCAGAGCTCAGGAGAGCTCGTGTCCCTGAGGGCATCGCCAGCACCTGCAGCATTGCTGAAATGCACTCACCCACAGGATGCACTGAGGTTAACCAAGTCCACAGAGCACTGTAATGCTCCAAACTGCCCTGGTGGGAGCACAAACTGCACTCTCAAGCACTTGAGGCATTTTCTTTGCTACCCTCAGAGCACCAGGTGAACCTTTGCCTTCAACCACCACGATCTGCCTGAAGAAAGTAGTAGAAAGCAAATACAAGTTAAAATAGGAAAGAGAGTGGGGGGAAAATTACTCACATCATGCCCTCCCCTCCTAGCCTGGTCAGGCAGTAAAGGCCTTGAAAGAGGCATTTTACATCTGTATTTGTTACAGTACAAAGCTGAAGGAATTATAGATTCAACACAAACAATTCAACTTCTCCCAGGAACAGCACTATTTGCCCAGAGACAATTAAAAAAAATAAGAAGAGATAAGTCTTGTATGCTGAGTTAATTAAATCCATGGCTTCTATAAACGTAATAGGGCTACAAACAGTAAACCAAGAAAATTCGTAAGACTTTGCAATCACAAAAAAATTTGTCGCTATGGGGAATAACAAGGAACAAGAGTCTGCTCTTATAAAAGTCTCTGCAAAATTTTATTCTCACTCATTTCACTTTGAAAATACCTTGGGAAATAATATAAGGTATATTCTGACATTAAAATTCTGAAAAATTAATAGAAATTCACAATGCTTTTCAGTGCCACCTAATCTGTATTTCTATTCAAGTGAAATCACTGAACAAAGACAGATAAAAGAGGAATCAGGCCCAAAGTTCTGAAGTGGACAAAATAATTTAAATGCAAAGTGTAGTCTGCTAAAAGTAGAGTGCACATTTATATGTTCAGAAATATGCTGATGCTTTCAATCTGTCCCACATATTACTGAAGTATGAATTATTTTACTCAAAATGTTGTATTTTAATTATTTTGTCAAACTCCAGTGATTTTAATAAGGTATCACTGTTGTAACAAGGTGTAGAATCAGAAAATAAAATGTTCTAATGCAGGCATTTGCTTTCACAGATCTGTTTCAGATGTCCTTGATTATGCTTTGCTGTGGTCTTTGAAATCACCTTCCAAGTCCTTTCTGTGGAGGCTACAGTGTTATTCCCAACCTCTTGGGGCAGTGCTTTTTCTAGGAGTTGACAAGGCCCCTAAGGCAGTTTGCAAGGTTTGCATTTCTCATTATCCCGAGCGCATGGGCTGCCCCTGCAGAGGTTTGTGGGTACGACAGCAGCACCAGCTTCTGGCAGAAGGACTAAGTTTTAATTTTCTTATTGTCTGCTTTTTCTTATTGTCTGCTTTTTCTTATTGTCTGCTTTGTTATGAGCCCTGACAATATAGGTGCAAGATCACCTACTAATGCAAAAGACTTGATAGCTCAACAGAGAGAAAATAATTTGAGAAATGTTAGGGGTTTGGGCTATATTTGAGATGTATGGGTTTTAAGTTCTCTCTGGCAGAATGTCAATTGTAATACATTTATAACTTGAGAAAAAGAGCATGATATCATTTTTCAGCAGTTTGATAAATGAGACATTGGGGGAAAATGTTTATCCTAGAACAGAAAATGCCCAAAAAGCTTCTGTCACAGACCATGGACATTTCAAACCATGATCATCTCTCTTGCAGCAGTGGATTAAGCTGTATTTGGGATTATCATCAATTTACCTTTGATTTCCCTTACCACTGTTTTACAAAACACAGAGCTGGATGAAGGTTAGAAAACAGATCTAATTAGGATTTTTTGATAAAGTTATTAAGCCCATGATTTTTATTAGGTATTCATATCTACTCTCTGTTTCCCTCGATACCCAGAGGGTAAAAGGGATCAGCAACAAGCAGGTCTGAAAGAATAAGGACTTGTATGAATAAGAATATAGAAACAGAATGACAGGGCATGTTTTGAGGGAAACAGAGAATAGAAAAATGGCTTGAGAAAAAAAATGAAAGTAAAAAGATACTGAGATATTCTGTGAGCTTTTTTATTTTGCAGATTTGAAACAATAATCAAAACCATTTGTCACAATGGTTAGTTTCAACATTTTTCAAAGTAAATTGCTTCACTTTCCAAACTGAAATTATTTGCTCTCCTCTGATTTCATAAAATCACTACATTGTTTTAAATGGACAGCACTGAAAGCACATTGATATTTCTGTAATTAAAAAAAAAAATCCTGTTCAGCTACAGATAATTCTACTCATTGATTTTGCAATATTTTCAAAACGTTTCAGTTTTTAGTCTGGCCAGGAAATACTACATTTTGTAGTTGCTAGTGAGTTAAAAAAGTAAAATAGACAATTTTCTATGCTGGTCATATTAGGTGGTAGCACTCCATAAAGTCACGAAGACTAAAAGATGCTGCACTTAGACTAACAACTGAGAAGGGAAAAAGGCACAGAAAATTTCATCACAAACCCCTGCTGGTGTTCAAGTACTTGGTAGAAAAACAGTTTCACTGATTTTGAAGGTAACATAATCACAGGTAAAGTATTAATGATTCACTGATAGAGCTGTAGCATAAACAGTCCTGTTTTCTCTGAGGGAAAAAGAGAAGTGGTTTGATAACTTTACCTGATAAGGTGGCTAAAAAATTTACCTTGAAGTTTTGGCTTAATTTGCTTCATTTTATTAGTCATGGTTAAAAAAAAATAAAAAAGGAGAATGCCCTGATATAAGGAAAACACCAGTGTTAGAGGAAGGACAGTCAGTCATCTTTTCCAACTCTTACAGGATTTGGGATAGCAATAGGAGGGAAAATTTTTTCCCAATATGGATATAGTCTTTTTTTTTCTTTTTCTTTTTTTTTTACACCTAATTATCTGCCTTGCATTCTCATTCCTTCACTGTTTTATCATTAACTTTTTCTGTCATTCACTTTTTTGCCATGACTATGATCATACCATTTGTCACAAATTTTCTGCCACATTTTTTTCCCATACATCATCATCTTGCACCATCCCTTTCCCTGGTGGGCAGGGGTCTGGAGCTAGAAGTGGGTTATGATGGTCACTGTCACAGCTGAAGGCTGACAGCATCCCCACAGGGGATGACACTGCACAGATGTCAGACAGCCATAGTGCAAGGAAGATCTCTACAAATCTTGCTGTGTTCTCATGAAAATATAAGTCAGTGGAGTAACTAGGATATTTTGATGGGATTTCTCCACCACAAAGCTAGAGGAGGTGATGAAGAGGGAAATGAAGGAGCAATGCTCCTAGATCTTGTAATGTGCTTTTTCTTTCCTCAGTGCTGGAAGGTGGGGTTACAGGAATAAAAGATGCTCTAAGAGATCTCTGATCAATATCTACAAATTTATTTGACAGATGCAATTAAAACTGAAAGTGAAGGTAGTAGATTCTGAAAAGAGTAGGACTGACTTAGTTTAATGAAGATATTTGACAAAATTATGTAACGTGTGGTACAAAAATAGCACTTCTATTCATCTCCATAGTAGAAGAACAAGGCAACTTACTGTGAAATTGGAAAAAATCCATTTTAAAGCTGATAAAAGAGAATGTGTTGATACACACTATGCTGTTAGCCTGGGACTCCTCACAATTTCTATCACAGGCAGATTTTGGCTGGGCTGGCCATTACTTGTGGGAACATTGAGAGAGCTTATAATATAACACTGAAATAAACTCAGTACTTAAATGTGCATAGAGACACACGTGAATATTAAATCACATATTCTTGTCTTTCATGAAGTCCTTTTAACAGAGGTAAGTGGCTTTTGTTTTAAATTAAATATAAAATATATGAATAAAAGATACTAATCTTCAATAAAATCAGTCTGTCTTTGTGTGAGATGCTTGCAAAAATTGTTGTTATTCCATTTTGCTCCAATTTCAGGTCTCTTGCTTAAAACATATGTCTAAACAACATAACTCTAAACTCAGCCCTGCTGATTAAGATGACAATAATTATCTCTTAGAATAACCCTACAACTCTACAACAAGCTCTAAGAATAAGAATAAAAAACTTTTCTGTACTATTTCCTTTCCTATGCAGGAGGCATATTATGTATACTTTTATTTCATGTATCTGGACTTCTATTTCTTCAAATTTTCAAATTTGAATTTTACTGACATAAAAAGTATGTTTTGTGTGTAAAATAGACTAACTAAATTTTTAGAGTGGAGGAAACAGAAAGGGGCAAATCTGCAATTATCTTGACTTTTCCATGGTTAAAGGAGTTTGAAAGGCAGTGGTAAATTCATAATATTGTTAATTTCCACCAATTTCTGTTTTACACTTGTGTCTCTCTGCCATTCCCTTTTTATCTGAAGTGTCTGAACAAGACTCACTAGCAACCATGGATGAATTCAGAATCTGCCATGGATTTTATTTTCATTGCACTGCACTAATAGCAAAGTTATTTATCTCTGAGAGTCTTACTCAATAAAAAAATTTGTCTAGCAGTAATTGCATGGGGGGGTGACACTCTCTGCTGCTGAGAAGAGTTCATAGAAAGAACACGGGTTTCTTTCCCTCTAGTGCAGTGAAATTAAAGCCCAAGCCCAGCTGATTCATGTGCCATGTGTGGTGGCTGTGTGTTTGCTGTCTGAGTGTGGCCATGAGGACAAATGACTCTTCTGTCACCCGCTGGCAGTGGCGTGGGACTGAAGTGAGAGCCACAGCTGAGGTCCATGCCTGTGCTCACCATTACTCCTGTGCATGCAGCTGGAGGTGCTGGGGCAGCAGCCTGAGACATTGCTGGGAGGGAAGGCCAAAAGACCACCTCCAGTTCAGCTGCCTTCTGCTCAGCCTCTGCACTTGGAGGACACTGGAAATAATCCTTAGAGAATAAAAGACTTTTCCTTCCAACTCCTCAAGCACCATGCCATAGGGAATAAATCAACAGCTAATTTGGAAAATATTCTCATGAGCAAAGTGCTAAATTTGTCTATTGTACACTGTTGCTTGGTGGCATTTAAACAGGTTTTATATAAATGTTTTTCTCTGCCTTCTTTTTTTTATTGGTCATGTTCTTTAATTAATCAGGTGAGCCTGATTTTTTGTCTATTTCTATAGCTTCCTGTGATTCAATGCAACCATTCTACTTTATTTTATATATACACTATTATACAGTATATACCTAGATATTTTATTTAATTATGTCAATTTTAAAATGGAAATCAGTTCACAATTATGTATATAAAATTTAACCCCTAAACCACTCCCAACAGCAGTGGAGTTTGCATGAGCGTTTCCTGCTGTGCTTCACTGAGCATCAGCATTTCTAAATGCTGGTTTGACTTGGCCTGACAGACCTCTCTGGAGCAAAGAAATAGATTAAGAAATGCATGGGATAAGAACTGAACTCTAAAAGGTACAGAAGTGGACTCTTAAAAGTATGATATTTTCTTAACAGCAAAGTGAAATTTCCTGGAGCCCACCAATTACAATACTATTTGGAAAATATTTTAAATTTATTTTGATTTTGTCACTTTGTTATTTATAGGTTAATGTGCAATGCTACGGCTGTTTCCACATATTTAAAAAAATACGTTCAACAGCCATCCATGAGTTGGGTCTAAATCCTGAAGTAGTTACCTATGAGTTTATAATTTCTATTCTTAAACTTGTGTTAGATTTTAAGGGGTTTAATCTGAGGCATGATTAACTGCAGAGCATGAGGTAAAGTACAGTAAGTGTAAACACCCTGCCTTTCCATATGTGTATGGAAATTTTTGTATTTCAGAGCCTTGGTGAATGTAGGTAGTATACACATTTTGAATAAATAAAATGAATGAAAAAATACTTAAACCCAGAAAAGTATTAAGAAAGATAGACTGGCTATGTCTGTAATGTACTTGTGGACCCAATGTGACCCAGCTGGGCTCTCTGCCTCTTCTCTGCTGTACTGGCAGGGGACACCTCTTGGGGCACTGCCCTGAGCAGAGAGCCACGAGCGAAGTGCATTGACCCTTCTTGCTGCTCTCTCTGCGCACAGGGAGGATGGGGAGAGCTTCAGCCAGGGGGACTTAGTGTGCGTTTTCCAAAGGGAGAAATGGTGTGGACCACGCTAAAGGTCATTGTTATTTGCATCTCTTGTGACCTTTCAGTAAGGCCCACTGCACACATGGCTGACCTTTCCATGGTCCAGCTGCCGCAGAGTTTGCAAAGAACGTGTTTAACTTTGCTATTTGCAACAGGAATTGTATATTTATAATGCGGGTTAAAGTCTTCCACAAAGACTGTAGGACCTAATCACCCCATATCCTCTAGACCCAGGATAGTCTTAATCTGTTTTTACTAGGTCCCTTCGAGTAGTGCAATGATGATATTTTAAAAATTATTCTATTCACATCCAGTTTGAGCCAAGATAGATGTAAAGCTGTCCTGGATAGAACTATGGAAAAATGCAAAATTTCTGTTAAATATGCTGTGTCCACAGGTCACCTGTGTGTTTTGCTTGAATTGCTGTTGATCTTAGCTCCCTTAGCTGCCTGGAGTTGGGCAGACTGGGGCTGGACTGGTTTGGGGTGCTTTTCATCCCTTTTATGTTGACAAAATCTAGCAGGGATTCTTGCTACCTGCATAGCTACAAATACTCTGTTCTACTCAGTAATGAAACTGGAAGCACTACGTAAGAAAAAATAATCCTTGTAATAAAGGGACTCTGGAAATAAATATACTGTGAAAATATTTCTTACATAATTGTATTCTGAAGTCAAGTGATTGGTGAGAGGAGCTGAATGAGGGAGAATGGGGAGTTTGGCTTATGGTGGTCACCTTTGGAATATTTTTTCTGGACAGGTGTTTACCCTGTATTTTCACTTGGCCTTCCTGTGCAAAGTTGATTAATGCACATTTTGCTTTATCTATCTTAGAATCATAGAATCTGCCTTACACATTGTTCTTCATTTCCATTGTTTCAGTACAGCACATTGTTTCAGTATTGGCACAGCTCTGAAAGACCAGTTCTGATGTATGAATTAACCAAGCAACACATGGCTTAAAATAAATAGTTTTAGAAGGAAATCGGGAAGAACTTATATTACTTATGCTAATTATAATAGGTCACTGAATGTAAGACTAAAAGGCAATTTAATATGGAATGTCTTGCCTAACTCTAGCTGTTAAAGCTAAATTAGGAACACACAGGGGAACTAGGCTATCAAAGACAGTCATTTAGTGTCTTTCATATAAGGGGGGAGAAACAGACACCATCACAGAGCAAGTTTTTCTAAGATACTTAGAGATATATTTTAGATATACTTCACTGGTTATGGAAAGTCCTAGCTGATTAGCTTAGATTGCATGATGAACATGTAAATTAGATGAGGCAAATCTTTGTCTTGGTACTGTAGCAAAGCAGATCATGAGATAAGACAATAGCAAGTTATTAACAGCCATGGCTGTTAATAATGATATTCCAATCATTGAGATGATATTAAATAATGAAAAAATCATTGCTGAAGGATCAGCAGGAGTGTTTCATTAACTTACCTGCTTACAGTCTCCCACATTCACAAAGTCTATACGTCCCTCTGCACAGAGATGGTTGTTTGCCCTTCTTATCTGGTCACTAGGATACAGGGAACACTGGGTTGAGATCTGTGGAGATTAGGTTATATTGATCTGTCCATGGTGTCTAAACTGACTGAGTTGTAGCTGAAACATATTTAATGTGAAAAGAAGCAGTCAGCATCAATGAAAATATATGAGCTTTTGTTTGGAACTGAGGAATGGTCGTTTAGCAGTGACTGGAGGAAACATGAAAATGTTGATGTAGAACCCAAGAAGTCATTCAAATATTTACTGTTTTCCTGATTTGTATTTCAGTTCTGAACTTAAGGTTGCTGCAAATGAGGCATGATAGTCAAACCATATTAGTGGCCATAACAGTGGCAGACATTGCTCACTGCAATGAAATTAGAAATGCTTTTTTAAAAACCTTCTCTCAATATTAACTCTAGTACTACATAGACAAAATACTAACATTTGTGTTTCAGAATCTAATAGCTTGATTGAGTGAATATTTGTGATAGGAGTTATTTGGGAGCTACTAAAAAATGACAGAAAATTCTGGTGTACCAGGAGGCTTGCTCAGCTCCTAGGAAACAACATCTCACAGCACCAAATCAGTAATAGGCTCTGTGCATCAAGGGGGAATGTTGCTGGTTACTTCTGCTCAGTGACTGCTCTTTTGGTTGAGAGTTGGAAAGAAAATTAATGAGCTCATGGTGTTCCTTGCTGTCTTTGTAGCTGGACAAACAGGATGTGCTGAGACTATGAGAAAGGTGACAATTCTTTATGACTAAATGACTTTAGTTTAAGGCATGGGAAGGCTGAAAATATTTGCTTTGAGAATGGGGAGGCTATTTAAAAGCTATTGAAATGCTGTGTAGCTGGAATATTAAACAGATATTGGAGACTATTGGGAGAAAAAGACAGAAATGGCAGGAAATTCTTGTGGTGGGATTGTAACTTGCCCGTGTGTAAAAGGTGTCATTGAATTAGCTGTGAATCATACAAACTTACCACTGCACTGTGATTTTTGGCCTCTATCAAATTGCAGTGAGTGACTTGTGCATTTGGCAGCTATATTTTCATGTTCCCTCTAATAATTTCTTGAATGTCAGTAATTTTTAAAATTCTATTAAAGGCTAAGGTTGAAGAGCAAGCTGTATGCAAATCCTGTGACATTGCCAACTTTCTATCTGTGCTAGAAAAAAATGACAAAACAAGTACAACGAGTGGGATGACCCTGTCTACTGACAGTATTGCAGAGCCAGAAAACATTTCTGTAGGGGCCATGAAAAGTGTGAGAAGCAGAAATAACTAGGAAAGAAAGTAACTGGATGCCCAGAATAAACACAGAGTGGAAGTCAGTATTTCCTCTAAATGCTAACCTGTGGCCATTCTAAAATCCAGATTTGTGTCAATCCAGATGGCAACCACAGCCACTGTTGAAAGAGTATCCTGGAATGCACGACAGGAAGCTGCTGGGCAGCTCAGCATGCCATAGGCTGTTCTCCAGATGCTCTTCTGCCAGTCTTTGAAGGTTCTGGAGATGCATCTGCTGCTTCCTCCAGAGCCATAGATAAGGAAAGAAGGACTGACTACATCCCTTCAGTAACTAGGAGTGTTTCTCCTGAAATCAGAGGGATCTGCAGTATCTCAAAAGGGAAGGTACGCTGGCTTTCTTCAGTAGGGTTTCTGGGCCCTCCATCCTCCTGTGCAACTATGTTCCACTGAGAATGGTGGTCTTGCAGGTAATGTTCAACCCTGCAGCATTGGTCATATTTCTGCTGCTGAATACCCAGAAGCTGGGTTCTAGGAACTATGCATTTCTAAAAATGAGTTGCAGGCTGTCCTAGTTCCAGCCAAGGACAGGATTAATTTTCCCAGTAGCCCTTGAGAGGGTGGTTTGGAGCCATGTGGGCATGGAAAATAGTGTCACCCCATACCATTTTACATGATGCCTGGGGTGGGGGAAACAACTCTCACACTTCTGAGAGGAAGGGGCACCATTTCTAGTCATGGCAAAATGTGGTAGATGTAGGGCCCAGCTACCATCATTCGTTGTCGCAGCTTGGTGAGCATTCTGCTTGTAAATTGCCCTCTCTTTGTACACTGTTGCTATTATATTTTTGCTGTTACTGTTCATTTTCTTATCTCATTGCTGTTTCCTGTAAATTGTTCTTATCTCAGCCCATGATCTCTGCCTTTTGTGTCTCCCACTGGAGGGGGGAGGGAAGCAAGCAATCGGCATCTGATTTGGGAGAGTCTCCTTGCAAGGGGGCACTGAACTAGGGAGCACTGTTCCTAAAATACAACACAGCCCAGGATCACCCCTGCAAGTGGATTGTGACTACTCAGTGGCAGACACGGTACCTGCTCACTTCATCCTTGCCTATTCCAACTCCCTGACAAATCCAGTGCTGGTAGGCAGTGCATTTATGATGTGCTACACAGAGGTGAGCTACACAGAGGTGAGCCAGAGCTATAGTACATGTCCTAGTAATGTAGCCAATATCAATAGTTTACAGTGCAAGGAGTCTTCTATTATTTGAAGCTAGAATGAAGAATAGAAGCCAATTAAAATCAAGATGATTGGTCCACTAAGGTGAAAATAATTTACCTAATATGTAAGTTTCACTTTAAAACATGAAAAAGTTTTCTGTTTCTTTCCTTGAAAGAAAGGCATCACGAATTTTATAGTACTTGTTTAAGAGCAAGTTTCATATTACTCATGGATAAGCTTTCTTGAGCCAATTACACTTCATTCCTCCTCATTTGATTCTGTTCTTCTGGAGAATTGTTTCAGATATACTTGGCTTTGAGATAACCCAAACTTGGGATTTTGTGATTCTTAGAAGTTTGTCCCCTTCTGGTCTTGCTCTTGATGGTTTGATTTTTTTTTCACACACTCACACAAAAATATAATGTTATTGTTGTAATTTAGAGAACAGCAAACCAGTTCCAAATGCATGTATTTCCCCAGACTCTCACAGCAACTGGAAGGAACTGACATTTTTGTCAGCTGCCTGCTTTGTGCAAAAAGAACACAAAGAAAACAAGCAGAAATGTCAAGTTTAGGTAACAGTGGAGGCTTCACAGATTATACAGTTTGGAATATTCTCTACCATGAGAACTTTCTTTCAGTGGCTGTGAAATCTGTAAGCTTTTCTGCAATTTAAAGACCTTGTATATTTTTGTAACATGTTGTAGTTGATGAAACCATATTTTGTGAGGAACATCTGTGGTTTTTATTGTAAGCACTTTCTTCTAGCCCTGTATGATTATGACGGAATGTACCCCCATAAAAGCTCACTGCCAAAGTCTGGTCCTGTGGACAAGCCTCAAATCAGGGAGGTGCATCTGTTGGACAGGATTAAACCTTCTCTTTAACTGTGAAGAGGCCACACAGTGTGTTTCAGCCACAATTGTGCACCCAGAATAGAAGATGAGCCTAATGCTTCTATCACAGGTAATTTTTGTGGTGGCTTTGCACTGTCAGAAAATTTCTCTGGGATAGGTTTCACACAGGAGTCTATGCCTGAGCTAGTCAAAGGGATGTGCTTCATAGTCAGAAGAGCCATGTAAGGCATGTAACTCTTATTGGGCAAATGCTTCTGTTCACCAGCTATCAAGGGAGTCTAGATAACCAGTTCAGATGTAGACATCAGCTAAAGAGATGGCTGGGGTTTACTGCTGAATTTCACTGTAGGTAATGCTTATGATCTCCTCTATAGCTCAGCCTCTGCATTTTGTAACCTGTCAGTGCCCCCCTTGGGAAATAGGACCAGAAGTGTCAATTTACACAGCCTTGCTGCTGCAAGTTGTTCCACACAGCACAAGCGTCCTATTGCCCCAAAGACATGGCGCCCTCAACTTGTGTGTTGATCTGCTCACAAGTTTGTGATGCTTACCACTGATTTGCTCAGGGTACATTTGACCATGTTCTTCCCATATTTAGGGTTTCTTGTCTAAGGGGTGGATAGATGTTATAATTTGTGCAGAAGTTTTTGTGAAGGGAGATTTTTTTAAGGTTTATGTCCAGGCTCAGTACAGATGGAAGCGTATCTGATCTGCTTGTCTGACTGATTTGCTGTAACATATTCCACCACTAATCTGGAAAAGCCAAGGCTTTTCTTTTGAAAAATTGGCATGCAGAGGCAAATCTGGTCCCAGCACTGCAGATTCATAAAGCACTTTAGCAGAGGGATAAATGTGGTTCTTCTGCACAGACTGTGCTGCTTCTCTCTGCAAAACCCAATCCTTCTCTCAGAGGATCTCTGCAGGAAAGACAGAGTGGTGCTGATCCTGAGGAATAGCTTGTAGCTTTTCACTCTCACCTTTGCCACTAATTCAATGCATGAACTTAAAGCCTGTAAGAAGAGGAACTCTGAAACCACTTTTGCATTTAATGAAGATGAAGGGCAATTTAGAGACTTCAGAAAGAATCATATTCTTATCAGTCAAGTTTTTTTTTTGTTGTACAAGGTGGCATTTTGAGGTTGTTTTGGGCCTCTAAAACGTCTGTGAAACATATATGGAGAATGGAGAGGGAGAATTTGTCTGAATGCATTAAGGTGAGATATAACCATGCATTTTAGATTCCCTCTAAACAAAAGGCTGAACAGTACAGGACAAGGCCTAGAACAGGAACGGCATTCTTTCCACTTGTCCTCAAATTATTCAGGATAGAAGTGGACCAAATACTTCTCTAATGGTGGACTGGGAATATATAATAATTTTTCCTTACACTATTATGACAGAGGCCTGATGATTCTTCAAATGAACTCCTGCAGCTGAGAATGCATTAATAAAAATGTCCTGCTTATCCTGCTTTACCAGACTTTCTAGAGTAGAAAACTGGGAATTAGCTTAGTTTATTGTATTTTCCCTAAAACCACCTGGAAATAAGTTAATCTCACTTAGAGTGGGCATTGTAATCAAATCAATAAATAAAATATTGCCATTCCCACATGGTCATGTAACTGAACAGAATTGTACTTTAATAGTCAACATATAAATATAAGAGCTTTGAAAGACAATTATATGCATAGGGGAAATTGAGGGAATTCTGACTAGACAACTGATGGTGTTTTATGACAAGGTCTGCATGGGCAAGAAGAAATATGTTCAAACTATGACTGAATGTCAAAGCACTGCCCATCACTTTGGTCAGAGTTTCATGAGCTGTCAGACCAGGGAGAAACCATCCTGTATGAAAATCATCTCACCTATATAGAAGCTCAATGTCCCATATCAATGTGAATTGCCCAGCAGACACTTTAAAAACAATGGAAGAAACAGGTGCCTCTGGTAAACAATTACTCTGCCCTGTTTTCAGGATTGCACACAGTACCCTCTGAGGGTGCTTATGTTTTTAAGGAAAGCACCTCAGCCTGAGGGGCCAATTTGAGCTGTAAATGATAAATGTTTAGATCCCTAACTTAGGGCAGTTGAATCTCACTGCTAAACTAATGTGAGACTTCTGTGAAATTAAATTTTTGAGCTACAGCATTTTGTGGAAAAAAACAACAAATCTTGTGTTTAAAATGATCAGTCATGAAGGATATGCTACATTTCCCAGTAAATCTAGTAAATTTTCTAGTGTTTTAAATGCCCTTTGCTTTATTTATAGCTTGGTTTAGTCCACCCTCAACTTTCAGCAGATAGATCTCATTAAACCCTGGACTGCTCCAGTAAGCTACTGCATAGCTTTGCTCCCATGCAGTGTATGCGAGGATTTATCTCTTTTTAATTCACTTGTCTCAGTATCAGGTGTCTAGTCTGAATAAATCATTTACATTCCCCTCGTAGCCCATGGAGACAGATAATGATTTATCCAGGTTGTTTGGGACATTTGTTTTCTGTGGGAGGAAAAGCATCCTGGGGTGATGACACTTTCCTTCAGTTACACAGGAGGCCTGGAAGAGGTGACTTACACTAGGTGACACTAGATCAGTTAAGATCAGGTGGAATAAATTCTTCTCTGAGAAGTGCTCATGACATTCCTAACCTTGGTTTCATTAAATTAAGCACACTAAGCTGCTGGAAACAGCCTTTAAGGGTTTTCTTAAATGTTTTTTTCCCGCTTCCTTCCCTCTCTTTGATAGTCTGTCATGTTATTCTCAATTGAATTCTTCTGAATTTCTTAGCACTCCTCTCAATGAGTGGACACCAGAAGAGGACACTCTTGGCTCAAAGGAACATACTGTCCCGCTCCTACTTGAGATTCCCACTTGAAATTGTAAGGAATATGACAGCACAGTGCTTTGGAGAATGCCCAGTCACTCATGCCTCACTATGATTGATTTTCTCCCATGAACCTCAAATCCTTTCTAAAGAACCACATCCCAAAACATGGTTCTCCATCCTGTGCATATGGCCTACATTCTTTGAAAGGATAAATGTTTTGAGGGACTAAGATAAGCTGATTTATTTTTAAATTCCAGATCTCAAGACACATAAGGCAGACACTTTGTAGAAGGGTAATATTTAATCTGTAAAATTTGACCTTAGCTGAAATCACAGGGACGTGGCTCAGAGGAGACTGTATTTTGTAAACCATATGTTCTCCACTTATGGAATCACAGTGTAGCCACAGAAAATAGTCATAAATTAACTGTTTGAATGCCTGACAATCTGTGATGCAGAGGAATCCTGTAGGAATTCTGCCTCATGCTCACACATCCCTCATATGTGCAGTGGCAGGTCTTTGGAAGGAGAGCTACATTTTCTGTGCACATAAATGTCAGTTTGGCTGGAATCTGATCTCAGCAGAGCCAGCCTGAATCTAAAGGAACACCACTGACTGTGCAGCTGTCACTCTAGGTTTGCACACTTGTAACTCGGCCCGTTCTGAAATCCCAGTCAGTCTGCATCTTCATGGACTGAGTGTATAATTTACTGGAAGTCTGTCTGCAAGAGAGAAAATAAGACAGAGGATATACAGAAAAGTTGCTCCATTTCTCAAGTGTCCTCAGGACCTTAGGAAAATGTCAGATGCTTTTAAAGAGAGGATACAGAGACTGATTTGGTGTACTTTATCCTGGTTTGTCATAGTAAAGATGCATGGATAATGTTGAGGAGTGCCTATGTACAGACAGATGTAACCTTGTGGCTCTTCAGCTCCAGGCCAGAAGTTACTTGCCAACTGCTGTTGCTTGTGCTCAAAATACCAGGTCTTGCCAGGTATTTTTGTTTTCTGGAATGGAATATAACATTAGCCCATGGTGAGAAGAAAATATTGGAATATTTTAACCCCAAGTACTCCAGTGTCACAAATGCAAGCATTCCTATGGAAATATATAGCCAACATCAGTCCTTAAAACTAAACTGTGTTACATTTGAAGTTGTATATAAAAACTGCAGATACCTGCTCCCATTTCTGTTCCATACTATACAAGGGCTCCTGGGAATGTTTTCTCTTTATGTCCTGTTTTTATTTTATTTACTAAAGTCTTCTGATTATAATAAAGAAAAAAATTCATGTAATTCAATATGGTAATTAAAAGACTTGCTTTCTACAAAATAATTGCCCTACATATTTTCTTCTGGTTTATTTATTCACCTTCCCTGCACTTCTTCCCACTCGTGGGTCTTTTACTCAGCTTTTTTTCTCCCTGAGGATCAGAGATGAAATCATCATCATTAAACATTTAATTTTATTCTTTATCCCTCACAGCTTCAGATTTACTCCTCTGAGAATGTGTTTTATTTTAGCCATAATGGTTTGATGATGGTTACCAGAGGCTAACTTTAATAAAGGTGACTAAAGGTTTTTCTGGAGAATAATTTTTTTTGGAAGCACTCCAAAGAACAGATCTTTACCAAGAATGTATCAAAAGCTGAATAAATTTCAACAGGAAAAAACTGCAACAATAAAACTCCCATGACTGTACCAAAATGTTTTATGCTGGCTATGCAGAAATACAGATTTGTGGTTTTATTTATTTTCATTTCAATTTGCTGTATGCTTAAATGTATCATGAAATATTTATTTCCTACTATGTAGTGTTATACATTTTCAAATTGTCTGAGTAAAATGATCTTAAATCAAAATAGATTATAACAACTATATAAATTCTTTCACAGTGCATCCCAGCAACACAAGACTGGCTCCTTTTGGAGCTGGTGCAGCAAAACAACACCCAAGCTCCAGCAGGCTTTCAAGCACCTCAACCAGCATCCCTGGAGTTTCCTGTGCCCTGGAGATGGCTTAGCTCACACCTCTCTTAGCAATGCCCTCTCTAATTATCTTTTTTGTTCCCATTCCTTTTCACATTCCTACCTCTTTCCCCCAGCATATTTCTCTCTCTCTCTCTCCCTCCTCCAAGCCCCTCCTCTGTGTCCCCTTGATAGCTGTGTCCCATCTCCTTCTGGGCATGGCAGAGCTGTGGGCTGCCCTGTTTCTTGCACAGGCAATCACATCTTCCAGCTCACTGCAAAAGCTCTGTCAGCCACTGAACACAGCAGAGAGTTGGGACTGGCTCTGAAATACATTTTGTATTACATAAGGATTTGGGCTTGAGGAAATCTAATGATAGCAGGTGGCTTTAATGAGAATTGTTTTGGCATGATATGACTCAAAAGGCCTAGCTCTAGCCACCATTTGCCCCTTAATATGCTGGTACACACACACCAGGAAGATTTGAGTCAATTAGCAAGCCTCAGTCACAATTGACTTGGGGAGGAAGAGCCTATCCACTTGAGACTCTTCAGATGTGTAACTAATAACAAGTTGTCAGCTTGCATTAATTTTTACACATCTTGGCTACATCAGAGATATACAGGCAAAATCTAGTGTTCAGAGAAATGACATGGAGTTGAGGACTCCACAGGGAACTTAATCACTGCACACATTATATTGATCACAAGTAGTTTTTCCATCGTGATGAGGTTTCTCTCCTTTGTAACTCTTTTAGAATAATGTGTAGGAGAAAAGATAATAGAATGGAAATTGCATCTGAAATACAAGAGGCACTTGGAATATTTTGTGAAATGCTGCTCAGTGAAGCAAAACATCTTTCACAGTACGAGTTCTCTGTCTGAAAGATGCATCCAATATGCATAAATGTAGGTGACTTTCAGCCTCAGGAACATGAATTGTCACATATTCATAAAATCATTGAATGGCCTGAGTTAGAAGGGGCCTTAAAGATTATCTAGTTCCAACCCCCCTATCATAGGCAGTTATACTTTTACTAGACCACGTAGTTCAGAGCCCCTCCCAGCCTGGCCTTGAGCACTCCCAGGGATGGGGCAGCCACAGCTTCTCTGGACAACCTGTTGCAGTGTCTAACCACCCCCACAGAAATTAATTTCTCCCTAATATCTAATCCAAACCTACTCTCAGTTTGAATCCATTCCCCCTTGTCCTGTCACTCTATGCCCTTGTGAAAGGTGTCTCTCCATCCTTCTCACAGGCTCTCTCTAGGTACTGGAAGGCTGCAATTGGGATTATTTATGGAGGGCTGAGTCTGATCTCAGTTAAACCTGCATGATCTGAAATGAATTGATTTGACTTTACTGATGCAAATGGGATCCAAAACTGTCATTATGTTTAGCCTGAGGAAAGTGTTGCCCTTTTCTGCAATAGCATCATATTCTCAAAAGAAATTGTTAAAACTGATTACTTAAAAAAAAAAAAACAAACTCTACAAAATGTACAGAAAATTGAAAGGTTATCTAGAGCCAAACCTCCCAGACATCCACCTGACATTAGGAAGCAGCTATTCCAGATCTCTGTTTCAACACCTAAAGTAAGAAGGTAGACAGCAAGGACCACACACAGAAAATACTGAGGCCAAGTCCCATTTTATCTGTGAAACATCAAGGCATAGATGAATTCAGTAACTTTGCCTGACAACACACAGATAATCTCAAGTTACATGATACTTTCAGTATAAAGGCTCATTACTTGCTTAAAATACAGTTAGTTCCAGTATGAGACAAAAGAGAAGCCTAGACCAAAGTACTGTCCACTTAGTTTGCATCATTTTGTGCTCTCCAGAGCTGACTTTATCATCTACAGTTCTCCCACACAGCTCCCTTCAAAGGTATCTGAGAGTCTCACAAGTGTCCATAACCCAAAGGATGGGAAACATCATGTTACATAAAACGAAATTGTTCAGATCAACACTGCTAAAACTTATTTTTTAATTTTTATTCCATTAAGTACATCAAATAAATTATTTAGGATAATATTATTAGTAGTAATTATTTACTCATGCTTCTGATGGCTGAATGTGTCCAGAGTACTGCAGTTTAATAGAAAACAAATAATGTAGGAAATCCAAAATTTCTTGGGCTAAAAATTAAGATGGATGTTACAAGTTGTGCAAAGTTCCATCTTGCTGTTGCTTTGCTGTTGGGATCTCAAGAGGTTACTGACCATATTAAGGGCCCTAATTCTGCTCTTAATCCAGTTTATTGCAATTTTATTAAGTTTAATTGTTTATTCTGGTGCTCTGATGCAACCATCTGAAAGAGCACAATCAAGCCTAAATCTGTATAAGTCTAACATATACCTTGTATTCTTTAAGAATTCCCCCTTTAAAAAGAAATGTGCCAATTAGTTTTTAATAAAATCTCATTCTTTTAATAAAACAAAAGTTTTAAAAGATGTGTTTAACATCACAAGCTTGTTCAGACTCTAATTCTGGCTTTGTTAAGATATAATCAGCAAAATATACTTTCAATAGGTCTGAATACTTATATATTCCACTACTAATGATATTTTAGTATCTTCCATTTTTTCCTAAAGAGGTTGTATCTATAAAAAAGACCAGGCAGCAAAAGTAGTAAGGAGATGCTCTAGTAGAGTGACTCTGCCTTGCTCACTCAGCAGATTAATGTTTCCTTTGGGAGGATGTGCTACTGGAAATGTGTAAGGATTTCCTACCATTTGGGAATGAAGTATTTTACTACCTGAAATACTGACTACCTGTTACACCATTAAATAACGGACAGTCAAAAGAGATATATAATACACACTGAAGGCAACCCTACCTTTGAAAAAACAACATTGTCTTTCAAAACTTGTTACACTGTCACAAATTCAGGGGAGTGGGGAGTAGTTATTTATTTCCATTTTGGGGCACTCTGCAGCGACAGGCCCACATTTGGAAGGTGAAACAGACCTCTCTCATTTTTCAGAGTCCAACCCAGATTGTTGAGTTTCCTCTTGCAGAGTCATAGAGAATCCTGCCAGGACTCCCACTGACCATGTGTCTTTCATGCTGGACTGTGCTTACTGCAAAGCAAACTTCAGCCTACAAGCTCCCAACAATGCATCTCTGTAGTCCAAGGCCAAGTTAAACCTACCTGCACTGATAGAAACTGTGAAATGGAGAAAGACTCATCTTGAAGGATCAGCATTTACAACTAAGGCAATAGTGTGGGCCAGTGACCTGGAAATATTTGAAAAGAGTACCCAAATGACACTGTTTGTGGATCTGCTTTGAAAGCAGTAGCATGGCACAAGATTTTCCCAACATGCTCAGGTTTAGTGCAAGGCAGTTTCAGGAAAAAATTACATTCACTTCTGCAATGGAGTGGCCACGATTTTTCCCCCAACAAATTAATCAGTCATCCTGTATATGACATTTATTTCAGAGGTACTGTTGAGAAAGAACAGATTTAAGGAACAAAATCAAAACAAACTTCTAGAGAAAATTACTGCTTGCTTTCTGCTAAAGTTTCCAAAGGAAACATGAACAATTTCAATTTCAGATCAATTTGAATAAAAGAGTTTATATGTAATCCCAGACAATCTTCAGTTGCCTGCATTCAGGGCAGAAAACATAATGCAAGTCATGGGGCAAAGGGGACCTAAACAAACACTGCCTATGTAGTAAATACTACAGGCCTGGAAAAGATCTTGCAGCTCTTCTAGTACAATACCCTACACTGAAGAAAGACCAAAGATGCTGATAACTTTCAGAGAAGTTGTGTGCCTAACTTGTTTTTAAAAATCCTCTAGCAAAAGAAAAGAAAAAGCTGCAGCAGCATCAGTCAATAGTCTTCCCCACTGTTTTCCTGTCCTTTGCCCAAAAGGCTGTCCTTACTACTCAGCCAAGGCCAGTCAACTTGTCAGGGTCAATACAATTCGTTCTTGTCAAATCTGTCAGCTGTGTTTACCATTTTAATGTGCTCCAGGCACTTATAAATTGGTTATCTAACCACCTATTCCAGAATAATTACAGGAACTGGTGTTGTTGCACTGAATAATCTATAATTCCCTGTTTGTGGTTGGATTTTTTTTTAAAGGTAGGTATTGTAAGTATTCATTTTTCTTGCATGGGGTCTGCCATCTTCCATGAGTTTTCAAAGAGATTTTAAAATATTTTTTAATGGAGTCAAGTTGAATGTCATCAGGACTTGATGGGTTCAATTACACTTAACTTATTCAGACATTTTTTAACCTAATTTTTCACTATTCTGGCCATGCTCCTATTTTCACATTAAATTTAATGTAGCTGAGTATCTGACCAGAAATTAATCTTTTTATGTGCAGACAGTGAAGACTTCAGGACACTGTGAATTGCCTGTTAGGTTATGAACCTTTACTTTGCCCTTCTTTTGCTTCTCGGGTACTTATTTTACCTTGCATAATTTTGCTACCTTTATGTTCCAAAATAATGTTAACACTTTACCCTCTGAACTTTCTCCATTCCTATTAAACTCATATATAATTATGTTCCTTATTTCTACCTTTTTTTATGGCTCCTTATGATTTTAGGTTCTTAGGAAGGTCTTGATGAAGTTTGCTCCTAATATTTTAAGTTATCTCATGTAAGTTTATCACTGTATGTTTGATACAGCTCCTTCCATTGCTAATGTGCTTTATCTCTCAGATTATGTATTTCAGAAACTCAAGTAACACTTTTTTTTTCTTCTCTCATTGTGCTTTCTTCTAAAATTTAGCTCACTTCTAGCTTTAACAACCTCACTGATGTACTGATTGCTGGTTTGTGGGTGACTAAATTAGAGGGTTTTGTTACTGAGATTCTTAAATTGGAAACAATGATAGAAAACTGAAGTGCATTTGTGCTTAAGCTGTGAAACTTAAATTGCTCACAGAAGCAGTATATTTATATATATTGTTCATGTAAAGATTACTGACAATCCAAGAGGATTTTTGAAACATTCAAGAAATCCCGCTTTGAATATCAAGTCAATTTGAAATTCTATCATAAATTGAACAATGTGTCTTATGTTTTCAGATCATGCCTAGATATTATTCACCATTGCAGGGAGTCCTCAGGGGTAAAAGGCCTCCTTGGACCTCTTGACATGTCCACACCACAAGCCCATCATGGTCATGAGCAAGGCTCATGAGGCACGGAGAGAGGAAAATAAAGGCAAAAGAGGTTGCATAGGGACAGTGGAGTTAAATCTGTCTTATATTCATGAATTCATGTAGAAACTAAATAAAAGCAAAATGTAAAGAAACCTCAAAAAAAAACCTTCCAGATGCTGCTGTTATTCAAAGAAGGAAGTACAGTTGACAGAAAGCAAAGCCTAAACCCTAGTTGTGTCAGCAGATTAATGTCAGGAATATGCCAGTGTTACTCCGTGGAGCCGTCAGTGATGGCAACTTTTTCTCAGCAATATGAGGCTTCAAATCCATACAGCCAAAATCAGCATTTCTCTGTCAGCCTGGAAAGGTCAGCTGGTATCCAGCATTCACTGATCAGTAAGGCTCCTTTCTGGCTACTACAGCACACAGCTCAACTTCAAGGACTGGCTTCATATGTGAGTTTTTGGAGAGCCTTTCAGCATGAATACCACAGATAAGCACTTGTCACAACTACCAGCATGGCCTTTTGGAAGGATTCAGAGCTAGACTCAAATGGTCCAATATGGCAACATTCCCACAGCTAATGTATGCTAAAGGACATCAGTCTCCCATTTATTTTCCTGTGTGGTCAAGTGCCGAGAGAAAGTCTTTCTGAAGCTCTAAATTGTCTTCTGGAGGAAAAGATCTCTCTCCAAGCTAAGCAAATGGCAGGAGGCTACAGTATGGGAGTTCTTGTATTAAAATGCAATAGTCATAGCAAGACTGTCATGATCTCTTTGAAAACACAGACATATTAATAAATATGTACCTGTAAATGTATTTGCTCCTTAAAGTGCAACGCATGCTTACTGTCCTTCATAAAAATATTCAAGAAGAATCCAATGTGTGGAAAGATCTTAATATGCTACAGGCTACTATAATGCTTCCTGTTCCCAGAAATCAAAATGTTTTGCAGCTGCTAATGAACTACTCCACAAAGATGGTCAGAGTCAGATTTTAAAGCAGACATTATCAAAATACCATTAACACAGTATTCCACAGTGGTTATCAGCAATCAGGAATATTAGCTTACAGCTTCCTAGATGTACATTAAGCTCCTTTTTAAAGTCCTTTAAGCCTGGTCAAACTCCTCTCATGTGCTCTGGGAAAAAGAAGTATTCCTTATCAGAAAGATAAGGATAATCCTACTTTGCTCTATCTGAGTGTACTGGAATACCTGAAATGTGGTATCTGTGCATTCTGTTGACCGCATGTAGCTGGTCTAGAAGAGCTGTGTTTCTTCTGCCCTCCATGAGAACACAATCTCCCACACTGGCTGTTCAGAAAACCATCTAGAGAACCGTCATCCTTTATATTTAGTCTCCAGAGATACACATGCATTTTCCCCTCTTACCGTGTCAGTTCTTCTCCTCCCACTGCAAGGGTGAAATATTAATTGGCAAAGCTGACAGCAATACACATACTCTGTTGCAAATACATCTCTAAAGAAAAAAAATGTTACATTTTGTCTTTAGGGCACAATTAAGTTAGTTACTTCATTTTCTGCAGAGGAGAAAATAAAAATCATAAACACTCCTACTTCAATGACAGTATTTCAGTATCTTACAAGTGATGGCTTGGAGACAGTAAGGGAATCTACTCAAAACCACAAAAACTTACAGAAATTTCCAGGTCACTTAGTCCTCTGCCACTCTTAGGAATCAATCCAGTTATCCACTGCCTCTTAGGGAAATCATGGATTAATATTAACATGCTCTACCTACTGGGAGCAACGTGGCCTGAACTCGTGATGGCAATTAAAGATAACTAGAAAGTACTTTTCTGTCCATATGTAAGGTCTTATTATTTCTGGGATGAATGATCTGCACCTGCATTATTGAGACAACAGTTCTCTATGCAGGAGGAAATTACTAAGGCAGTATGAAAATTTAATATATTTTCAAAAGCCTGAGCCCCTGTGAAGGTTCAGATACTGCTTTTGTTTTTCACTTTTGACTTGTGACTTCTGTACTTTATTTTCCCACCTTTACTCAAAGGGTAGTATCCTTCTTCTGGCAAAATTTTCCCACTGCAACATTTCTATTTTTAACAAATTGCAGCCTGTGCACTCCACAAAAAGCTTATTGCTTCTGGGCAGCAGGAAAGCAGCACTCCTCTGAGGCCAAGTCTTCACTCTGCCCTTGAACAGTTTTGGTAAGAAAAAGGGGCCCCCTCACACATGTCATCACTGTGAAATGCACCCTGCATACAGCAGATGACATATCCACATAGATAATGAAAGCTAGTGTAGTCCTCAATTCCTTGTAGTAGGTGAACATAAATTTTGCAAGTTATGCCTTACTGAGCAGAATCTGTAGGAGAGCTTCAGGAAATGTCCCCATAACTCTGAGTTATGACCAGTGTCCCTGGTATCTTGTACAGACCTAATTGGATACTACTGTGTATACTGGATAGGGAGAGATTTACAGGTACTTTTGAAGAATATGAAAATGACACAATAATGAATAGCTTTATAACATTTTTATGCACCATAATCATAAGAATTTTAAAACTTCCTTCCATCACTTTTCTTTATTATGAAACAATTATAAATCCCCATGAATGTGCCAAGTACGCAGCACGATGATTCTTCTGGCGTGCTTTCCAACAACTTCTCCCTGATGAATACAAAAGGAGCAGGGTCTGGCCGTGCTGGAATGCTGGCCATGTGCATTCTTATCACTCCCAGGCACTTAGATGAGGTGACAGGCACATGACTGAGTTAGAAATTCATCACAAGCAGTCCAGCAAACAGCACTTTGCAACAGCAATTTTCCACATGAAGCACCAATGAGAATTAGTTTTCTTTAATACGAAATTATAATGCCAAGAGCCACATTAACAACCCTATAATAAAATTCTTGGTGAATAAGTGAGAAAATGTATCTTCTGTACTCTTATAATGTAAATGTTTTCCTTGCTACATGAAAGGAAGAAGCCTGTTTTCACAGGCTTTCACTGATATGAATCAGGTACTGTTGAAAGCCTTCTGACTGCATTCGGTGTGAATTACTAGGTGAGACTGCTAAAAGACAAAACATTACAGCGTCAAAGGACAAAAATTACTGTTTTCAGTAAATGCAGTGATTTCTGACATTCTACTGTATTTTTTTTAATCTGTAATAGGAAGGAAATTTTAGAAAAAGTATATGCCACAAGTGTAGCAACAATAATAACAGCATGTCTAGATATATTTTTAAAATGTGAAATGATATACAGGACAGCAAAATCAAATTGACTTATCTCTACAGAAAATATGGATCACAGACACCATTCACTGCAACGTGATCATTTTGTTTAAATTATATGGGCTGATTATCCATGCTTGAAAATAAAAAGGGGAGGCAATACACATGCATTGAAAAATAGTTGCATTATCTTTCTATGGACAAAAAGGGAAGGAGAAGAGAGAAAACATAATCCTTTCCTCCCCAAATTATAAATCAACTGCAACAACGTCATTCACTTGCATTTCTGAAAGTAGTTTATAAAATAAGGCTTGAAATTTTTTCAGGCAATAGCTCAAATATATTAACTTTTGCTTAGCAAAACAAGGTCAGAGAGGCAAGTACACCCTCTGCTCTTTTGCAAAACACCTCCTTCAATGGGATCCAGCCTTGACTTATATATGTGAGTGGTGAAAAGCTTTGTTTCCCTTCCACTAGTGTTTTTACAGGCAATGGTGGACTGCCTTGAAAGAGGCTCAAGGTTTTGTTTGTTCTCGGTACTCATGTAAAAAAGAAACAAAAAACAAACAAACAAAAACCCTAGTGGTGAACCTAGTGACTCTCTGACTCTGGTGTCAGGTGAAAGGAGCAAAGAGGACAAAAGTCAGATGTAGCCTGGTCTGAGGCTCTATCTCGAAGTATAAACCCTTCTGCTCCAAAGGCAAAAGGCCAATTGAGCTGCTCCGGGCAACAGCAGCGCTTATCAGAGCTGATTCACTCTGTGGTCTGCTATTGCCACATCACCCCAGCTACCAGGGAAAGTGCTAGAAATCCTTTTGTTTCTGTGAAAGGACATGTCGTCTTATGCAAAGGCAGCACTTGCTGAGGCTCTCACATATTGAAGCCTCCACCCCCTCTGGAAAGGGTGTCTAAAATTTGTTTGGATTTGATGAGCATTTTGAATTTAGGACTATTAACCCTTGAGGAGAGCAACTGGCAGTGTACCCTATTATGCAGCTCTCAAGCAAACACATTCACTCTCCCTCAACTGCTCTTTCCCTCTCCTGATGTCTCTATCAGGAATATATGCTATAGCAGTCTATTTGTTCCATGCATAGTTCAAAAGTGCAAATAAAAGCACTGAGCTCAAAACGGGATCTTGAAGAAATCATCTTCCCTATTGTCTAGGAAAGGTCTGTATAATGCAATTAGGCTCTAACTTGCCTGGGAAATACAGTCGACCCCTGGCTGTGATGAGAAATATTCATATAGACTGGACAGCCTCCCTATATACCAGAGTCACTTTGTGCTAACAGAGCTATTTTGCATCACTGATGGTTCCTATATCAGTTTAGTTAAGTTGATGCAAGGAGTTTCAGGAATAGTCTTTCTCCTTTAAAAAAACCTAAAATATACCATTTTGAATTATTCAAATTAGACAGAAAATATCAGTTAAATTAAAACAACCCACAGGTTTATGCCTGAATAATCTCATGTTTGATCAAACAATACTTAAATCTACAACTAACTTTTCCTGACATCTTGGTGATGTCAAGCTGATTATATAATTCTTGACCCTCCTGGCCTTCCCTACTAAATGTAGACTTCATTAGGAAAACTAAATGAGAAAATATTATTCCAGTTAATTACATTATTCTGCAAAGGAAAGGAAAATAGATTCATACAAAGAAAAGAATCCTCCTAACAAAATCAGAACATAATCCAATCATTCACAAGAAAAATACTTTCTCCATTGCATCTGTCCAGTTCTTTACTGTTAATGTTAGAAATTTCTTTTAAGTAAGGAAGGGAGGTATGGTCCTTTTATCTATGACATGACCTCTTCAGAAATTTTGGGATACCCCTTGTTCAGAAACAACTATTAGTAATGCTCTTATGCTTTGATTTTTGTATGGATCCCTTTCATAGCTTTATTATTGTCAGAACTCTCTGTTAACATACAGAACATCCAAAATACCCATGAAATCTGTATTTGGGTAGTAAGTACTTGGTTTGTGGGGGTTTTTTTAAAATTTTATTTTTGACATGTACCCACTAAAGACAAGAACTAAGACATTAGCCTTCTTTTAAAATATCAAGTGAACTTTGGCTCAAATTATTTTTTGCCCTTATCCCCTTCAACCTCAAATTTCTCCTTTTATTCATATCTGAGCCCTACTGAACAAATGGAAAAAGAGTAACAGAGGAAAAAATCCTTAAATATGCATTTTCTTTTTCTATGTGTTTAATGATTCAAGTACTGTTTACCACAAGGAGCAAAAAGAAAGTAGAGTCTATATTGCTAAATCTGTAAATTGAATGTGTATCCTAAGCTACTACTTACCAAGGTCAGCTCTCATGATTTAGAAGCCACTTGGAAGTAGTTGTTTTAATTTATCAATTCAAATAATCCCTTACAGCAATTTTGAAGTTCATCTAGAAATCATCTTCAGGAAGCCAGCCCTTAAGCTGAAACCTATGAAAGAAGAGGCTGGAAAAGGTCCCTGCACCTGCCATGGCCAAATGGTGACAACTCAGCCTTGAAGATGAGAACAGGAGTGTGTGCTGGGTGGGATGGCCAGTGGCTGCAGTCCACAGGGAGTGTCACTGCTGCATTACTTTAGAGATGACCACAATAGTATGATTTGGTCCATAAAGGCTGGATTATTTTCATCCAGTTCATTGACATCAGAGGTGCATAGGAATAAGCTGTAGACAAGGTATAAAAGCACTCCAAAGGAGGTTGATTTATTCTAGAGGGAAGAAATCTTGTGCAACCCTAAATTTAAGTTTTTTGTTTAATTGCAATTTTGCCCTAGGGTTTTGGCTGCTCAGAAGAATGAGCTATATAATGTTCTCTGACACTCAAGAACTAGCAGTCCTTAGAAATCTGACTTTTTGAAGCAGTGATGCTAAGGAGACAGACACATTACTAACCTGGAGCACCACTTGCCTAGCAAGCAGGAGGTATATTACTGGGCTAAAAGCACATAGTATTGGCTAACATAACTAACTGCAGATTAAAGGTTGCTGTCAGGAAAGTGCTTTGGTTCACCCTCAGCTTCCAGCACAGATGGCAGCTGCTCAGTGTGTTTGAGGGGTAGTCAGATATTGTGTGTGTTCATTGTTAGTGAGGTGGTCTGAGTAGACACTGAATCTTCTCAAGGTCAGAAGAGATGACCAGCAAGCAGCTTTACCTGTCTCCTGCCACTACAGGTAGAGACCACAGAGACAACGTGGTTGTGCAGCTGCTGTTGTTGCACTCCAGACCGACCTGAGAGGTTTCATGCTGGCTTTATGTGACCTGTTTCCAACACACTCCACAAAAGCTGATGCCTGCAGACATTACCCTTACTTTTGATCCATGAGACAGCTGGAACCAATGCAATAGGCCCTTGAGCAGGAGAAAAGCTGCTTACCACCAATAAAGTGGTGGAGGACATCATTCAAAGGAGCCCCCACAAAAAAGACAGTGTTAAGCTAAAGCTTAGAGCTCTGCCATGACCTCGTATGGCATGGTCTCAGGCACTGGAAAGAAGGCAAGACAGAGCATAAGCACCTGGGATCATCTGAGCATGGTGGAGAATATCTCACTCCAGGCATCTTGCAGAGGCAGCAAGTGACCCCATGCCCAGTCATAGACTTCTTGCTAGTAGCTTGGTACCTCTGCCTTACTGTAAACTCATTTTAAGAGCATGTCTGGACTGGTGCCAGAGCACTCAACACCTCCCAAAACTGCACTCTCTCCACATTAAAAATATCATTCAGCTTTTTTGTAGTTGCTGAAAACATCAATGGGGAATCCAGGACACAGGCTAATGGGGAAGACATGGTTGTAGGACAGGCCTGTCAACAAAACCTTTCCAGGAGAGCAGACCCCAGTGGAGCTGCAGGTGTGGCACCTGGGCAGCCCCTTCTGCCCATGTGACCGCCGGGGTGCTGCAAGGCCACGGAGCTGGATGGCAGCACCGGCTCCCTGCTCACAGCCCTGATGGGGCTCATGTTGCTGTGGGATGGGAGTAACTGATGAGCTGCATTGGCTTTCCACAGCCTTCCAAGAGGAGACTGGGGCTGTGGACTGTGGCTATAGACAAATGTTCATTAATGATTAAAAATCTTCATTAAACTTCATTAAACCTACTGAACTCATGAGGCTATGAAAATGTCAAGAAGCAGCAAAAAAGCCATCTCTTTCAAAAGCTTTGTTTTTTACCACCTTGTTCATACTCATGATTTCAACTGTGAGCACTTAAAAGGAGTCAGTAAAATACAGACAGTTAATAGTCACAGTGAATATCTGCTGTTTAGATCAATGCTTAGCTTCTCCAGTTATCTGTCAGGATTACTCTGATCCCACAAATCCCCATGATTTTGCTGCAGGGCAGCAGCCCTGTGGAAGAAAGGCTGAATGATCTCTACCTGTTTTTGTTTAGGACTTCCATACAGATTGAACACGCTCAGTGAGTTCGATACACGATACTCCCACTGCCCTGTGCTGGAACCAGCAGCGCAGTGCACCTGCTCAGCTGTGGCTGCTAGGGAGAAGTGTGTCTGCCTCCCAGCCATACTGACAACTGCCTGTTTTCTTTTTCTGCCCAATTTGGAGCTGACCATCCGCACTCTTGTGTAAACACTGAAATCTGGGTCAATCAACCTGATGTATGACAACAGCGCGTAACATCTGCCCAGAGCTGTAACTGATCTGTACAACTGTCTGCAGAGTATTTGTCTCTCTGCTTCCCACTCTGCCTCACCACCATCTCAGCCCTTTGGCCCTGGGTCAGCATCTCCTTGCACAACACAGAGGACACCCACCCACTCACCAACCATACATGTGAAATAGTAGGAAATCATGCAGCTTAGTAAAATCGTAGAAAAAAAAAGTCTTTGAGACGGGGACAATGTCAAACCTTTGCCACAGTGACAGATGACTCAACCTGATTTTAGCAAAGACACTGTTTTTCCATCATACTTTATATGTATGTATTTTATATGTAAAAATACAGATTTTGAGTTACTGCATTTACACAGATGAAAGAGCTTTATGAAAGGACACTAACCTGCCTGACAGCAGAAGCTGTTTTTAAATTTACACATAAAAATGTACAAATAAAAGACCCAAAATTCTGGTCATCTTCCTCTCCTCAATATTTATTATCCTCTACCTAGAAAAATAATTTCCATTTTCCATTTCCCTGAATATCTGAGTTAATAGCTACAGCTTTTTTATATTTCCACATACTTTTTACACAATACAGAGACACTGTTTCCTGAGCTAATCTGTTTGTCAGATAGCTTCTCTTCAAACAATTAGTTACATCAGGATTTCTCCGTAGCAATTCAATAGCTTAGGCTCAGCCAGATAGAAGCTTTAGCATGTTGACACACCTCTCAAAATAAATCACAAAAAATGGCAGGTGGCTGTTACAGTAAACTTCTTGAAAATAAATTACAGTTGCCATACCATGTAGCCCCTTGATTCTGATTTAGTTTATCCTTTACCCTTTCAGTATATTCCCCCAAAATAGAATGAGACAGATGTGCTCCATTTACTTGTCTTTCGTAAGTTGCAATTACTTGAAAAACTCCTTTGAAGCTGCTACTTATCAATGTGAGGAAGACTGGAAAAGTCCAGCCCAGCCCCAAGGTAAACAAGCTTAAAAAAAATAAAGAGGCACATATAACAGAAAAAGTGAATAGAACAGAATGCTCATTACAATACATGCTTCATTCAACCTGTATTGCATAACCAGTCCAGGTCGGTTTTACCAGACTCATAAACTTTGAATGTGATACATGCAAGAAAGAAAGCAGTACATACAAGACAAGGGCAAAGTCTAGGTAAAATCTGTTTCCTGAATTTATAGTGCGTAAAGTCTTTTATATTTTCATGAGTTTGTCCAAATACTGCATTTCCACTTTTAAGAAAAAAACTTTAGGAACAAATTTAATAAGGCTGCAGAAACCATGTGCCACTGAAAAAAAAGAATTAAAATATTTCCCTGATTTCACAATTATCTTTGAAGAGAAGTCACTCACCCCTAAGATGAAGCAGGACCTCTGGTGATGGTGGCAGATTTGTTTACCACATGTGATGCCCAGCATACAGTGAGCAGTGGAGGTTAAGACAATTGGTTGTAATCAATCCAGTTATCACAGCTTAATAAATTACTGCTGATTTACGTAAGTCCTCATGCCTGAAAACTTTCATTTTTTGACTGAGGCAACTGCAAGGGTAGCATGTTAACTTTTACCTGTTTTCATTACATGAAACATTTATAAACAAATACAAGCACATTTCACAAGCAATCTCATGACTACGTTTTCAATAAAATTATTACAATGCCCCTCATTTAATGTTTTCAAACAATTATACATTATCAGCTGAAGGCCACAAACATTTACCCAGTGCTGCTAAGCTTTCTGGTGGCAAATTTAATCCTTTTGCACCGAGCAGTCCAAGAAAAATCATGACTTTTTTCCCACAGTGATTTTATGTAAAGATTTTATGAGCCTGTGAAAGGAATTGCAGAAAGTCTGGACATTTTCTCCTTAGCCATAAGTTGTTTCTCTGCACGCTTCTGAAGAGCTGAGTTATCAGCATGATTGGGTGTTGCATGGGGGTCAGCCTCTGCTGCTACAGTGTCAGCTGTATGCACTAAAAGTGTCTCTAAACATGCAGGAGAAATTGCTGTGCATGGACCAGAGAGTAAAACCGAGGCTCAGCTTGCATTAAGAACATTCACAATAATGACAAGCTGTTTGCTTTTCCTGAACGAGCTATCACTGTTGCACCACCTGTACAGAGAGCAGACACGGTTCAAGGACAGAACAAAACATACCTTTTTTTTAAAATATTTTATCTCTTTTTATTTGTTTGTCCTGATGGTTTGCTACAGGCAAAGGAGGTATTCAGAAATGGAACTGCACGACACAAACACAGGCAGCAAACTAAGCTGGTGGCATGAAAGGTGTATCTGAGAAAACAGAATTGACAGAGTCAGAGTCGGATTTTGTTCTGGTGGTTTTTAGGATACTCTCTGTAATGACACTGTCATTAGGGAACAGTTTTACTTTCCCATTCTGGCTCTGTTTTGGTTCGTGCACGGGTTCCAGGAAAACCACTCGTTTACCAGTGCTAGCCTTCTTCTCGTCGGCTGGCAGCTCTTGTGGCAGTGTGGAATTCAGTATGGATGGGTGGGCACTGCTTTGGTTCAGCTTCCTCTTCTTCTTTTTCGCCTTACATTGACACGGGCAGGGGGTCAGATAGAGATACAGCAGCACTAAAATAATACTGGCCACACAGGCAGCAAGGGTGGTAAAAGCTGTATTAAATGCTTCATGAGCGTGGGACCTGTTCACTGTGAAATTGCTAACATTTATTCTGACCTCTATAGTTTCATTTAATAGTCTTTTCTTATTTATTGCAATGCAGGAATACAGCCCTGAGTTCTCTAGCTGGGCATCTGTTATCTCCAGGCTGCCATTAGGAAACACCTTGAAGTTATCAGTCTCCCTGTCTGGACCCAGCAATCTATTGTCTGGACTAACCCAAACAAACTGTGTGCCCGTATCACTGATTCTGCTGTCACAGTGTACAATCAGCCTGTCACCAACCTGGGCATCATGAATAAACCCAAAGGCTTGGAAAGAGCTGTTGACGGTACTTTCAGAGCAATTCATAACGCTGTCGTGCAGTAAAGGCAGTTTATTATGACCTCTTGGGTCTGACTGCAACAAACAGCTGTACTCATTTTTGAAGTCCACCACTGAGCTGAAATGCCTTTGATACCAGAAGATTAGCATGGAGTACAGGACACAGTCACAGTAGAATGGGTTGCCATGAAGATAAATTCCACTAAGTTGTTTGGCTGGCACTGAACTCAGGCGCTGAATAGGCATTGTCTGGATGTGATTAAAGGAAATGTCCAGCAACACAAGGTCTGTCAGTTTATGTTTTCCAACATATAAGTCCAGTGGGAAATGCGAGACCAAGTTGTAGCTCAGGTACAGTTTCTGTAATTTGTACAATCCCCCGAAGGCTAAAGACTCGATCTGTGTTATTTGATTGTTGTACAGCAGGAGAACCTCAAGTGCCTTCAGCTCCTGAAACACAGGGCTGCCCAGTGTTTTCAGGCTGTTGGATGACAAGTCTAGATACTTCAGATTCGGAGTTGTGGAAAAGCTTCCAGTGCTAATGCTGCTAATGCTATTATGATTGACTATTAAAGTATTCAGTTTCTCAGACAGCACTGGGACCCATTCAGGCTCCAAAATCCCAATTCTGTTATAACTCAGATCCAGCCTTTTCATACATTTATAAAGATTTCCTGGCACTCGAGTGAGGTTCTTGTTTGTGCAGCTTATGATATCGCTGGCACAGATGCAGGCTGCTGGACACATCTCCGGGGCACTGCCACAAACACTCACGGTGAAGACCAAGAGGCATGCGAGTCCTTTGCAGCTCACTTTAAAAACTCCAAGTCGAGTAGGAAGTGTCCTCCAGTTTAAAGACATTGTCACTGCCTTTTAGCTGTCTCCCAGTGCTCCTTGCCACAGATTACTTGTGCAGTTGGCGTTGCACTCGTTGCTGTCTAAAGGGGGATACAGAGGTACAGCAGGTTAACATTTACCATTTATGCTCTGTGTGATTTCTTATGCCTTTTGAAAAAATACAGGGAATTAATCCTTAGGGTTTCATACAATTAAAATCTAGTTCTAAGGTGATATAAACTTAACACATGAAATTCTGCATTCATGTGTTAATATATACAATGTAGATACAGTATTCTTTGTCTTCAAAAAGACTGCAATCATTCTTCAGTCTTGGACAAAGTAATACAATTTCTGACAGTTCATTAAAAAAAATTGGAAATGATCCTTTGTGGAACATGACTTGGCAATGGCATCCCCTACCTGTTTCCAAACCAACATAGATAGAATTCCCAGTAGAAGAAAGAAAAAGCCTCATCCTAAAATTTTTTTTTTTCTTGTCAAGTGGGAAGCAGTTACAACATGCTTTTCTTTATAATGAGAAAATGTCACACGTTTTCAAGCAAAGAATTTTCTCAGCCTTTCTAGCTTTAAATGTCATATGAATTTATTTCCTTTTTTTTATTTTAAATTCAGCAACTTATGAGGTTCAGGTAGCAACAGCTTATTTTGGAAGTTATTAAAGTTGTTCAATAACAATATTTTGTATTCAGCTTCTTCTACCTTTGCCAATATAAGTAATGAGGAAGAAATCTATGAAGCTTACCTCAGGCATAAATTTTGGGACCATTCAGTAAGGGTGAGTCAGCTCTTCCTCAAAACTTAGTAAAGAAAAAAAATATTTTGCTCATATGTAGATAGAAAAACCCTAACCATACTATTTTCTGAGAATATTTTAGAGTTGGTATTGTTTGAAACAGGGATGTAAGATTTGGCACAGTAGTGATTCTGTGCTAAGGGATATGCTTTTTACCATCTTCTGAGAGAATGTACACATACACAGCAGAGGAATAAACATTTCTGTTGATTCTTGCTCTCCCTGGTACCTGTTAAAGGTTTGTCCGTAAATTCACAGGTGAGTTCATCTGCATTGATTACCATCAGAGTTCAGAGTTCAGATGTGGCATTCAGCCCCCACATTATTATCCTCAAACTCATTTCTCCAATGTCACCCACCTGCTGGAGCAGTATCCGAGCAGGACAAACCCTGCAAGGTCTGCTCTGTGCTGCTGATAGTGGCTATGGCCAGGAGCCTGTGGACAGTGGGGGAAAAGAAGCAGCCTCAGATAGAAAGGAAGAGAATAAAAGAAGAAATTGTATTCTCTGATGATGCAAGATAGATGAAGAAAAGATGAGCCTTGAGGGCAAAAAAATTAAAATTAAGACCTAAATGGTGGAGGGCAGCAGGGAATAGGGATAGTGAAAGAAGGGGAGAGAGAGAGAGGAGTAAGAGACATAGGGAGGAAGAGCAAAACCAGGGGACATGGATGCTAATAGAGCATCATCACTGCTACTAAAGACACTGAGGAGGAGGTAGTCTGAGGATGCAGAAGTCAGTTACAGCATATGAGACTGGAAAAGCAGATGAGGAGGGTGTAGAGGGAAAGAAGAGGACTAAGCAGAAGACAAGAGTTTCAGGAGGTAAACCTTAGAGCACACCTCTCCAGAGAATTTATATCCGCTACTTAAGAACCTAAGATTACTGATGCAATTAATTAATATATGCAAAAAGCAAAAATCTTCACTCCTCTTCAGTTCTTTATTTCCCTCTTCTGTAACCCTCTGCCAATCTGGCAGGCTGCTGTCTTCTGTGACAAATCTACTCTTAATTCAAGTGGTGGAAGATGTGCTATGAAACTAAAGGGCTGAACCTTCTAATGACCCATTAAGAAGTATGAAGGGGGTATGAGAATGGGACCTTTCACCTTTCACAAGAACTTATATATACATTGGCTTTGTTTGCATTCAAAAAAAAAAGAAAAGAAAAGAAAAGAAACATTAAGAGAATTGCAATACTGCCAAGTCAAGTACTCAAAAGTGAAGTGTCAGAATTACGTTTTTCTTTCCATTTTAGATTTTATATACAGTCTGTGGTTACAGGATTGCTCAATTTCCCCCCCCCCCAAAACCTTTCCTGACACTGTGCAGAGGTTCTGAGGAAGAACAGGGAAAAGAATGGGTGATTACATTAAGAGCTTGATAAATCCTTATCCCTGAGAACTGCAGCTGTCCTAGCCTTTGCCACAAAATTCCTGTGAGATCAGATAAACTATTTGAATTGGTGACTACTGCAAAATAATGAACGTATCACAGTCACCAGCTTGGCACTTATAAAATAAGGAAGCTCTGCATGTTAAATTTGGGAAGGACTGATCTGAGGAAGTGCTGAGATGAGACTCAAAATTCTGTGACTTTGTCTGGCACTTCTGATTGCACAGGGATCCCTTGTTTATACAAGGGATACACTAAGATGATTTTAGCTATAGAAATACTGTAAAAATAAATTGTTTGGCTTGAATTAAAGTTTAATATCAGGATTCATAAATTCTAGGCTTTAAAGTCTCCTGAAGCCTCTAACTGCATGGGGTTTTCAATGGAAAGTTAGGAATCCAGAGGAATATTTTTAACCAGTCCTAAGCTCCTTACTTAGTTGTTTTTGCTAGTTAGGTAGTCAATAGGAACAATTAATAGATACAAGTTCTTCTAGAGGGTGAGACCTATGAAGCATTAGAGAAACTGCCATCAAAAATAATTAAGTACCACAGTGTGAATTTGTATGGTATACAGATATAAGGAACAATGAAAACACACTGGCAGATGAAAAAGGTATCTAGTAACTGCTCATTTAGTTAGCCTACTGTATGAAGCAAGGCATCTGAAAACTAAATTACTACAACAGCATGTGCCAGAAGACTGGATTAGGAAGCATCCACGAAACAGGAGATGAATTGTTGCAGCAAAGGTTGCCTTTCCCACTAACATGTGAATGCCTGATTCTGCAAGCAAGGCAGCCTAATTTTTAATGTAACTGCACTTGGAACAAGTGAATGGCACTTAAAAAAATCATCTCCCATGTTGACTATAACTGTGATCCTGAAGATACTCCAAATGGGACATACTAGATCAATGCTCAGGTTTGTAAGGGTTACCAAATTTAATACACTAGATAACCTTGCATATTTGCTTCAGTCCATGCCTACAATTATCTCATCAGAAACTCCAAGCTAGTCTGCAACCAAATCCCATGGGCAGACACATGATGTATGTGTGTAATACCTTTTAGTTCTAAGGAGCAAAAACAGTTTGCAAGGGCTGAAAACTGGACTGTCCATTTTCAAAGCTCACTGGAGTTGCAAAATGAAAACAGTTTCAAGTAACTTGCCTTGTCTGGCAAGGCAAATCCAAATTATAGACCTCCTAAGCAGACACACAAGGGTATTTAGAGAGTACTCTGATGAGCAGAAGCCTTCCTTTCCATGCCCAACTCACAGTGCAGTGCCTACATTCCCAACAGGTTCTTTGCTCTTTTGGAGAGTAGGACTGTTGAGCTGCACCTTGCTCTTCAACCTGTGTTCCCCATATCTTCTGCACAAATTACCCAGGATGTTCTGCAAAGCCAAGCACGTTCAACATAAATATTTATAGGGTATGTGATCATTTGAACTTATTCAAAATGTCTTCATAAACATTTCTGGGTTGTAACGTGTTAAGTGGCAAGAAGAACAAAGCCTACAATTTGCCCTATATTAAAAAAACTGGAATTTTGTTTCATCCCAGTAACACTACTTCAGGTCTTAGAGAAGTCTTATTTTACAAATTTCAATATTGCATATTTTCTCAAGAGAGATATTGCTATTGAATACTACCAGCTAACATGTGCCAACAGACTTTGGCCAGATCTTCACCATTATTTCTGAATGAGCTGGGTAGATACCTTTTCTGATTTATAGTAAAGTGAAGGGCATGGTTGGGAGTTTTGTTCTTGAAGTCTGTTCAAATAAATAGTTTCTTTGTGATGTTAAAGTGCAATATTTTAAGTTCAGTGCCAAAAACAATTACTCCCTGAGATGATTCATCTGAACAGTAATGGTGCACACGTTTCTGAACTGTTCAACAAGAAAGGTGGGACATATCCTGCTATCATAGGGAAAATCCTCTGTGGTCAGAGACAGCAAAATTGACTACAACCAATCAGATTGTAGAGAAGCTAAGGATTTGGTTCAGTTTTGAACTTTTTAATGTGTATGTTTGTTGTTGTTTTTTGTTTATTTTGGAGGGGCTTGTTTGTTTGTTGTTTTGTTTTTTAAAGTAATGAGCACCTAGACTTGCTTATGGAAAAGGGGACCAGGCAACATACAGTCTCAGCATCAGTTATCACCTGAAGATCAACTAATGTCCTGAACACTACTTTCTCCGGGCTCTCTCTCCCACTAATGTGACATTAATAATATCTACAGCACTTCCCTCATCCTCTGTAAGTATCTTCTGGGTTATTGCTGTTTCTCCAATGGAACCTGTACACTAAACTACCTCTCACAGTTCATTTGAGACTTTGCTAAAAAATCCTTAAGTAGCACATATCTTAATTTAAGCAGAGAATTGGACTGGAGATCACAATTCACATGAATGATTTTGCAAACACTACTATCAGTTGTTTTAACTTTAAAAAAAAATTGGATTGGTAGATGTTATTCCTACTGTAAAGCATTTTCCTGTACACTGGTGATGAAAATAGTCCCACATCTGGCTGGTACTTTCTGCACAGTGAAAATGCAAGTATTTGCACACAACCCTGCTGCCTGCTGTACTACTGCAGGAACAGTGTTGAGGCCCTAGAGAGACAAGCACTCAAAAACATTGAAGACCTCAGTTCATCCTCCAGAAGGTTCACACCATTTCTACATCCCCACCTCCTTCCCTTGCACCACATCTCCTGTGACTGTCTTCTCTTGAGTCTCGCCCCAGCCGCCCACAAGACATTAATACATCTCTGCACCTCTCACTGACTTCTGATGTCCACAAAGGTGCTCTCCCCCTACACCAGTCTACATATCAGATGAATTAGGGCTGTACTAGTCAAATATAACAATTTATGAAATAAAAAAATGATGGCACAGTTGTTTGTTTTCCCACAGCCCTATTTCTTTTTTCTGGCATGACATTTGACAAAGGTTCCTCATGAATTCAGAAGCAAAAGTGATCTTTAGAATGGGATTTTATTAAATTATAACAACAATATTATACAAGTATTATTTTTCATACTTTTAGTCCCAACTTTATGAATCCTGATCAAGTACATGGTACAGCCATTAATTACATATAGACTAATGGTATCCTATGCAATTAGCATTTTAAAAAGTTACATTTTTAAGGAAGGTCTGCATAAACTCGCATTCCTTGTGTGTGTGTGATACTGTCAGAGGGAATATTCATACAGCAGCCACCTCGTCTGTCTCCAGGCTCTACTCTGCCTTTATCACTCCTGAGTGGAAAAGGCACTCTGCATCAAATCTTCCTGACAGCTGTGCTCAGCATCTCTGACTCAACAGATACAGATTACCCAAACCTCGTAATCCATGAGATTTAGTGACATGATGGATTGAACAGCAAAGGCTGTTGGTGAGCTACATCTGGGAGACGTCTTGATACACTGGACTAAATCCCTGAACTGGGCTAAACTGTGCTTGGTGCAGGACCTAACAGTGATGAAAAAAGGGCTTTACATCATTTTTGCAGCAAGCTGATCCTGAGATCAGCAAGGCAAATGGAGTGCTCTCTCCAGCTAGCATCTGGCCAGACCTCAATCATGCTGAATTAGAGATTAATTTGTCCTAGTAACCTTAGCTAGATAAAACTATCATCTCACACTAATCCCTCACTAAAGATTGAATTTCCTTGAAAAGAGATTTTTTTTCTTAAAACACACCAACTCGCTTGTCTTAAAACTGAGACACAGAAGAGCAACTGGGTGACGTACAACAGAGCCTCAGTTGGACAAATCAACAGTCTCTTTACAGCAGTGCCAGTTACGTGAAGTCAACATCTCTGCAGCTCTTATCCCTCTAATACAAGGGAAATATGCATCAGTGAAACAACAAATTCATCCCCTTTGCCATGTTACTTTGTAAATCAAGCTGCAACCAAGCTTCAACCTTGCAAATCACTTCAGTTGCTAAGGAGATCAGCAAATAATTAAGAAGAAATGCAATGGTAAGTGGCAATGCCTATTAAAGTACCAGTAACCAGTCTCCAAGCAATGTCAGATCCTACGAAAGTTTAGTTGCCCAGCGAAGGATCCTCACTGCCTCCAAAAAAATTTATCTGAGGGCTAAACTCCACAGAAACCCTTCTGCAAACGATTTGGGGGGGTATCCTGCCAGTCTCACGGCGAGGACTGTCCGCTGCAGACCCAGACTCCTACCAGGAGTCGGCGGAGGGCAAAATTTTGGCGAGCCCGACGACCGAGCAGGCTAAACCGGCACCGGACCGGGGGCACCCACAAGCATCCGAGGGGTCTCCGACCGACTTCCCCGAGCGGTGCAGCCACTGCCGCCGCTCCGTGGGGAGGCAGGACCGGCTCTCGCCCGCCCGCCCGCTGCCGGGCTGCGCTCGCCTCCGGCGGCCCCGCTCAGCCCCGACTGCCGCCCCTCCGGACCCTGCCCCCCGTCACACCCCGGTCACCGGGGATGTCTGCTCCGCCACCCCGCCGGGCAGCGTTACCTGGAGCTTCCGATGGCCGCTTCATGTCCGGGGAGCGCGATGCCGGCGCCGCCGCCGCCTCCAGCCCCTGCCCCGCATGCCGCGCTCCGCTGGGCTCCGGGGGAAGTCGCGGGACGCCGGGAGCGCGGCAGCGGCTCCGCTGCGCTCCCCCGCGGCCGCTGCCGGTGCTGGCCCGCTGCCCCCGGGAACGGAGCTGAGGCCCGGGGCTCGGCACCGGGTGAGCCGGGAACGCAGGAGACTCCCAGCCACAGCGGCGACACAGCGGGTTTTTATCCCCTCCTGCCTGCGCCCTCCCGGTCTCCCCGGCCGCGCAGCACCGAGCCGACCCCGCGCCGCTCGCCCCGACGCCCTCCCGGGCGCTTCCGCGGGAGCGGGACGGAGCCGTCGGTGCCCCGGGGGAGGAGCGCACCGGCTGCCCCCGCTCCGCCCCTCAGCCCGGGGCTGCCGCCGCTCCGCCCCGCTCCAGCCCCGCTCCTCACCCGCCGCAGCCCCCCCCGGAGCGGGGAGGCTCCGCCGCCCGGGTGGGCTCTGCCCTGCGCTGCACACCGGCCCGGCCCGGCCCGGCCCGGCCCGCTGCAGCTCCTCGACGCCGCGCGGGGGGGCAGAGCCCGGGGAAGCCCCTGTACGGGAGGGCGCAGCCCGAGCCTCGGCTTCTCGTTAAAAATGCATCAAAACTCCCCGTGTGCGGAGATGGAGCCGCGCGGTGCTCTAAGGCGCGGATCAATGTAAAAGGCGTTATGTCCTCCGGTTAATTAAATGGTCAAACCCCACGGAAGCTCCGTAGCAAAGTAGGCTTTGATCAGAGCAGAGGAGTCTATCAAATGATAAAAGGCGTTATCTAAAAGTAATTGCCAGGTACAGGGATTCTCTTGACCGTGGAATCAGTGGGAGAACTGCTGCGAATCAAATTGAGAAGTGTGACCAGATCATGAAGAGGCAAAGCTGCAGCTGAAAGACGAAGAACACATTTACTTCTGTTTCCCACAGATTTTAACCTCCCCTGGCCAAGTTTCTCACGGAAATTATGGAAATTATGATTTCTATCATAATTTAGAGTACCCTACATTTGGAGACTGAAACTGAACACAGGCTACTTTAGCAAATGACAGACATCGTGGATTTATTGTCACCCAGACATACAGTTTATAGGATAGTTCTCAGCAAGTGGGCTTGCATATTAAAGCTGCTGCACATCACACTTTTCTTTTAAGGGCACATGACAAGTGGTTTTTAATATGAAGATTCCTGGCTACATATAGAGCTAAAAAGCTCCTTGTCCTAGAAGTCATCCTACAGGCAAACTAAAACTCTTTAGTATGATACAAGGTGTATGTTAAAGATCTGATTCAATATAGATCAAAGCCTGGTGAGGTATAGGTGATACTGCTATTGATTTAAAAGACTTTTTGAGCCTCGTCATAAAGAATCAGGGGTTTATTCATCGTTCTTATTTTGTGCTGAATTTCTATGCAGTTAGGCTATGCTGTACTGAAGTAATTTTAATCTTGAGGTTATCGATTGAACACTGATTTGTTTCAGACTCTCCACTGGAATATTCATTTGTTTAAAGAAATTTATCGTCTTCATTTAGACTAAACCATTAATTTCTCCTGATGACCTTGATACTACAAAATACTGGGTGAAATTTAAGTTGATCACATTACCAGTATAGTCTGAGGAAGAGGGTAATCACTTTTATAGCCTTCCTTCCCCTGCTTTCAAAACTGAAAATGTTGAGCCTGAATTCTTCCTAAAGACTTCTTCCTAAAGACTAAGAATTTTTATTACAGCTTGTTCAGACTTAGTAAGTGTGGAGGACTGGTAGGTGCAAAGTGACAGTACTGCTTGTAGCTAAGTTATTTAGATTCCAATCATGAGATCTGGACATAGTAATAATCGCTCTGGGGAAGTCAGGATCCAGATCAAAGTGAAGTCCAAAACATAAGGCAATTAGAATTTTGATTATCAATTTTATTTTTCTCATTAATGCTGACTGGGATCTGCTTTTTATATTGGAGATCTCAGGGCCCAGATGCTCAAAAAATTGATGGCAGTTGTGATCATCCTTTCATGAGTTGCTCAGCTTATAGAGAGAGGCCATCAGCCAATAAGCAGACTTTGCAGAGGAATCATGATCAAGGGATGTATCAAATGGTCTGAAAGAAGTTCAGAACCACAGGATTCTTGTAAGTTTGGAAACAGCTGGTTGTAAGCCCAGCAATTCTTTGTTTCCACTGAATGCTGACAAATTTGAACATGCAATCTAATTCTTTGTCCTATTTCACAACATAAAGGTGCTTTTGTCACATACTAAAGGTGCTTTTGTCACTTGTTACATACTAAATTAGAAGGAAGATTGCTTTTTAAAATCTAATTTGGATGAGAACAATTGGTATTTATCTTTCCTCTACCAAATAGCATTGATGTGAAAACAGTACCTCTCCAAGATCTCTGTTGATCATACATGGGCACAAGCTGTGTGAAGCTGACAGTACATTGATTAGGATGTGAAACCTGTCTTTTGATAATCTGTACATGTAAGGTTTCTGGCATTATCGATAGAGATTCCTATTTCAGAGAACTGCTGATAGCTGTCTGCTCCTTCCATTCCATCAGGATCCTGCCTGAAGTATCTATTAAAGTGGAAGCTTGTCAGTGCTTGTTTGCACATTCTGTGCAGTGACAGACAGACTGATGGGGCTTGATAAGGTCTTTTAATAACAATATTTGCCATGTGATCTTGAAAGCTCCTACAAATACACAAATACCTCTAGTATCTTCAATATTAAGTTTCTTTATTAAAACAGAAAATGTATTGCAGTTATATAATGAAATTGATCATTAAAAGACTTTTTCAAAAGCCGTTTGGCTACAGAGAGTTTACAATACCTTCATGAACAAACAATGTAACTACTGGGTTAGAGATTAACTAGGAGGGGGGAGGAATATCCTCCTCCTCTCTTACACTCTCCTTCTGGCAAGGGCATGATTTTTCTGCCATAGTGCTCATGCAGGAATAAGGATTTCAGCCTCCAGTTTAAGTCCTGGTTACATATATTATAGCCTTTAGAGATCACATAGTAATAAGGGTCAGAGAGTCATATTCATTTATTTGTGATTCCTGTCTTTCCATCCTGAATTATTTCTCTTTCAGTGTAAGTCCAGTCTGGGAGTTGAGGTACTTCAGTGAGCTGGAAGAGGTGGCCTGCAGTCCCTCTGCATGAACTCTGAGCCCCCAGAACAGGGATGCAAGTTGCACAAGGACTTAAACACAGATTTGTGAGTACATGAGGGGAGTCCTCTTCCCCCAGCTGGCACAAATATTTTCAGTAAAGTCTACAGCAAACAGTTTGACAACAGCTAGTGGGCCAAGCCCCTTAGCAGCAAACACGTGAGCTATGGATCCTGTCTGGACTTCCCTGTGAGACACAGGCACACATGCTGGGTCCTGTCAAGGCCCTAACACTTTTGGCATGCCCTGAAGCAGAACATGTCCTCTGCCTTCTCTGTGTGACTCTGGGAATCCTGCAATGCCTCAGAGAATGGAGAGAACAAAAAGCAGGTCTGGCAGGGATGGCTGTGGCAGACAAGTGTTTTAAGGCTCCTATCAGATGATAAGGCAAAACTGTCACTTGAAAGTTGCAATCTCTCTTAGGATAGTTTATTTGGTCTGGCAGAGATGGAGTTCATTTTCCCTACAGCAGTCCTCACAGTGCTGGTCTTTGCTTTGGTAGGTAGAAAGGTGTTGATAATGCACCAGTGCTTTGGCTACAGCTGAGCAGCGCTGGCACAGCATCAGTCCTGTCTCTCAGCATCTCCCCCCTCCATGAGTAGGCTGGCGGTGGGCAAGATCCTGGGAGGGGAAACAACTAGGCCAGCAGACTCAACTGAAGGGATATTCCATACCATCTGATGTCTGCTCAGATGTAAAAGCTAATGAAAGGAGGAAGAAGGGGGGACTTCCATTAATTACAGTGTTTGCTTTCCTGAGCAATTTCTGCATGTGCTGCAACCCTGCTTCCTGGACAGTGGCCTGACATCACTTGCTGGTGGGAAGTAGAGAATAAAATTATTGGTTTTTCTCTTTGTTCATGTGAATGCAAGCTTTTGCTTTTGTTTTAGTAAATTGCCTTGTATCAGCCTGTGAATTATTTTCAGTCTTATTTTTTCACCCTGTTCAGTTGGGAAGGCGAAGTGATAGAGTGGCATGGTGGCTACCTGGCACCCAGCCAAGGGGAAGCCACCAAAAATTATGATGATAAGGCTGAGTTCCTATGGGTAAGGATCAGGGGGAAGGCTACTAAGGCAGACATCCTGGTGGGAGTCTAGACCATGCAACCAGGATGCAGAGGTGAATGAACTATTCTCTAAGCAGCTGCCTGACACTTGACAATCATCAGCCTTTGTTCTTCTGGGGTACTTTAACCTGCCTGATGTCTGCTGGAAACTCAGTGCAGTGGAGAGGAGGCAGTCCAGGAAATTCCTGGAGTGTTTGGAAGAAAGTTCCTGACTTGAGCCACAACAAGCCCCTGGGGGTTGCCCATCCTGGGGCAGAGTGACTGGAAAGTGGCCCAGTGAAAAAGGACCTGGGGGTGCTGGTGACAGTGGCTGAACATGAGCCAGGGTGTGCCCAGGTGGCCAAAAAGGCCAATGGCATCCTGGCTTGCAACAGAAATATTGTGGCCAGCAGAACCAGGGCAGTGATTGCCCCTCTAAACTTGGCATTGGTGAGGCCACACCTCAAATCCTGTGTCCAGTTTTGAGCCCCTTCTTTCAAGAAAGACATTGAGGTGCTGGAGTGATTCCAGAGAAGGGCAATGAGGCTGGTGAAGGGTCTAGAGAATAAATTATATGAGGAGTGGCTGAGGGAACTGGGGTTGTTTAGCATGGGAAAAAGGAGTCTTGGGGGAGACCTTATGACTTTCTATAACCACCTGAAAGGAGGTTGTAGCCCGGTGGGGACCCATCTCTTCTACCAGGCAGCTAGTGACAGGATGAGAGGACATGGCTTTAAGCTGCACCAGAGGAAGTTCAGGTTGAAATAATTTCTTCCCTGAAGGGGTGCTTAAATATCATCCAGGAAGGTATTGGAGTTACCAACCTTAGAAGTGTTCAAGGAACTGGAGATGGCACTCAGTGCTATAGTTTAGTTGTCATGGTGGCGTTGGGTCAAAGGTTGGACTCAATGATTTTGGAGGTCTTTTCCAACCTTAATCATTTCGGCTCTGCTTTCCAACCAGTTTGAAGCTGAGAACAACTGAGACCCTGAGAACAACTCTACTGTTCTACCAGGACACTACTCACCAGGCTGCTCAGTTTCCAAGGAATCAGACTCTTTTCTTCTTTTTTTTACCTGCTGAAAAGCTCCTTTTTTACTCCCACATGGAATGAATGCTGTTTATTAGACTAAGGACAAAGGAAATGAGTCTTTAGAGCAGTGTGGGGATGTGAGAAGATTGTACTCACTCCATACCTGGACAAGTGGTTCCTCGCTCTCCGTACTTAGGCATTCAGAACTGACTTTTCTTCCTGTCACTCAGACATATTCTGTTACTCCTTGTTTTCACTTTCATAGCTCTGCGGATCTAGAGGGGATGTTTGAAGACATTACCTGTCCACCAGTGCCATCTTTTCTCATTCTATCCTCAGAATTGCCATCAGCTGGTAAGTATTGTTGAAAAAGGAGTAAGAATGGATAATGTTGAGCTTCTCATTTGGAGTGTGTATATTTCAGAATAAAATCTTTATACTATTTTATTTGTTGATATAGCCCTGACTTCTGGCCTTTTCTACATTCAAATGCCTCTTTAGTACTCAAAATACCGGTTCCTCAGTTTGGCAGATTTGCTGTTCCTTGCAGTCCTCCCCAATGCCTTTGTTTTCTCAAGGATTTCATAAGACCAAAGATAGGAAAAATATCATCAGATACACCTTAAATATCTCTGTTTATCAAATTGATTTACTTTACTTGCTGTGTGCTGGCACCATCGAGTCTGTGTATAACTTCCTGAACATGCAGTTTATGTCCTGGATAATCTCTAAAACACTGAAAGAGCTTGAACTGAGATATTCTCCATCCAAAGGTTAGTTTCATACATTGGATGAAAAATAAATGAACATTCTGAGACGAGTTCTTATTTTGAGATAGATTTGCTCTTGAAATCAAAGTTTGGAAAAATGGAGGTGTCAGTGGCTTTGTGTGCCTTGTGGGTTTTTAGGGTCCATAAGCCTTTGAATTTGCAGATCTCAAAGAAACCTAAAGACCTTGTTGAGCAGTATTCAAATCTTCAGAGCATATTTATATGCAAGGAAGGTATTATTAAGTGCTGGAGGATAATTTATTTTCATTTTCTATTCCGTAGGCAGAACTTGAGAAAATGTTACAAATTAACAGTAAGTTATTGGTTCACTGAATTGAGCCTTTAAAAGTAAGGACGTTTGGGAAAGTAATTTGTCATAGCCTTGAGCAGTCTATTTTAAAGCAGTATAGTAGCCTTTCTATGATAACAGGTAACTTAACCTTTAAAATGCAATTCTTCATGCAAATAAACCTGGGTAATGGACTTTAAAAGGTGATTTTGCCGGCCCTCAGGCATTACTTATTTCTTAGAACACTACGCTCTCTAATATATCCAAAATAAAGCAGGAAATCTTTTAAGAACACCAAATTAATTTTGCATTAAAATGGAATGTAGTGACGTCCTACAGTGACTGTAAAATATTGTCTAAAGAGAGAACATGCAAGTGGATTTTCTAATGAAACATGGATACTTCCCCACAGCTATATATAGAGTATTTGTGAATACTCTGGATTTGCAACATCAGTCATAAAATAAAGGAAGACGGACAACCTCACTCTTGGTTTGAATTGTTCATGGATACAGCACTTGAGCAGCTGTATTCATCAGGAGTTATAGTTCAAACCCAGTTTGTGGATATGCAGCACTGGTAGGAGATTGAGAAGGTTCTTAAAGCATCTTATATTGAGTGTGTGACTCATTTAATTAGCTCCTACGTCCTGCTCCCCCTCATACTTTTCATGGTGCTTTTCTGCACATTTTCTGTCTCATTCCAAGACCCTACATCCTGAATATTGCAGATCATGAATGGTCAGTCTTAAACATGGCTGGACTTAAAGAGTGGGAGAAAGCACAGGAGGTGGTGCATTGCATAGGGGAAAAAAAAAAAAAGGAAGAAAAAAATAAAAGCAATTTAAAAGCCCATCTAGAAGATCAGTACAGCCTTGCTCTGCATCTCCTTCTCCCCGAGGTGTGAGCTGTGGGCCTCCATTCTGAGATCAATGTGTGGAACCTCAGATCACAGTGCCACAGGATTCTCCAGGCTGACACAAAGACACCAGATCTAGTGCAGCAGTACTGTGACTTTGCTCAGGGGGTGTGTGGGGGTGTAGCTACATGTCTGAAAAGGACAGGCAAGTTTCTGACACAAATTCCTTCAAAAGGGAGTTAAAGATCTGTAACTCCTTATGACAGTGAGTTACGGCTGCAAGTCAAAATTACTTATTAGGAGATGTAGAACCAGTGTTTAATTCTTACATTTTATAAGAGAAGAAACCAAATCTCCTCACAATTATGACATCTTTTGCCCAGCCTGTGTCCTTTTTAAATCAGTTTTTTTACCACTAGCTTTTAACAGGTGTCTGACAAATAAAATAGGAAAACTAAGTAGGAAAGAAATAAAATTGTGTATTAATTTGCAAAGGCCTTTATTATCCATAGTAATCCAAGCTAAAACTGCTCTGACTTTGCTTCAATAATAACAGGGATGAGCACAACCATCCATTAATATTAGTTACTTTTGGAATAAAAAAGGATATAAGGAAAAATCTGTTCAGAACTGTCACTAAGATCCCGGACATGAAGGCACTTTTGGCTTTTGTTTTTATTTCTTTAGGCAATATATCATCTGGAAATAAAAGGACACATTACCCATTATTCATAGCCATGCATCTTGAAACAGCAAGGGTGACTGTAAGGGTAGAATTTTGTTTGTATGCAGACTCACGTTCATTATGCTGCTTATTCTTTTTGTTACAATCATAAACCAACACAGTCCACTGCAGCAACTCCGTAATGTGTCTCCATATGCATCTCCATCCTGACCATGTGCTGCCTTCTTGTTTGCAGTGCCTTTGGGAATGCTGGGGTGACCCCTCACATGGAGCATGCTTCTGACCCACTTCAGACTTTGCAGACAACCTTTATCTTCTTTCAGTTTCAGGACAGAAATGATTGTGGTGTTGTTCAGTGCAGTTTGCTCTGAAGTAAACTTGTGTTTGCAGAAACTGGAATTCCCTGTCCTGCTGTCTCAGTCTTGCGTGTGTCCTGTGCAGAGGTAGAAGTCAGAATCAGCACCTGTTTTAGGCTAAAAAACCCCTTTCATAGTAAGTTGAGGTTGAGGTCTTTTCTAATAGGGATTCGTTTCCAAAATACCTGGATGGCTGATAACATCTGAGCACTTGGGTTTTGAAAAATGGAGAACTGAGAAAAACTAATATATTTAGAATAATCAGAAAATATTTCAAGACAGCTTATACTTTGAACTTCAAATGCATCTGAAAACAAATTGACAGGTCTAGAACTTGAGATTTATTTTAAAGCGGAGGAAAAGAGTATTTTGAAAAATGATTACCCAACAAATGAAGGAGAGAAGCATCTTTTTATTTAGAAAAAAACACATTATGCTGCAATAAGAAGCTTCCACAATCCATTGCTTTAGTCACCCCCTCCAGTAACATTAAGTAAAGCAGAAATGTTTGGGAGCATGAGAGAGCATATGGTAAAGACTTACCCTCTCTGACTCCCTGTTTATTTCTATTCTCATTTCAATGTTCTGAAAAACCAATTATTTATTGCAAATCCTGAAACAAAAAAACCTTTTTTTTTTAATCTTTGCATTTTCACTTGATTGCAAACTCCTAGTGAAGGTTTTCATGTGAATAGAGCATCTGCTGGGTATCCTGTCGAGATGGAATCTCCAGTAAAGCTAAGAAGCTCACATTCACTTGCTTGTTTCTTCTTTCCACAGTCAGAGCATTTGCTTGTTACTTCTCCTTTATCAAGTGATTATTTTTATGAAGCTTGTTGGTCTAACATGATGTCTGAGAATTCTGTTCCTCTGTAAGTTTGGCTGAAACTTGAAGTCCCAGGGGAGACAGACAGCTACAGCGACAGACAGTCTGTCTGCACAAGCCTCATTTCCTTGTGACACGATGTTAGAAAGAACACAGCTGAGATGGGACTGCACTGCTCAGTCCCTGAAGAAGGAAAAGCGGGAGATACTGAACATTGGCTCTGCCATTAGTGCCTGTAGGAGAGAGGGACTGCAGTCAGCTTTGTTAATGGTTATGTACATATGGTATAATTGATTTCAGCAGGTACTTTCACTTAATAGCCACTATAGCCTCATTTCTGGCTGACTTAATTGATAAGAGACGGAACAGAGTCATGTTGGTAGGTATTGCTGAAGTTAAAGTTGGATAATTCTGGTAAATGACACTTTAGAGTCTTCTGACCTGCTCAATTCAAAAAGCTTTAAATATGCAGGAGAGAAAAGACATCCCTCCATTTATTATTTATTCAGGTAAATCATCTTCTTATCAGTTCCTTGAACTGTTCTTACTTTTTCCTGTCTTGGGCTATATTTTTTGTTAATAAGACTTTTCAGATCTACCAGAAATTTAAAATCCAAAATCTGAGGCTGTCTAAGATCATCATGGCATCCAAAATTTTTTTTTTCTCCAGGACATACTCATCTCTATCATTCCTGTCAGTAAGTAACCAGAAGGAAGAGATTTGTGAGGCAGATGTCAGAATGCCAGATCTGCCTTCAGCTGATTTTCCGTAAGTTTATTATCATATGAACTACTGTTTTCAAGGATATAGGAAAAAAAGCCCAAAGTTTTATTTGCATTAGTAAATAATATATTTTAAATGAGAAGCCTACACTCCAAGCAGTGGAAAAAAACATTTCCATTCTAACCTTTGGAAGGAATTTTGCTCTTTTGCTGCAAGAACCAATCAGTTTTTATCAGACAAAGCCTTTATTACTTGATAACTCCCTGTGCCCTCACAAAGGACTGTGTTTATTTTCCATCAGCCATCTGACTGCTAGAAGCTTGAAAAACAACACATGGTGGGGTGAAATTACTGCCATGCTTTAACCAACCGTGTCTGCTTTTCTCTTCCGGTAAGTTCCTAGGGCTTTTTTGGCTACAGAAACATCTGCTTTTAATGAACACAAATAAGTCAATAAAATTCATTTGTATGTTATTATGAGGTTTCCTTCCCTTTCTATGTAAATATGATTAGCATTTTGAACTCCAGATACCTTCTTTGGAGTTTAAATATAGCTCCCTGGTTTTTTTTTTGCATCAATACAATAATAATGATCATACACATTGGAAGAAGCTGCAAAGAGATAACAATTTGTGCACCTTCTGTTGTTATTCTTGGCCTCATGTAAATCCATTAGTGCATTTCTCTCTGGATTTCCTAGAACTGATTTCTATATTCATGCTTGTGTCCAGTGGGATCTTGCAAAGGTCAGTGTGAATGGAGACAATGGTAAGATTAAGATCCAAGTAAGAATCTGAGTCTGTTTAAGTACAAGTTATTTTTTGGTAAGTTTTGAGAGTCAGGCTTTTTTTTTATACTGGAACGACTTCATTTTCTTCATCTTTGACCATTGCTACCTATTTCAACTTGAACAGTCTGTACCCGCACAGTTTCTTTAATTTTTTTCATTGTTTATGGGTTTTGTGGTGTGGCTCGTGGCTTGCACTCAGCCAAACATCAAAGCATGTTCTCAGACAGTATGCATGAAGAGTTTTACTGAGGTGTCAGGTCGTCTGTGCTCTTTATTCCTTTTTTTTAATTAGTGCCCTCAGTAGCTGCAGGATTATTTTATCTTTATATTACTACAGATAATTTGGCTGGGAAACTGGAAAGACATACATTTTCTGAGCCCTGCCATAACTGTGGAGAAATAGTTCAGTTGTTTTTGAAGGAAATAGAAGTTCATATGTTAGACAGAAAAAAAGTTTGGTGTATTTGGCAAAACTCATGTAACAGCTAACACCACCTGAGTCAAGCCACTACTTTTGACACATGCCATTTCCATTCAGAGCTTTTATTTAGATGAAGACATAACAACATTTTATTCTAGCCAGACTTGATTTTATGTTTAATTTGAACTGACAGTACATGGCTAATAGATACTTGAAGTTAGAGAGCAGGTATGTTGTCATGTTAGTTTATGCTCTAGTTTGTTAGTTTGTAATACCAATTTTTAAGAAATGACCAAAGGATTAATTTTGGAAGGGCTGGTAGCACCTTATTTTGTTGGGATGAGTAATTTCCATTGCAGTTTTTCAGGCTTATAGCCTTGTAAATATTTCACAGTTGGAACAAAAATATCCCCTACTGTCTATTTGCCTCAAGTTGGTGCTTGATTAGGAAGTGTCAGGCATTCAGACATTTCTGAAATGTTCTGAAATATGTCTAGGGAAAAAAGGAAAAATGAACAACCAGTATTGCCTGTGTTAACATTCATGATGCATTTTTCCCTAGCACTTCATTTTGCAGGAATTTGTGAGGAAGTAGTCAATTTGTAAATCTTTGAATAATTATGTTTTGCACATTAATACACAATATATCTTTAAAGATTCTGCCTGGCTCTGGAAATGCCCTAGGTTAGGATGGAGCAAGGGAAAAAGACTGTTCTTTGGTCTTGAACCTGACATCTAAACTGGAAGTCTATATTTTCTTTTTTTTTTTTTTTTAAGGATCATTCTTGAGGACAGAACAGCTGAAAGAAGGGAGCTCCTTCTGTGACAGTAGGCAACAGGAGTGCTTAGAGGTGGGTATGAGAGAAAAATGGTAATGGAAAAAATAGTAGGCAACAGATTAACTGCACAGAGAAAGTTATGAACTAAGGTAAACAAAGGCAAGCTTATTTCTGGTTGACAGTGTGTGATCAACTAGTGTCAGTCAGAAACTCTACTAAAACCCAAGTTTTATCAAAAAGCCAGGTAATCATAGAAGAGTTTTAGATGGGACAGAACTGTTGGAGATCACCTGGTCCAACCTCCCTGCTAAAAGTGGATCCAACTGTGCAGTCAGATCAAGTTTCTCAGGGTCTTACCTAGTTCCAGCCTCTCTGAGCAGCCCTTTTCCATGTCCCACTTCAGCTTGTCCAAGTTGAGAAGACTTTGAGCCTCTTTCTCAGGCAGATAAAACTGACAAGCTGGCTTCTGAGTGGAAAACCTCTGAATCGCTCAACGCTGCCGAGTAACATTGGGTAAAATTGTTGATTTCAGTGTAAATATTGGCAGTGGATGGCAGTATTTTGTGAGCATTCTGACAGTGATTTTCTTTGACACTTGTATAAAATGAGTGTACAGGTAGCCTGCAGCACCTGTCTGGAGGTACAGAGATCTCTGCTGTATTTCCCTCATTTTTGCTGCATCCAGAAATGTACTTTTTCCTCTGTCTTCTGTCCTTTTCCCTGGTTTACCTGTTTCTAATCTAATGGGAAGGAGATCTTACTGAAAACTAAGCTTTTATTCAGCTAAGCCTATCTCTGCATGAGCCACCACCTGCTCCTAATGGATACCCCACTCAGCTTGAAGATTTAACTTGGCAGAACTCAAGTTTCTCCAGGAAATAAACTTTAAAATTTATCCAGCCATCAAGCACATCATATAATGCAGCAAGTTAGGTAAGAGCTTTTAAGAGCATTGCAAAAAGGAAAGGAAAAAAAAAAGAAAAAGCAAGTTTTGTTTCTATCCCTGTTATACAAAGTAATTAAGAATGTTTGAAAATCTAGAACAATATTTTGATTAACATAATGGCTTGTTTTAAACTTGTATATCTGAGCTTTCTAGATTAAAAAAAAAGTGCATATGTCTTGCATCCAAAAATACTTTGAATTTACAAGTATGGACAATATTTATGTCAGCACCAGATTTGGTCATGGCAGTATAGCATCTGGCATGTGGGATCCACAGCACAGTCAGCTGTTGTATGGAATAGCAGCCTTGGTTTTTATTTGTGATTTGTGCCTGTTTTCCCATTCATCTACATGTCCATCTACATGGACAAAAAGAAGTCAGGAAAAAGCCCCTGCTGCTAGGTTTCTGTTTGAAGGTGTAAGGTGGTGAATACCACCAATAGTTCCTTATGTGGGTTTCATTAACACAGAATCTTTCTGCAGGTTGGCCAAGGCAATAAAAGCTATTCAATCATTCTGCCTGTGTATCTGGGTATCTCTGCTCCATGAGAACAAAGTTTTACTCTACTGTTCAATGTTAATAACATTTTCTCAGATGAACAGACCTTTTGTTATTAGACTAATTAAATGTAGTACCTATTGCAGCTGAGTAAGGAAACCTTCCCTGGGAGAAAACCTGCAAATTGCCTGCTCTGTTTGGCCTGTTGCTGCCCAGACACTCGGTGAATGCTGCTCAGCAAAACCCCTTTTTGTCAGCAATAAAAAACCATGTATAACTGAGTGACTCATAGATAATTTCTGGTGATGAAATAATTGTTATTAAATAGCATCAGATAGTATGTTTTCATTTTTGAAGTCCTTTTCTTGTAGATCTGACAGTTCTCCAGCCAACCTTCAGAAGACTTATGCAAAGCCAGGAATGTCCCTTTGTAGTCCTGCAAGATTCAAGTCAGGCAGAAGGATCTACCTTCCCTGTGGGCAACAGGTAATTTTTCAAGGTAAAGACACTCTCAGGGACTACTACTCCTGGGGAAGAGAAAAAGGGTGTTGAAAGATGAAGTGAAAAACTTGAGCACCTTTGACTGGAGAAATGGCCTCAATTCTTCACAGTCCAGTCATAAACAAAGTACTGCAAAGGAATTGTTTTTGTGACAAACTTGCTCATGGGCATTCAGAGGACAAAGTGCATTGTATGGTGATTTGTGCTGGACATCTTAGGACCATTCAGTGCAGTTTTGAATCTCTTCCAGCATTTTGAGATGAAAGGATGAGAAAAGAATTGATATTTCAATTTTTCTTAAATGTGGTTGGATTTGCATTGCTCTGCATTTGTTCATTTTGAGTGTTGAAGAGCAGTGTCATAGTGATGCTGCTCAGCTCATTTATCAATGTTTATGCACAGATTTACAAAATATTGGCGAAGGTGGGTCCTATGACTAATTTCATTTCACAGATTCAACAGACATTCTAAACAACAGCAGGTAAATGGAAAAACTGGATGTATATGTGTTTATTGCCTTTTCCCATGCCGTTTTCCACAGAGATTTGTCTAATAGTTGCTTCTATTTTGATGTGGGAGCTGAAACTTCTAAAGGGGTTTTAGAACCATGAACACATGGTTTCTTCATGGAAAGAGTAGCCAGCTCTTTCCTGGAAGGTTAATAAAGTGATCTAATTAATTTTACATCTATTAAGAGGTGAAGACTTTAGAAAATGAAGCCTGTTTATGAAAAAAAACCTTAATGCCATCTCTTTCCTGAGTAGGTTTTGCTGTGGCGTCTCTGTTCTGGAGTGAAATGAGTATTTAACTAAATTAAATGAGCTTTGCACTGAAGTGAAAACAACAGGCCTCCTCTTTATTTCCAGGTAAGCACTATTTCTGAAAGACTTGATTTCCTTTTAAATATCTACTAACCAAATGTTAATTTCCCAAATTTAAAACTAATATTTGTTAACATCAAAATTATCATCAATCAGTGCTAAATTTCCAAGAACACAGACAGGCAGATAATGCCTGATGAAATATGGTGATGTAAATGAAAATCATTTAACTTAAGAGGGGCAGAACCAGGAGCAGGATTATTTCTGTGACTCTCAATTCTTAACTATTTCTTTACTCCATACACTTCAAGGAAATCAGGGGCTGCAATGCCTTTTTCTGTTGTCTATGCCAGCAGGCAGAGAGATCCACATTGGCACCCTGCCAGATACAATTATTTTTAATGTGTGTTCTCCAGCAATGTATTCAGACACAATTTATCAACAGCAAAAAAAGAGGTCCCCACCATTTTCCATGACAGTTTGTTTCAATATTTACTCATCCTACCTACAGCAACCATTGATTTTTCACCTTGATTTGATATGTTTTCTTTTTGAGTCTTTGGCTTCAGTTATGCCTTTGACATATGCATTTTACAGAGAAGCATGGTACATGAAGACCTGCCAAGGTGCTAAGAATTTAGCATGACCTTGACAAAAATCCTTGTCAAAGTCCATCCTAATGCTTTTCTGCCACATCATGCCAACACATCACTCAGTAAGCCATCTCTGCTTAGGAAATTTAGCTTCAAGGCTGAGTGTGTTTGAACAGGAACAAAAAGTCCTTCTGCATGTAATAAACAAAAAAGTTGTTTCTGTTTTATGATTAATTAAAAATTGATCTAGCTTTGCTTAAGAGTAATAAACATTCCTGAGACAAAGTCTGAAAAGAACAGAACATGGAATTGCAAGAAATTCTTTTGATTGTGAAATTGTGTGTTTATCCTGGATATGTCTAACAAGTTGATTCGAGCTTAGTGCAAGCCAGAATTAGAACAGAAGATTGCTTACTTTTATGAAGAAGTGTAATCCAGGGCTTTACTGCTTACATTATTTGTGTAATTAGAAAAAGGCTATGGTTGAAATTACTAATTTAATCTCCAGCAAACTGTAGCTTTTGGTGACCTACTGACATTGAAATCACAAAGGCTGTAGGGCACATTTAGCTAATCTGTAACTAAAAGAACAGTGGATTTGTCTTTTTATAGTGTTTTAGTCATAACACTGCAACTGGAAATGAAACCACCGTTTCTTAACTATTTTACATGTTTGAAAATTTGATTTTATTATTCAAAGATAATATATAGATCTTATCTAATATTTGCACAACAGCAGTTCAATATTTGGATTCTCAGAGAAAAGTCTGCTTGTTTCATTTTCAGATCTGGACCAGTGATAAGTTCTCAGTTATCACAGTGCACACGTCAGCCTTTGTCTGCCCTTTGCCTGTTAATGAAATTTAATCTGTGATATAATTCACTGATCATAAATTGTGATTTAAATTTATAATAAAGAACTTAAATTGTATATTTTTCATGTTTTTCATATATTTCCATTCCAATTACATTCTGTATAATGGCATTCCCTGTATAACTCATTTGAGTCGTGACTTGCAAGTAAATTTAACCTTTACACTTGAAGATTCATCTTGAGTTACAAAGGATAAAATCTCTTTTAGGTAAGCAACTCCCACAGTGTTGCAATTATTTGTAATTGTTTATTAAGTGTTTTCAATATGGAAAAATATAAACAATATATTTCTTCATTACTTAGTAATAAATTTGTGTATTGGAAGTTGTGGCAAGCTGCATTTGATTGGAAATTAGGACCCACTTAGACAAAAACCAGATTCCTTTCTATTGAATTAGAAACCCTGTTTAACTTTTTTAATAAAAGCAATAAAAATATCAGGTGCTTATATTATTCTGTTGCATGGAAGAAGTTATGACAGTACTTAATAGTTGAACTGAATCAGAAGACCAAGTCATTCAAAGATTTAGACTTAATAGATCCTCTACATCTCATTTTTATTTCTGAGCTGAAAGAAGAAGACAAGATTTATTGCTTCCTTGTCTTTTCATTTATCAACCAAATAATCTGATTCATGGGCAAAAACACAATGTCCTGAAAAAAAAATGTTTTGAATTTAAATCACTAATGTCTACAAACTTGTACTACTTCAATAACTCATTTGTTATGGTTGGTATGACTGATGAGTAGTAGTTAGGGGCATAGCACCTGCTGATGGAGAAAGAATTAGAGGGAAACTCATCCTTACATGATGCAGAATATTTGTTACTTGTTCTCAGTCCTATTCCTTCTAACTTATGCAGACAACCTCAGCCCAGAAGTAAAGCTAAAACATGTTAGGAGACAAGAACCAATCTGCAGCATTATGTGGCCACATGTCTCTTTGAACATGTGACTATTTGGTAAAGTGAATTCAGACCCAAGTATCTACAGCTCTAAAACTCAGAGACAGGTTGTGTGGTTGGCTGAATCAGGAAAAACACATCATGAAAGACTTCTTTTTGACTGAGTACATGTTCAACTATATGTAAAAGGTACAAGGCAAGGATATAATCATCAAGGCTCTTGAAAATAGTATTGCACAAAGGAGTACTTCAAAGGTAGCGCAAGAAAATCCAACTGCGTATGTACAGAGCTTGACTTTTTGCCACCACAGCATCTGCAGCATCTCTGTAAATAATTTTCTGAGTAGAGGCCTTGGCATTCTTTTGTGTTATTTATTATTCAGTTTACAGTTCATGAACCACTGGGGAGAATGAATTTGTTGCTGCATCAGAGATGCTTGACTGAACATAAAGTAGGACTCTATGGCTCAACATGTTTGTCATTGATAATTATCAGCGCTACATTTGCAATTCCACTGAATTTGTGACAGAAGTGCTATTTGCAACTGGGTACTAATAGATTACCTACCAGAGAAATTAGCAGCTGGTAGTTGCCTGAAGCTATATGCTGATTGTAGCATGAATTGCAGTAGCTCTACACAAACAGAATGAAAGTATTAAAAAGTTCCCATTAACTCTGTCTTAAAAAAAATGTTTACATTTGTTTTGTTTCCTTCCTGAGAAGGAAGCTTCTGCAAAGCAATCTTTAACCATATGTTGGAAGCTCTCCATTATACAGGCATTATGGCAGGGTTTCTTCTGCCCTGGTCTCTCTGCCCTTTGTACACACTGTAGGAAGGATCCTGCGGCTCAGCTGGGGCAGTCCCAGGAACAGGCTGTGAGGAGAATGGGTTGAAAGCAGCCCTGGGGAGAAAGACTTGTGAATGTCTGTGGACAAGAAGCTCAATGTAACCTGATAATGTGCCCAGAAAGCCAAATGTTTTCTGGGCTGCATCAAAAGAAGCACAACCAGCAGATCCACTCTGACCTGGAGTGAAATGGTTTGAGCTGGAGTCAGAGCTATGCGCCTGGGAATGAAGAATGAGCATGGGAATGGGGATGAAGGGCAAACATGGGAAGTCAGATGCAATATGAAAAAGCTGGCAACTAGGGTTGTAAAGCCATTTTTGAGGGAGAATAGGGAGATGGGGAGAAAATGAAAGTTATTCCAGCTAGGGCCCCCTAGGGAAAATTAGGAGCTAAAAATGAAGATTTTCCCGTCTGCAAGCTGAAACTTGCTTCACCCATCTTTCTGATGCTAAACTAGGGTGGGAAAATCAGCTAAATTTCTTATCAACAAGACATTTTAATATGATATTGATCATAGGTAAAACAATGCTTTTGTTGAAAGTGTCTTTGCATCAGCAGCAACAATTTTTCCTTTTTAGAGGAAAACAATGAAAGACAATGGGTCTCTTAAAAGACTACAATGCCCCAGGCTTTAGGAAAACAGGAGGAGAATACTGACAGAATTCTCATTTGCAACAGAAAATGTTATTAAGGGTGAAAAAACATGCAAGTTAAAAGATTTGGAAAAGTTATTCAGATTGAATTAGATGCTTAGCTAAAATACTATCTCCCACAAGAAGAACATCTTTCCTAGTTTTCTAATCTTCCTTGGAAAAATTTAGTCAAGGCTTATCACCTGATACCATTTTTTTTCTTTTTGGTTACTTAACAGATGCATGGTTAGGAGCAGATGTGGTGAAGTTTAATCTTTAGAACTAAAATCTTGCCTTAATTTCACAGTAATGCAGCATCTGCATTGGTGTAGACTCTGAAAACATATTAGTGTAGACTTTGATTTAGAATTTGGATAGTTGTTAGGCAATGTCTGTCATGTATTACAAAAATTGGTATCTATGTAATGAATATTCAGGCTTCCTTGTCTAGTGTAGGGGCAATCAAACAGATCTTTTCCTCAATTCTATTGATAGAAGATTTCAATGAGCTGAAAATATAAATAGCATGTGTTTCAACACTGCTCATCTTGTTTGTTTTAGACTACCTGCATTGCATGCATACCATCTCAACTTCTAATAAAGATGCTGTAATCATTGGTTTTGATCGAGGACATTATTTTTCCTTGAAACTTATTGTAGTTTATCATATTATTCCCTGCAGATCTCTAAAACACATTTCTATTTGTTTATGAAAATGACAGGGGGAATGAATCAGGTGGAAAAGTAGATTATAATTTCATCTCACAGATGATTTTCAAGAAACTTTTATACATAATAAAGCTTTAAAATTGTCAGAGAGGTAGACCTCTATTAACAGGACATCAGTAGCCATCCAATTCTGTGTGGTTATGGGATCTTTTGCCTTCTTGTTGTACAGAATTATGACATAGCCCAGTCATGGAGTTTTGCAGTCTGAAATCACTTTAAACTCTTTTTCAACAGCCTGGTTTAATCCTAGATTGGGCTGTGTCTTTTAATCTGTTTCTGGGAATTATCCAAAAGAATTGTACATAGCATCTGTGATGAGCTCAGGGGTTGGAAATCTTTAAACTGGAATTAGCCAATGTACTGTGGGTAGTAACTTAGAAGCAAGTGGTTTACTGTGGGGGTTTTGGGTATTTGTACTTGGGAAAGACTGAATGTAGTTTTGGGTACTTCACACCAATTTTTAAAAGTATCTGACATAGTGGAGCTTATAAAATCATGTACTTTACCTTGCCATTGGATCAACCAAGAGCATGCACATACTCATTTAAGGATCACTGATCATCTGATCAACAGGAACAGGTGAAGTGCCTTAATGTAATCACATATACATACTCTTAATCGCCTTTAAAATAGTTTACATCTATCTGAGAGTGCTGCAGAAATATAACTGCCAGGCAGTGTCTAAGCCTTTTGCCAGCACTGTGAAATATAATCTTCCACACAGATAATATTCTGCAAGACTGTTTTTAATAATGGAAAATGTAACAGACTAAACCATGCTTCTCTGGATCAAAAGCTAATCAAACTCCCTTCTGCTAATGAGAGATGAGATCAAAACTGTGGAAAACATATTGTGGACAGTCATCCATTAGTTGAAAAAATATGTCTGCTTTGGGGTTCGAGCCAGACATTCTGTAAATAGGGTTGTCAGGCACAAGTGGTGCTGAATAATGTGGGAGACAAAGGGGAAGCTGTAATCATCCTAGTCTCTGGTATGACTGCTGGATCTTTTATCACAACTAGCTGGCTAAAGATCTGTCTGGCCCTGGAAGAAGCTATCTAATGTAGGTAGAGTCATCCTTTCAGAAAGCAGGTAAAAAGACAGGTTAGGCAATGTTTTGACCACATTTATTCAACTCGAAAGGTACTGTGATGCTGTTAGAAAGAAACAGAAATCAATGCAACAGAAATCAGTTGAGATATCAGGTTTAGGAGCACTTTTCTTTCTATAATAAGAACCTGAAAATGAAGTATGAGAAAACTTGGATCACAACAGTGTGTCACAAACCTGGTTGCCCACTAAAGAAACTAGGCCTCCTCTACGGTAATTAAAGCCCCTGCTAGACATAAATTTGACAGTACTGCTAATTACCCAACCTTGTTCACTGAAAGGGAGCTAGTTACCTGTAAAATAGAATAAGTATAATAGAAATGACAAAGACTCAGAGTTCAAGAGGAAAATAATACGTTTTGGATTAGGAGCATAAGTGTCTTTATATAGTTTCTCCTTCTCTTTATGCAGACCTGAAATTTGTTCAGCAAACAATTGTGGGGAGCAAAGAGCTAATGTGACTCATGAACACTGGCCCACCCATTGGCTTGATTTGGCTTTTCATTCTGAGTACTTCCTTTTTCATTAGTTATCACAGTGAACCCCTATTGTGTGTTTTGATCTGCTGCTCCTCATCAAGCCCAAATGATGAGTCAGGCTGGAAGAATCAGGCTGGTCTTGCTTAGCAAAACATTATTTTTTGTAAAGCTTTCTGCCTGTTTTGTCTTTTACTGATAATGAAGTATTCATGGTATTCATACCAAGTAACGCTTTTTTCTGATGTTTTTTTTTTCCCCCATTTTTTGTCTGATGGCTTGTTTGTTTTCTTGTTGGAGAGGTTTTTTTATGTTTTGGGTGTTTTTTTGTTTAATTAATATAAACCATGAACAGGGAAAACAAATAATTGGATAAGGGATTCACTTGTGAAGCTCAAATTTCTGCAAAGTGTTCTGTAAGCAGCTGATTGTGCCCATACACCCATCTGCATTTTTAAACATTTTTGTTTCATGTTCAGCAGAAACAGTATTGTTTATTTCCTAAAGGATAAGCAATTAGAAATGAATATAATTAATACATGTGGCTCTTTTTTCTGGTCTCTTATCAGAGTCCCAACAAGCCATCCACATGCTTCAGTAGTTTTTATGAAACATTTGTAAATGACAAACAGATGGCCTTTTTGGGTTGCTGTATTAAACAGTGAAGATTAATATTGCCACTCTTCATGCAGTATGTTCAGTCATATCTTGTCTGCCAGGAACTGGTTGTTTTCAGTGTTTCTGTCTGTAAATACTTATGGCCTGTTCTATAATTGAACAAATAGAGAAATAGGCAAGCTTGAATAATATTTTTAAACAAACTCTTAATATTCTTCAAAATATATCTTTAATGAACGAGATTTCTCATAAAGTAGCAAGAACATATCCATCCTTACTGAATTTATAGGTGTTCCCTTTTTAAAATTTATTGTAAGCGACCACAGGATGTTTGTATGGTTTTGCTGTTTGGTTCCCATTGAGGAAGACAATGTTTGTTGTGAGAGCTTGTTATTATTTAGGGAAAATAGCACATGACCATTTGGTAAGGGTATCAACTGATGGTGTAAGAATGACTTCCTATCCCTTCCCATGTAGAAGTGCTTTTATAAAAGGCAGATCTTTCACCTAAGAGTTTGTCTTCCCAACAGATGAATAAAGCAAACCTACATTGTCCTTAGGCTAGAAATAGGGTGGACTTGGCTGTTTCTAGATTTTCAACACTTCAGAGCATTTGGCTAAGGACATCAGTGGTAAGTTTTGGATTTATACCTAAGTACTGCTCTGCCTTGACTTCCCAAAGTGAAAGAGCTCCAGATTATGCCCATTTAGGAAGAGGAATTTCTAAAGTATAAAACTGTCTGTACAAGATGTTTTGTCTGTCTTACACAGTGACATTTCCTAATCTCTGTTAATCATTAATTAGAAAACTAGCTGGAAGTGTCACCTTTTTTCCAATTTCTGTGCAGCACTGTGCACACTTAATGTAGATTAAATGACAATTATTTCATCTCTTCTGCAGCCCTGAGGCAAGACTTGCTGACTGAACTGTTTTGATACAGTCATTGAGACAATTCTTATCCACTTAATTTATTTTTTCTGTTTTAAATGAAAACTGAGAAATAATTTTAATGTCTTATTACTTTGGAGATATTGTACCTCTGTCATTCAGTGAACTTCTACCATGCTAAACTGTCCTTTTGGAGATCATGAAAGCATCTGAAAAGCTGTCTCATGCTGTATGCTGCAGATTGTTGCTTTTCTCTTTTATATATATTCTTGCTCATGCTGATCAGTGGTTTCATTGTCTGTGATGTTACAAACATCTTCATCTTTCAACCTCTCACAGTCACAAGCCTTCCTGGAGCAGTATTTAATCCCAAAGGCTTCAGGAATAAAAAGCTGATTTGGATAAATAAAGTTATCTGTGAAAACTGTATATTGGAAAGTGCCAGACTTTTTATTTGCTTTGGCATTTCTTCATAGGTTATTTTTCCTGAGGAGTTCATTAGTTGGCTTTGACTGGATAATATGAAGATTCTTGGCACTCTTATTAGAACTTGAGATATGACAGCTGGGTCTCACCTCAAAGACGAAAACTAACATTTAAAACAAAAAAGACAATTACAGTATTCCTCCATGTGTGTACTACTGTTTCTAATACTGTGGAAAATCTTGCTGCCTTGTACAGTTGCATTGTTCTGAACTGAAAGAGCAAGATCAGGAAGCTTGTGTTTTCAGACTGTGGAATAATTCATACTCTATGGTCCAGATCCCCAAACACCAGTCATGGCATGATATCCACTGACAGAACTGAGCCTATGGAATGGCCAATGTTCCCATGCTGCCACTCCTCCCTGCAGTTTGATGTCACAGCTTCTGGATGCAGTTGGTCCTGTAGTTGTAACTTTCTGGGTTTTTTTAAACAAAAGCCCTGGGGAAATCTTTCACGCGTAAACTGTTGTACTGTTTCCTAAAAAAATTAATTGTTCTTCTACTAAAATAAATATGACATAAACACAGTTAAGGTCACAGCTGGGAAAACAACTTTGAATGAAAGAAGGTAGAACAATCTAATTTAACTGTGTTTAAAAGCAAACACTTATGTGTAGCTTATTTTACTGGTTTTTGTATTTGTTTTTTTTGGTAATTAGAAAGTAGTGCTTCCTAAAGGTGGATAGTTTCATTATGCTTACTTGAATAGCATAAATAATTTGATTTCATGCAATATTTAGCAACATATGTTGCTAAAAATAATAATGATAAAGCCATAACAATTTATCTATATTTTGGAAGTCATAAAGTTGTACATATAGATACGTGCATGAAAAAGGGGGTGGATAGTAATGAATGAAGTTCGTGTGCTTTAGGTTATTCACCAGGAGTCTGATTCAATGTTCACTGTGATCTGTACATTTCCTTTAGTGAGATTTGGATTGTGAACTCATGTGAAATCCATTTAATTTTCCAACTTGTACTGCATTAAGGCATTATCCACAACATATAAATGCCTGTGATGATAAATATGGAACAATGACTGATACTTCAAGAACTAAAATAAAATAAAAATACCACACTAATTATACTGTACTATTTAAGAACAAAAGAATTTGAGATAATGTCATTTTAATTTGTCAAGAAAAAGTAAAAAGAAAGAAAGTATTTTCACTAGTTTCTGATAGCCAAAGAAAACATTTTCCTATGCTTATTTATGGGATTATCTTTTTGCCTTTTAAAAATAATTCAATGACCTTTGTGTGTGTGACTTATAGAAAATTTTATTATAGAGCATCATCTTATCAGTAGTTCTTCTGATATTCCAATTATCTCTGGACATTGCCTGAGAATTGCATTTAAGGAAGAGCGTAGTAAAGAGAGCATGAATTTCAAATGTGTGTGTCATTTATCTGTAAGAGAAAAACCAGTCATAAAGCATCGGATTTCTCAGTGTTCTCCAAAATGGTTCTAAATTTAAGGGTGGTTTCTTTAGCAAAAGAAAGCAGCTTTGGCTGCTCTTTGGAAAATAGTGTTCAAACAGATGTACACCATGAAGCCTATTTAAAGAGTGGTGAATAACCCCATATCTGAGACTTTGACAGTTCCTGCCTGTACTTTCTGCCTAACTACTCCTTTTATCTCTCCTACATAATATGTGACATAATTTCTATCCTGTTTATGCCCATAATCAAAATGTGATACAGTGCACAAGTATCAGTGCATAACATATTCATCCGTGAATTGATTGTGTGTGCAAAATTCTTCATTGTGTAATAAAGAGCAATGCAACCAACTTCATTTTTTATTTTCATAAAGAAGTAAATCAGATTATGAAGTTGTATAGTCTAAAAGATAGCTTTTAAATAAGAAAGGAAATTTAATAAAGACATATTAAAATAACAGTTTGTTTGCTTTGGCATAAATACTTCTATGTCTAATAATATTTCAATTAATATTAATGCTACTATTGTAGTTATAATGCTATTATTGTAGTTTCTCAGTTTAGTATCCTGATTTGACAAAACTCAGTATGATTCCTTTTTACATGGCCTGGACATGGTTATTCCTAAAATGCTGTGAAGTGATTCTGTGGATTGGTAGAATGTGAAAAACTTAGGGATTACAGTGATTTCACAAGTATTATTCAGTGCTGAAGTTTTAATTGAAGAAAAGTCTGTATGACTTTTGTATAGGACATAAAATATATGGTAGCACAATGTGCTTTGTAGTGCACATATAAGTCACTTGCAAGCAAAGCAGGGTCATTACAAAGCCACCTCTCTTCCTGCAGCTCCTCAGCTGTGCTTTGTGAGCCACCAGCCATCTACAGGACGTGCTGTGGGATGCTCTCTGGAGAGCACAGTGGTTCCTGTGGTGTTCTTTCACTTTGTTTACATTCTTTTTTGCATAGAAAGAAGCTAAAACTCTGTCAGTGCTTTCCCAGTACAGTCTAACTTCACTGTAACAAACCCCAGGGAGTCAGGGAGAATTGTTCATCCCAACAGGACTGGTTTGGCAATTTGCTGCACTGAAATAGTGAGGAAACATCCTAAGTCAACTACCCAGTGATATGTTGCACTTTTATGACAACTGCTTCACATTGTTAAATATTTACGAGATGCTTTAAAGAGAAAGCAATGAGGAAATTAAAAAGAAATAAAAAATGTGCATTTAGAGGCTAAATCCAACATGCAGAAAAATGCGATTGGTACCTAGACCAGTCTTCTGTAAGCACACACTCCAATAGCTGATGGCCAAGGACAGTATGTCTGCCTGCTGTTGAAATTATTAAAGGGAGTGGTTGTGACTTGCTTCCAGTGAATTTAGTCAATATTTGATTTCCTTCTAAACAGATAATGTAACTGTGAATGAGGTGGACTTCATTTTCTGTTAGAAGAACTGATGACTGTGTTTGCCATGATCTGTAGAGAAGGGGGTCCACAGACAATGTTTTTCTTCAGATGTCACCTTTTTTAGTCCCCTGTTTTAATCCCCATTGCACCATCCTATAGTCTATACTAATGGGGTAAGTTTATGGTCCCCATTTAAAGTCAGAAGAGACAACATTTATACCAGAGGTACTTTCAGTTGCTCCTAATTTCATTAGGCTCTTTAACTGATTTATAGAAGAAAAATGAACAAGCATAACTTTTTTTAAAAATACTATTTTGTGATTATTGTTCCACTTCAATGTAATTTTAGTTAAATCTAATTTCAAGCTATTTTAGCTGAATTATTAAATAATAACATTAAAAGACAAACAAACCTAAAAGCAAACCAGATACACTCAGATCTTTTCCTGATTGCAGTTAAGGAAAGCTAAAACTAGACAATAAAAAAGCTTGTAATTATTGGAAACAAAGATATATTTTTATTGAACTAGTTGTAAGTATTAAATCCTGAGTATTAATATTGGACATATTCTGACAATCATCTCTCCCATTTGTTACAATCACTTGAACATCATCTAATGGTTGGCATTAACAACTTTATATAAATTCATTCTTTTGGATGTCTTTTAATATCAATGTTTATTATCATAATAACAGTTATTTAAATAGACATGCCATGGTTCAATTATCTGGCAGATTCCAGTTGAACAAGACAACCTTAACTCATTTATAATATAATTAATGTAAATATTTACAATTTCCATTTGATAGGTTCAGATTTTTATGATTTTCCCAACCTTTTACATGTGATCCATTGAATTCTTTTGTAGGGAGCTTCATAGCAGTGAGGTAGAGAAAATAAAGACAGTTTTCTGCTTCAGTCTTTGATGTAGCCTTGGTGTCACTGGGCATTCCTTTTTGGGTGCAAAAGAGCTGGAGAACCAGCTTAATTCTAAGACACAAAGTCAAGGCTTGTGTGGCTCCAGTGTTTTTTGGGCTGATATTTCTAGGAAGCAAACACTGTGGATCTCCTCCTGCTACCCAGCATGGGGAACATTGGTGGGAGCAGCCTCCTGGTGTCATGGAAAACAGCCATAAGTTAAACCAACAAATACTGCAGTTGTGGTCATGCAACATTTTAAAACTGGCTGGTGACTGACAGACCTGTTTCAGAGTTCTCTCAGCTGCTGCCTGGTGAGGGGTCAGGTGCAACTCAGCTCCTGAGTTGAGAAGGAAGGCTCTGGAATGGCCACAGAACTGTGCTTCATTGTTTGCAAATACAAATTTCAGTGCAATGACTCGGACTGTGCTTCTGTTACTTACCCACTGATGATGCTGATAGTATCCAAAGAGTAAAAATACTTTCAATTTGTTATATTTTGAAATTGCAGTTGTTCTCTGACAGAGAACAGAGAAAGCTGAAGTTATGTAGTAAACAATTTTTTTCTAAATATAGTAATTTTTTCTTATTCAGTTTGCATACTAAGACATCATTTTTCTGTGGCTTTGAAAGCAAGTACACATCTGTAGAGACAGAAGCTTGTCAGATGTATGATACATATGCTTCTCTAGCTAAAACATCTGCTATGTAACTTGTCCTAGGTCAGTCTGCTTAATCATGACTTTTTTTTTATGCATCATTGTACTCTGCAATTGTCAAAGAGATTTTATAAACTTTGTTGAGGTAAAAAATTATGTCCAATCATTATTTCCTCATAAATGTCTTCTGTGAAGTGAAAAAAAGCCAAAGAATGAGGAACAATAACTTCTGGTGGTTTAATGTGGAAAAAGAAATGTTTGTGTTTGGTATATCTCAAACCTTAAAAGTAATTATTTCTACTATTGATGCAGTGAATGTAAAATAATGTTACTTAGCTAATAACCATGCTTTGATTTAAATTATTTAATGTCCCTTTAAAAATCTCATTTTCTAAGAAGGAATTTAGGAAGTTTCCATAGTAGTGATTACTTTTATTGGAAATTGCTGATTCTGGTTCTCCTTAAATCAATTGTAAAAATGCCGATGTGTTTCTGAGGAGATCAATGATGCAGATGTTTCTAACACTGATCACCTATAGTCAACTGGTGTTCAACAAGAAATCCATCTGACCAAATGTGAGTGAGTACCTGCCTATGGGCAGGGGGAAGCAATGCCACAGCATCAGTGACTGAACTCATCATGAACACCACACATCACAATGAGCCCTGATGAAGACTCACAGACAGCTAAAATAGCACAATTGCTTTTACCTTTCATCCTTCACCCCCTCACCCTTCAGAGTTCTTTTCTAGCAGGCTGAATATTAAGATCTCCTCTTGTGATCATCACTGGAGAACATTCAGCCACCCACCAAGGAGTGCACATTTTGCCAGAGTCGTTGCATTATAAACAGTTCATATTTCAGAGGGCAGAAATACTGCCTCAAAAATGCAGCTTTGTGAGAATGTGCAGTTAACATTTTTTGGTTTGTATTTTCACAGTTCATCATGCTCGGTTTCAAAACATCCAGCTGTATTTGTATGGGAAGGGCCTGTTGCTGATTGCCAGGAGACACTTTGAAGATGCTTGTTTAAACTAAATATTTATGTGAGTTTCTAACAGATAGGAAGAAATTTAAACAGGATAATAATTCTTAAATTGACTTAGAGATACAACAAACTTAGAAGAGAAAAATAGCTGATGTCTCTTTAAAGTCAGAACTATCTTGTCAACTTGTTGGTCTCTTGTCATGTACTTGAACTACAACAGCCAGAAACAAAATCCAAAATTTATTAACAGTCTTTTCTCATGGATATTTCTGTCTTCCAAACATATATTTAGGGCAAGGACTGTCAGGGCATATTTAGAAGCAAAATAGTATTGTATCAGTCCTGTCATGCAGAGGACTTTTTTTGTTTTGCACTCCAGGAACACCGAGAGTATGCTACAGTAGCATAAAGAACATGCTGGAGCAAAGTGAGGCAGCTTGCTCAGCCATGAGTTTTTTGGAGCTGCCTAAAATTTATCCTAAAATAGGAGTGTCATGTGAGTCCCTTTGGCATTTTAAAGTCAGTCAATCACTTTCCAGGTGACTATAAAATGGTTTCTCAAATCACACCATACCTCTTTGAAAGATAATCATAAACTCTGCAAAGTGGGTATAACTGGAAATACGGCAACATCAAAGTATCTCATATAATGTTGTGAACAGTGGCAGAGAAGTGAAAAGATGCTGGGCAAAGCAGGCAACTAAAGACAAAAATGCTATTAAGGCCCTTGTGAGGGTTCAGGATTCACCAGAATTTAAGAAATAAAAACTAACTGGAAAGCTTTGTATTGTAAACTGACAAAAACCATTTAACTTTGAAAGTTGTCTTGCTATTGTGTAAATGCGGTAAGACTTGCATATAAATGGATTTGCTCAGTAGCATCAGGGCAGAGCTGTGAGCTGTATGTAGCAGAACAGTATAAAAGAGAAGTAAATGTCAGTGTTATCCTATGATGATGTGCTCTGGCACAATGAGATCTCAAAAAGTCACAGCTCAACAAGGCAATGGCTAATCTGCAATTGTCAGCAATAGGAATAGAAAAATGAGAGGTTCTTAATCCTGTGATTAACTTTTTTAGTGGCAGGAGGCCTCTTTTATACTGATATGAAATATTATATTGAAGGCAATGTGACACTCCTTTTCTAATTTCTCTTTTAACTCTTCTTTTCTAATTTTGCGTCTAAAGGATGCTTAGTCCCTCTTTCCTTACTACAGAAATTGTCATCTCCATCTTACCTCTCTCAACATATCCCTTTTTTTTCCATTCTTAAATTTCACCCTCTCCTATACATTCATTCTACATCTGAATTTTACCAGACTATCTTGTGAGACAATTACTGTATCCATCCTAAATTGCTCTTCTTATTGTGCACATTTGTTTAGTGTGTTTTGTGATAATTGCTGTTCATTGTGTAGGCTGCTTCTTTGTACTAAATCTGGAAAGATCAAGATTTTTAAATTGTAGAAATCCTATTTTAAACCAATTCTTTCTTTTTATAATAGCTAAAAAGGAAGAATATTAGGATTTTCCCCCCTGCTTTTTAGTTTTAATTAACAGTCATGTTCCTGAACTAGAGACAGTAGTCTGAGCAAACTGCATTTTATACTGTGGCATGTGGTTGAGCTGGTCCCAAGAGCTACACTGTGACAGAGTTTTTCATAACTGATAATTGAGGCCATTATGTTATTTTCCACACATATTTATGGTATCTGAGTAGGCATGTACTTCAAGACATGCATTTCTGATGCTACTGGCTCTAAAAGGAGTGCCTGTAGAATGTATTCAAATTTGTGCATGATAAGAAATAGATGAATGTGGACAAGGTCTCTAGCTCTCCACAGATATGTCACATAAGCTTGACAGTGCATTCTCTGAATTTTTCTGCTGATGGGTAGAAAAAAACTTACAAATGTCAGCAAAATACAGTATTTCACAAAATGCAGCCTAATATTTCACTAAAGGTACAACAGCAAGAAATGCAATGGCTTGCAGTAGAAAGTGTCTTGTCTTTTAATGCTCTGTTAAACACAAATGCTATTTAATGATGCTGTAGGTATCTAGATGGTCTACTGTCTGTTTAAGAAGACAACTGGACAATTTAAGCTAATTAAAACTCACAAAGGTCCTGCTTCTGCTGTTGCCTGGGAAAAAACCCTACAATTCAATTTAATGGGAAAAAGGCAGGATGTTATTTAGGTTATACAATGCCATGAATTATTTCTGACATGTAGAAGACACTGTGCTTTCCAGTAAAAGAATAAGAAGTGTGGGCAATCTTTCACCGCTTAATGAACTGATTTATTTCTTAATATTGGTTGAAAGTGCATGGGCATAATTTTATTCCTAGGCCTTTTAAATGAGGTGTCAGCTCCTGAGGCCAGGAGCTGCCTTCCAATGACATATATAAAACTTGGTCCTTGACTGGAACTTCTAAGCACTGTTACATTGCAAATTACAAACATCCACAACAAAATACTTCTTACTGAATCTGTTTGGATCTGAATCAAGAATGAACAAGTTCCTTCTAAAGATTCTGGAGAATAAACTCCCATCTCTTTTTGTACACATGCTGAGCTTCCAGTAATTGCTAATTATTCTTAAAATTAATGCAAGCTAGAGATGGCAGGAAAAAATGCAGCAAATCCTCAGGCATGTGAACTTTTGAACCCAAACTTTTAATAAATTTGAGATGGTTGCTTAATAAAGGCTTTCATCAGAATTTTAGTGGGCTTCATTCTGTGCTAAACTGCAGAGAGAAAACTAAATTGCATACAATCCTTTGGGAATAAAATATGGCTGATTATAGCTTCAAATATGTGAGCTGGTTGAAAAGCCTGGCTGAAGAGCCTTATACCCATTAAATGCTCCCCTGAAAAACAAAACCTCTGTTTCTGAAGAAACCTTTTTGAGATTAAATCTACTAGAAGCTTCTGTTTAATTACAGAAATTAAGTCCAAGAAAACTGCTGACAAAATCTCAGATTGTCATCTCTTAGAATGAATCAAATGCACATTTTTAAGGAAAAATAAAAAGCTTTATTATTTTCCCACAAGATAGGGAAATCTCAGGATTTCAGAGATACTTTTATGATGGCATAGGCTACAGCATGGAGTGAAATGACTAAAAGGGATATAACACATTAAGAGTGGACTGACATGCCATTTCACATGTCTCAGTGATTTTGTTATTGTGGTGCCTGAATGGGCTGATCTGATTTAGAAGATCTTTGGTGCAGCACTTCAGATCGTACTGGCATTCTTGTTAGGGTATACTGGTGGCAGCCTCTGCACTATGGCTCCCTTTCCTCATTCTCACTTCCAAACCTTTTCCTACATAGTTTCCTACATAATTTGGGGTTGCAGAAGTATGTGAAGGGCATATGGCATCTGATGCTGGAGTTCTGATACTGATCTAAACTCAGCCCAGACCTTTTGTACATGGTTATGAACATCCAGGCTGATTCAGTGGGCAGTCTTACTCTCAGCATTTTAACCTGCTAACCTTTTCTCTTCGTGCTGTTTGGTATTTTAAAGGGAAAAATCTCTACAAATAAGCTAAATATTGGGAATTCAAAAACTTGTGCATAGTCTCTGCCAAGTTTGGCTCTTGGGTCTGTCTCAACCAGTAGGCATTATTTCAATCAAAACAATTTGTGAGGAGAGTCAACCTTGGGCACAAGTTCAACTATTTAGCTAGCTAGAGCTTAAATACTCTATTTTCCCAGCTATTTCCAAATGAATTTATGGTTTTGAAGTAAGCCCTTTTTTTTCTGTATTAACATGGTTTGTACTTTTTGAATCCAAGGTCAGAGTTTTAGCTGGTCATAAGCAGTGCAGCATTTTCAACTTGCTGTTATTACTACGTATAATTTTTCAGGGTTAGGTCTAAAATATAAACCATGTCTGTGTGTTATCATTTTAGTAATAATTTGACCAACACTGGTCTTTTGTAAGCCTTTCAGTATTTTTTTTCTCAAGTTATCATTATCTAAAGGATTACTTCTCTTAGTTTTTTTCTGAAACATAGCTTAAATCTATTATGCTGGGCTTTTTTCCCTCTATTCAGACACAAATCAAAAGTGTTTTTCAACAGTTTTACTAGTGTTCACTATAGAATTAAAACTGACATTATAAACACTCAATGTACTTCTGGTAGAAATAGACCTTTTGAGGTTTCATTCTTCAAAGTGTCCACTTGTCAAAATCAGAAAGAGGAGTGAAGGAAAACCACATATTGTATGGTAACAAACAAGACACAAAGGATTTCTGTTTTCAAACTTGGCATGTACTCCAGAACAGTTCTTGCCATGGGAACACTTGATTAATCTCAGCAGCTTTCATTTGTCCCAGTCTGGTACTGTCCTGTCACTTATCCTGGTAATTGCAAATACTGAGCTGTTTTACATAAAATAATGGCTGAGTGAGTTGATGTTCTTACGCATTTTGCCAAGCTGCAGCACAATACTCTCAAGTATATTGAACATTACTGGAGAGTGCATTTACCCAAGGGAAAATATGCCCCAAAATAATTTATGATCCGCCCTCTCCTAGCAAAATGCAAGGAACATGTTGTCCTCTCTGGAGCAGTGACGCAGTTTCGCTGACATAAAATTAGACCAGGCTGAGGCTGGCTGCTCTGATGGTTCTATGATGGACTGCCTTCCTGGTGTCCTTTGGGAGCACTGAGTACTGCTAAAGGGACAAGGACCCGAGCCTGGCACATCTCACATGGGTTATTAGGGCCAGGTTCTGAAGGGCTCTCCTCTAAAGCAGTGGAAGGTTTGTGGCTTCAGGGCAAGCTCGATTAGTCCCATAGATCATATGAGTGAATTGAAAGACAAGCTTATAATATTTCATCTGTCTCTTGTTTGTTTGTGTTTGTTAGTTAGTTTTTTTTTTGGTTTTTCCCCCCTCATGTAGAGACATGAGGAGGAAAAGAGAGGAAAGAAAGAGGGAAAGATCAATTCCTCTGACACCTTCAGCCTTCAGCAGGGAAGATGGGGATCCTGTCATCAGTATTTCAACACTGTACAACTTATCTCTCTGAATACTTAGAAGACCTTAGAAAAGCCTTAGGTGGGAAATGAAACTATAATGATAATTATATGGAGAACAGCATTTTTTTGCATATAAAATATTTTCATGTTTACTTGTATATAACATTTTTATATACGTTTTAAAATATAATGCAGGAATATGTAAGAGAACTATCAGATATTTCCAGGATTCTTCCACTACTGAAACTACTGCATATCACTGGAATGCTACAGAATAGCAAGCTAAGGAAAGTGCTAATCATAGGACTCATTTTTACCAACTCTCTGCCTATTGGAGTGCACTGTTGAGGCTTGACTGTGGATAACAGTTTGGAAAGCTCATGCAGAGTGTGAGAATGGGTCTAACTACCCCAATCTTAGGTCTTCACCTGCAATGAAACGTTGCAATTAAAATTACTGAATAGCAAGATGCACAGGGAATCCTCAAGTATGCTTAATTATACTTTACTACAACGCAAAAATCAGGAGGCTTTCATTTCTTATAATTAAAGAGATACTTAAGAAGGCAGAAGAAAATAATGTTATGCATGTACTGGGATTGACCTTGGAAACTGGAGATATCAGCTGCCCAGTGTGAAGAGATCCTTGCTTGGTATTGCTTTCCAAACTTTTGTTGTGTGTGCTGAACTTTCTGCGACAGGTGCTTGCCTTAGGCTTGAATTATTAGTACTTTTTACCCTAGCATCTCCAATCATGTTTTGTGCACACTGCAATGTGATCTTTAGTGGTGCAGTTACATTCTTCTCTTCAGCTCTCAACTTCTGAAGCATGGAATTTTTGGTGTCAGGAGCTGGAGGAGAAAGAGGACAATGCTTCTATCCTTCACACACTGCAAGGCTGGCACTGAGGGTGTCCCAGTCTTGTCCTGTGTTTTCTCCCCAGAGCCAGGAAGAAGCTATGGCTCTGCTGTGGGTTTCAGCAGTGTGTGTGGTGCAGCCTGCTGTCCAGCTTGGGAATGTTGTTTCTTTCCAATGGTCATCAAGTCTTTGGGTTGGACCCTCTTGTTCCCGGGCAAGCTGGTGCCAATGTCAGTGGTGTAACACAAAGGACAAAGATCCTCTGCTGAAGGGCATGAAGGGGAGCCAGCATCTGGCACAGAGGAATAGATAATTATGTGTTGCATATGCTTATTACCAAAACACGTCAACACTGGCCATCAGAACATGTTGTCAGCCAAAGGCATAATAATAGTTGTAGAAAATATGCATTGTAAATACTGTGTGTAATATATAGGGCATAACTTCCCACCACTATTTGGGAGAAAATACAGTAGAAAATAAAATACAAATATAGAACTAAACACAATTTTTTAAAATAAAAAAAAAGTTTTATTGTCCTTATTAATTTTTCTCCTTCAGTTTTTCACCTACTGATTTTCCACCAAGACTTATCTCTTGGGGAAAAATGTTGGTTTCATAGAGACCAGCTTTGCATTTAGAGACTTCAACCCACAAAAACATCTCTGAGACTTTGCATTTTTTGCCGTGTAGAAAAACAGGTATTACACTGATTTTCCTTTAAGATAAAACCCAATGAAAAATGTTACAAACTGAGCTGCTCTTCAGATGAGTCTTTAATGCAAAAGTTTGGAGCCAGTACAGGAATAAAAATGAAATTCTGTGGCCTGGCTTGGGGAGGGCTGGTCTTAATCAAGCAAGAGCTTTTCCTGATTTTATCTACAAAATGGTCTAATTGAAATAATTGCCAGTCTGAAGTTCATTTGAATGGATTAGTAGAGCCAGCTTTTGAGCCTCCTGATGGAAAAGTCCATTGAAACTTTGTCATAGCTTTGGAGTGAAAAATGTACTGATCAAGTGCATGAGGAAATAAAAGAGAAAGTTATTGATCAAAAGCAAGACCAAGTATCCTATTTTGTCTGCAGAGATGGGAATAGTTGTGTAGTGGGAGAAGAGTAACACAGCTTCACCCTCTGCCTCCCTGTTGATCACAGGATTCTGTCATTCTGTGATTCTGTCCCTGTGATTCTGTCCCTGTGGCCACTCCAGCGCTGAAAAACAAATGTGTAAGGCAAGTGGTAACCTGCTGAAATGGGGGAATTTAAACTGAAAAATAAACATAACATATGTAAGGCAAGTGGTAACCTGGTGGAGATGGGGGGAATTTAAACCCAAACCTGGAGCTGGTAATGCATGAAGAGCTTCATGCCATTAAACAAACAAACAAAGAAAAAAAACCCCTCAGCCCATCCCCCCCGCCCCCCCCAAAAAAACCAAAAAACCCCAAACAAACACAAATAAACAAACAAACAAAACTCAACTGAGAACCAAACCACCCTCTTGAAATTAAACACCCTCCACTGTTTAATTGAAAAAAAAAAAAAGAAAGCAGGTGGTTTCTCATTTGCTACTGATAGTGCTGGCCTCTGCAAAAGGCAATTTTAGGATTCAGCTGGGATCAATCCCATTCTTGGAGAACACAGGAGGTGTTTTATAGTTCTGCCAAGCAAAACAGTTTTTAATAACAGCTGGCCTTCGTAGGAGCCTCACAGGCAGAGGCTGTCTGGAAGAAATTTCAGTGCCATGCATTTCCTCCCCATCTTGTTCAGGTTCCCCTTGCTGATTTGCCTGGGGCTGATTTCTCTGTTGCAAAGAGCACCTCTTTGTCTTCATTCCAGTGTTTTCCAAATTGTTGCTGCTTCAAAATGGTATTCTATACTTCAAAGCAAAGTGAATAGCTAAAATATATTTATTTTTTCCTGGAAGAACTGATTTTTTTATTTGGCTTAAATAAAACAGTTAAATAAAACTGGCTTAAATAAAAGAGTTAGTAAGTAACAGAGTTTTACTTTGAACAAAAATGGGTTTAAGCATAGCCATTTTAAAAACCCAACAATCTGAAAGTAAATTTTGAAAGTTTTAAAAAAAGATGGAATGTGTTTTTAAATTACAGTGTATTTTTTCATTTATTAAAATCAAAGCACTTTAGCACATTCAACATGAACCTCCACATACTTAATTGACTAGTCTTTATCTCTGATGAGTCAATTATCTGTCTGAAAATGTGACATCCTTCTGTATGAAAGTTTGATGTTACGTAAGCCTGATAGTAGATAGGATTGCCACAGTATCTGACTGCTTTGACTAAGATTTCCTCTGTTTGGCTGAAGGTAAATAAAATGTTGTGTATTCCAAAAATGAGATTCTGGATCTAGAGTCTCTTTAGATGGAAGACTTTCTGGTCTGACCACGTCACACAGCAGAACAGAAGAATTTCTTTTTGCAAAGAAATTTGGAGCATCGTCTAAGAGGAAAATCCTTTTAACTTGGGAGGTTTACCACTTTAAACACTGGCCTTAATTTCTTAGCTCATTTTCTATGTTTTATGTTCTGGAGATTTTCTGCATATGCAGACTTATTCAGAACTTAGATGTGTCTTCAGGAAAAGACAAAACACGACTTTAGAGGATTTTTTTGTGTTTCCCTGTTTTTTTCTGACAAACCATGTCTGCACATGAACTTTGGAATTGCCCTATTCTTTAAGCACAGCTTAAAGCTGGTAGCACAGCTGTGCTCTCAGGAGTATTTAGAAAGTATAGATGACAAGACAGGTCTAAATCAGTTCCTTGTGCATCACAATCTATGTCTAGAGTTGAAATGCCCCATAACTAGGTGGGATATTCTCTTCTGACTTAATGGTGACCTTTAGAACTATGTGCAAGGACAGTGTGGATTTAACAAATTGTTATTATTAGTGCTACAATGTAATGAGTGGTGAGCCTCAAATCTTTTCTCGAGTGGCACCACATGGATATTTACAGGAACACACAAGGAAGTCTGGCTGCCTTTTGCCATTCCACATACCCACCACAGCAAAATGTTGCCCATCACCTTCTGGACATTTATGCAGATTTGTGTTAGAATATATGGAGAGCTCAAACATAGTGCAGACCCAGATATCATTATTTGGTAGATGTTCTTCTCTCCACATGGCAGGAAAAGGAGAGCCGGAAAAAAAGGATAGTTGGGGGGTTGGCATAGAACTAATCTCGGTCCATTCATCTAGAAGCAATTTGTGCACTTCTGATGTGAAGTAATTCCAATTCATTTGTCTGTTTCTTATGTTTTATATTATCAGTACCAGATTTGATTAGAGCTGCTGTGCCAGATTCAGTAGCTCAGCATCATAAATGTGCTGCCTAGTAAATATAGTTTATATTTGAGATAATATTGCATTTCAGCTAATCAAATCCAAGTATATTCACAACATTAATTTCATGCTTACAGGAAGTCTACCTAGCCTATTTAATCTGTCACATGGAGTTTAATTCTTCTAAGATGAAAAAATGTAATCAAATCATGTTTCAAGCTCAATATCAGTTTTAGAAGTTTTACAGTTACCCATAAACACAGTGAAATAATTCTCTGCTCCTATACTTGAACTGCAATACTCTAATGTTTAATCAATTTTTAATTTAAGGTCTGTTGTCTAATTTAAACTTTCTGCTTTAGTTGCTGTGCTTGGAAATGGTATAGAAAGGTGTCACTTGCACGTATGGACTGGAGAAGTTGCCATAATAATATTTTAACCCTTCTAAATGCTAAGAGTATTTGTACCTAGGGGCCCCCTTCAGTCCCTCACAATGGATGCAAATGGTTGACACTGATGAGTGGAGCAAGGCCACAGCTGAGCCCTGGTTATGGAAGCATGGGGAGAAAATGAAGGCATTGCTCCTGAGTAAAGAGTGGGACATGGCTATGGGGAGACAGAGCAAGAACTGAGCTTCATAAAATAGATTTTAGCAGCTGGTTTGGGAACTGACACTGCTTTTAATAACCACCTGTAGCAAACCAGCTTGGGCTAACACAATCCAAATGCTTTAGACAGTCAGGCAGGCAACGAATGGGATGGAAGAGAACCTCTTTGAGGTCATGGCAAATCATGTGAATCTGCTGTCTGCTTCCATAAAATTTGCAGCAGTTTCAAGCTAGTTTGACTCTGAAACCATGCTTTTCTTAGTCTGGTCTTTGCTGAACAACATTTATCAGTTCTGTAAAGAGAATCCTTGAACAAACATTACAATTTACATAACAGAACCTTAACTGGAGCTAATTAAACCTGATTGACGTGAAATATTAGGAATACAAAGGCTTATTCTCCAATCAGCCTCATTCCTCAATATTTATTTTATTTATTTGCTTGTAGAAACTATGTAGGATTGTCTATACAGATACAAGTGAGTTTTTTAAGGATGTTATATGGTTCAAAAAATCTCGTGCAGAAATGCATTGAATTCCTATTTCTATTCATTGGTCAAATTAAGCAAATAAATATGTATAAAAATAAATTTTTAAAGTGATGTATTCATAAATGTATCAGTTATTGCTTTCTGAACCCTACAACTGTTTTGCACAGTAAACATGCAACTAATATGTTTTCACTTGTCAAAAACTCTTCAGAATTTTATACCAAATAGATATTGTTTATCTAGAGAAGAGGCTATCTGTAGCTAAAAATATTCATTATACTTCCCTTATTTTGTTCCAAATAAAGATATGTCCCGGTGAAAAATTATGACTGAAAATATTTGTGTTGTGGGGAGGGCAGTTGAACCTTGTCATGTCCCATTCCATGTCTAGATTTCTCTCAGCTTTCTGAGAATTTGTGGAGGAAATGAGAATCTGAGATAAGTGAAGGAATAATGCAGCATGGCCTACAGAGGAAAAATCATGAAAGCATGTGGATCTGTGGGTGGATAAATAATATAACTGTTCTGTAGAAAGAATTCGTGCAATCACAGAATAATTTAGCCTGGAAGGAATCTCTGGAGCCTCTCTGCACAAAGCAGTAAAAACTCCAAAGTTTTATTAAGTTGTCCAGAGCTTTGTTCAGTTGTTTTTCAGATGTCTCCAAGGATGGAGATTGTGCAGCAGTTCTGGGCATCTGTTCCAACATGTGACCACCTTTATGGTGAAGGGCTCAGTATTTAACTGTATTTCTCTTGCTGCAAATCTTGCCTAATTGTACCCATTTTAATAAGCATTGTCTACTTTACCTCTGTAGTGAATAGAAAGCAAGAGCCGCCTCCTGAAGTCTTTTTGGATGAGTTTCAGTATCCTCAGGATATGTCTCAGACACAGAAGAACCCATAAAACACACAGAAATGGTCATAAGGCACTTCTAGACAGTCAGGTGAGAAGGATCCTGTCTAGTCTGACAAAGATACCTCTACATGTAATTTGAGTGGATTCTCATGAAGAGTATTGTTTCAGTACCTTCTTACTGGGTCTAAAGGAGCCTGGATAGTACCCTAAATGCAGCTGATTTTGCTGTTTGGGATTGGTTGAGTACATTGCCTTGTACATTTAGTACATTGCCTTGTTCCCCAATTCGATTATCTCCTACTGCCTGACTCCTGAGCATTCATGAGAGAGGCCATCTTCCCTTCCTGGCTGACTCTGAAACATGTAGCTCTTTCAGAGTGAGCGAGCAATTTGTGAGTTTCCTCCAAGTAAGTATGTAATTTGTAAGGGTAGATATTTTTTAACTAGAAAATGTTTAATGAAATAATTATTTCATTATACATTCCATTTGTTACTCATTAATGCTATAAATGTCTCATTCTGTGGGTTGATGCTATATATATTAGCATTATCTTGAAGTACTTCTAATGCTTTTTTAAAATACTTTTTAGAGCTTTTTCATTATTAGAGACCCTATTGCATGCATGTTGCAAATTAAATTATTTTGTTTACCATTTGTTGATTCCTTATGCTGTATTGCATATTTATTTCTGCTTTATCTTGGTGTGAAATTGTCAAGTACTGGCATGGGAGCAGAATGATTCATGTCATGAGTGTGAAAGAACTAGGCTGAGTTTAGTATTCCTTCTTCTAACAGAGGAATGCTTCTGGTTTTGTTAATTTATTTTTTCTTTCTTTAAAAAAAAATTGCTTATTTTTCCATGCTAACAATTTTACTTAGGCTCTTAATTGGAAGAAATAAGGTTATTTGTTGTTTTTTATGCAGAGAACTAGTGGAGGAAAAGCAGAAAAAAGCAATCAGAGGCAGAAATGCAAAGACGCAAACAAAGCAGCTGCTGAGAATGAAGTGGAAGGAAAATAATTATTTCAGGCAAGGACTTACAGCCCTTGCAGGAGCACAGCAGCTTTCATGGAGGAGCAGCAATGGCACTGCCTGCCTACACCATCGTCTCTCTGCGAGAAACTTTAGTCGTAAGAGATGGGGATCACTGCTACTCCTTCCCAAGCAGGAAGCATAGTCAGACTGCTAAACCTGGTTTCACATTTAAGGAGCTTGAGAGATACTCTTCATGCTTGATATTATTAGTAATAACAATAATCAGCAGCAGAATGATAGCAACAGCATCTTTATCCAAACACCTTCAAAAAATAAAGATAGCTAAAGATCTGTGTGTGACTGAGTCATTAAATTCAGGAAGGTTCATGTTCAAGGGCAGTAATTACCGTGTGACTCTTTCTTTTGTGTATGTTGTGAATTTGACAAGGCGGTTTATAAACTTATTTCAGAAATAAACATCATAGAAGAGCGCAGAGAAAATATTTTTGCACGTGTTTCTTTGGTAATCTGAATCTACTTATCCAATGGCAGAGGTAGTCCAGCTGAAATCTTTGAAACTGCAGTTTTTAAGGAAAAGGTATTTGCCTGCCTTTCATTTTTGGGTTAGTGTCTTGGCGCATAATGCTTTGCTTAAAATGTTACTTGGTTTTTTTTTGTTTCATATGCATTGGAATTTTTTAAAATACTATTCTCTTAGGTGCGAGGAAACTTAATTAAACAGAAACAAAGAAAATTAAAATAAGCAAGTTGAATTTGTAAGGATAGATGCACTTGTGCTGGGAAGACAAGGGTAAATTACAGCTGTTTTCCACCTCAGGGCTCTGAAGAAGTCTGTATGGTCTTTCCACAAACATGTCTCATTACAGTTTCCCCTTCTGGAGGCAGTGTCTGATCCCTGGCTGAGTTCTGTGTTCAGTCTGCCAAAGTAATACATCAAACACATCCACAGGTCACAGCTCACAGCTGCCATTGTCCTGGCACCAAGTGGGAAGGAGAGTGGAAGAGCATGGTTGAAATCCTCAGCATGCTTCATCTCCTCCAAGCACGAGTGCTCATTGCAGGTGGGTGGTGCAGGGAGAAGGTGTCTCTGTCTCTCTGTCCTTCCTCTCAGCCTCTTCAGTCCCAGATTCTCTCCAGCCTGGAAATACCTGTCCTCAACCACGTGCCCGGGGTCCTCCCATTTAATTCAGGTCCTTTTCCCAGTCTTGCAATATAATCTTTGTCCAAGTCCTTCCAGTCTTACCTGAGCCTTCCCAGTTGAGTTCCTCAGCATTTTCACCAAAATTCTACAACTCCATTTTTTGTTGCTCCGTGACCATTTTTTTTCTCATTTATGGCAGTTTCCATACCAATACTTAGAAAGGGCAAAACAGAAACTGGCAGAAGCAAAAGTATTTTTAATTTTAAACTGTCCAAAAAACCTTGAACTAGGAGAAGTTAAGTTTTCTTTTCATTATACGGCCTGTTGTTTCAGGGATCAGGTTGGATTATCATAATGATTTTATTGGACCTTAGTGTATGGTAATCCTGTCTGGAGCCCTCTGCTGCTTCACATTTCTCCTGAGGTTCCTCATTTGTGCAATGGTGTGTGCAGTCAGCAGAGACAGATCTGTGGTGCTGCTCTTTAAATAGAAACATTTGCTTCCTTTGGTGCAGAGCTGGTGGCTCACATCTTATTTCATCAGTCATTTTGCCACTCTAAACATTAGGGCACTTTTATATATAAAACAACAATATGTGCTAATTTTTTTTTTTTTTTGGTGGCCATGAAGTTATTCTTAGACACAAACAGAACTAATAGCAATTCCTAGCAAGTGATCCAGGCAGGATCAGAATAGCTCAATAGCCCTCAGGAGTCTAAGAAAAATCTCTGTCAGTCCAACGCTAACAATGTTTAGAGATAAGTTTGTAAGATGTTTTTTTTGGTTCTATGGCAACCTACCAATAAGATTAGATGAAAAAGGAGGGGAGACAAAAGATGAACCCGTCATTAATGAGGAAATTTCTTGATGCAAGTAACCATTTTTCTACAAATCAGTGAGGTTTCTGACTTCAGTGCAAGTGTGTGCAATGCCTGTTGTCATATCCTTACACAGCCAATGCAGAATTTGTTCTAAAGTCTGTGAGCAACAAGTCTTTGTAGTCCCTTGAGCAAACACCAAATACTCTTGTTATTAGACTAATAAGAAAATCTTGACTACAGTAAAAATATCTTTGGTAGTATAAATCTAAATGAGGATGAAATGTGAATAAACATTGAGTTTGTGTGTATAAATCCCAGATGGCTACCAATAATTTTGCTATAAAATATTTATATTACATAAAGTCGTGTTTTTATAATTTTGTTCCATTTCCAATTCCACACTCATTTTTTTCCCCTGCTGTATTGTCTATTTTGAATATTGCTTGGTCAATTAAGGGAACAAAAATGCACAAAGTAATAAAGGGTTTGTTCCTGGCCTAACTTTTTAAGGACTTGTGTCTTTTGCCATGTGTAATTTTTTATTTTATGTCTGTCTTCAAGTCACTGTCTTCAATGCTGAACCTGTTGGAAAATGATTAATCATCTAGAGAGGAAATTTACTGGAAATATTTAATAGCTGTTGGGGCTCTATGCAAAAGCATCCCACTGACAGTGCCGCCTGTGCATTTCTCTGTGAGATACACCTCCTTCCACTCTTCCTACTTGTTTGTTACAAGTAGAGACTGGCAGAAAAAGAGAAAGACAAAAATCTATGCTTCAGAAATTGAGGATTTCCTGGCTAGAAGTTTTCTTGACGATTTGTTGTGAGCAGCTCTAACAAGCCAACTTCTTGCAGGAAGACATCTGAACATCTGTAAATCACTGTAGCACTGGGACAAATGACCAACGTGACATTGCTGCCTCAGGGAAGAAAGGTTACCCTGCACCTGAGGAGTGACAGTCACTGGCAAACCTTGGCACCCTGGGCAGCCACTGCTGCACCTCCCTTTGTTTCTATTTCCAAACCAGTGTCCTCTGGGTCATGTCACCAGTGCAGGGCTAAGCCAGGCCCTCTACCCTTTTTTTTTCCCCCTGTGACTCCAAGTAAGGAGAGTACACGGGTAAATTAAAAGTCCCAGAAAACAACAGAAATGTAATGAAGTTTTAGCTACATTTGTTGCTTCTAACGTCCTGAAGAAAGTACCAAATGGTCTTTAATTCAGGGCTACTTTTAGTTGGCCACACTGATGTGGATGGTCTGTGCAAAGCTCACTGTAATGGGAAAGCTTTCCTTTTGATTTCTTTGGTATATAGTTTCTCTTTCCTTTTTTTTCTTTCATTTGTTGGTTGGGGTTTTTTGTTAGGTTGGACTTGTTGTTTTGTTTTTGTTTGTCTGTTTTGTTTGTTTGTTTGTTTTTTGAGATGCTCTATTCTTCTACTTCCTTTGTAATATTATTATTTGCAAAGAATATTCAGTTTGATCGTTGGTCTCAGTCATTTAATATTCTTGTATGGTTTGCCAGTAATGAAAAGTAGATGATAGTTTCTCTAAGCTATTTTTTGTTTCTTAACTACACTGGAAATGTAAATACTTGCAGCTATAACCATGCAACTTCAGTATGTAAATTAAAGTGTCTTGGGGAACTCACTGCACAGCACAGGCTTCCCCATGCCACAGAGAAACCTGAGAAACTAATAGTTTTTGAACTATCCCAGAAGTTGTGCAAACCATAGACAAAGAGTTCACAAGCAGTTTCCCATTGCAATTTGAGATTTTCAGGTGATGTGGCCCTGTGTAGGACTTGGCAATTGGCAGATTGGGCTTCTTCAGTCTGGATGACTCTGCTATTAAATAAGTGGTGGAAGCCTCCATCCAGTTCCAGTTCCATTTCAACAGGAAAACATGGCACAGGGGATCCAGTGGCTCAATTTAAACAAGAGGACTTTTTATGGCTTTAGCAGAACACATCCCTCTTTCTTTAGTTTAAGGACATCATCGCTTTTCTCCTGTTGGCACCTGCTTGAGACAATGTAGTTGTTAATGAGACTGAGTCATCACTGAGCAAATGAAGGCAGAATGCTCCAAAACAAGGGACATCAGACCTAGTTAAGCACAGTGATTATAGATATTATTTCATATATATCTGTTGTTTAAAGTCATCTTACCTATCTCAGAATAATCTCCCTACAGTGATCTTTGTAAATTTAAGTAATTTTTATGATTTTATTCTTTATTGTACATGCTTAATGGCAAGTAATATTATAACTTTTAATTCCTATTTAACTGATGGAGAATTAAAATCTGAGACTTACAGTTAGGTGCAGTCTAAATAAACAATCTTTGCTTCAAATGGATGGCCACACTTATAATTGCCCTGTCCTGAATTTACTTGCATTTGTTTCTTTCCTTTCTCTAAATAAGATAGAAGTTTTAGATGTTTTCTCTGATGAGTAATTAAATTAGCCAGAGATCAATCTCATACTTGTCTGCTGTAAACTGAATGGGGAACATGCAAGAAGCTTCTTGAATTAATTATCAATATTTCCTCTTGGCAATTAAACAGTATATGTTATTAGTGACCTTTTAGGCAATTAGAACCCTGCTTCATAAACCTCTCAGAAGAGTAGATGTGAATTATATGATGACTTCATAAATCTGAGGATCAATAAGAGAAATAATTCTGAATCTTAATTACTAATTGGTTAATCAAATTAAATATTGCAGATTCATTTGACAGTTGAGATTGGGATTAGATGCCTGTACCATATACATAAAGGGTATTACATTCAGTGATTTTCACTGTCTTTTGCTATCTTCTGTCCTAAATTATGAATTCAGAAGCCAGAAATTGAGAAATCTCTTCCTACAATGCTGTTATTAAAGGCTCATAAGCATGGACATCTAAGAAAATCTTTCAGCTGCTTATGATAACGCTTACAACTATGGAAGGATGTCTGAAACATATCCTTATATGTCAAAAATATTTTCTCTGTGACTTTGTCATTCTTGGCTCTCTAGAGGAGAAAACATTCTCTTATTCCTCAGCACAATTTAAATTTTTTTCAGTATCAAGAATGTTTTTGAAGCATAGTAAGTGTAACAGATTTGAAAAGTTAAACTTTGTAGAGGGTGTCCTTTCTGTTGTCCCTTCTGTTGATTAGGTGGTCAGCTCCCTCTACACCTCAGTGCTTTGCGTATCCTGTCTGAGACACTGACTTTGGCTTTGGAGGACAGGAGGGCTGTGAGCATTGTATGAAGGGCAGAGGCCTGAAAGTCAGGTGCTGCAAAAAGTTCTGATCTTGAGCTTTGTCATATTAAAGATGAACTCAGGGGAGTTCATTAACACAGTGAGAAGTCTGGGTGAGAATGTTTACCCTTGGCTGGAGCAAATTTAGGGTAAAGGTTTGCTTTCCTTCTGAAAATCAATCAACCTTTGCTTGTTAATATTAGGTGGACAGTGCACATTAAAACACTGCAGTGGAGATACAAATAATTAGCAGTATTATTCTCATAAGCTGTAATCTTCAAAGTGCTTCTTGTGCCTGTGCTCAGGTGAGCAGTTTGAGCCCCCTGAGCTTTTTTGACAGCCAAACTGAAAGCCTCTACTCCAGACATCAGAGTGAAGGGAGGAGGAATATCCCCATCCTCTTTCTGTGGAAATGGTTTCCAGCCATGGGCAGTTGTGAATTATCCAACCCACATGGCTAGTCAGCTCCTAATTGTAAATTGATTTTATCTAGTTTACTGTGTTTTAATTGGTATTCATTAACAACTGGAATGAAATAATATAAAGATTTCCTTGAAAGCAATAATTCTAAGTGTCAGCTGCTGGGTACATGCACCCAGGGGTGCATGCTTTGATTGTTATGATCATATCACATAAAATTTATCTTGGAGCAGGGTGTAAGTCCTGAAATCTCAGAGCAGGGTTTACAGAAGAGATGTATACATGCATCTCCAAGTTTCACATTTCATCCTTATGGCTTACCCTTTGCAAGATTTACTGATTTGTACTGTGCAGAAAAAGGCTTGGTGACAAGGTCCATGAATATGCTTCTCTTGAGAAAATGTATTCACCAACTCCCTGTGTTTATAAGAATTACCATAAAATACTAATATATCCTCCAGGCTGGAAAATCCTTTTAAGTTGCATTATTTTTCCCATTGAGAGCCTTATGCTATTATCCACTGCTTTATTAACCCAGCACGCTCACAGTTTAATGGAGAAATATAATATTCTCAGTGTATTTATTTGAATATCTTTTTTTTTAATATTTAATTTCTCATTATGCTGTTTTAACAAATTTATAAGGTGTCCCTAGAGAACTTTCATGTTGTGCTTTGTTCACACTTCTGGTGTGATGAAATTATTCAGATTACTTATCAATGCACTTTTGGAAATGCATGGTGAGAAATGATGTAATGAGAAATTCTCCATGTTAACAGATAAGATGGGGAGGATCATAAAGGATAACATTCACCCAGGTGCAATAACATAGATTCGACAAGAATAGGTCCGTAGTATATTCCAAAGCCTTGTCCCAGGTGAAATTTAGTGGCAGAATAACATAATGGTAACATAATGCCATTTTTTGAAAACAGATTCGAGGAAAAGGCAAAACAGAAAAAAGTTCTCCTTAGAGATTTTTCAGATTCCAAGGGTTTGATGTCAAAAGGAACCTTTTATTATAAAATTGAATCTGGCCAAAAATTAAAAAATTTATGTGTCAGAGCAAGCAATTTGATGAATCCAAAGCACAATTTTGAGGTGAAGGGTTTGGTCATAAAATTTAGGTGGATTCTGCCACTGCATTCCAGTTTGAGATAGGAAAAAAGTTTGAAAAATGTGAAAATTTTCTGGTATAGATAAGCCTTTTCCTCTCCAAGTCAGCTGACCCACCATGATTTGTTAGCCTCTTTGATGTCTCTGAGCTACGCTTTATCTCTATAGAAGATAGAAGAGCCAAATCTTAAAGCTTTTTTTAAAAAAAAACTCTTTTGAAATATCTTTGCAAAAATTAAGATGCTGAAAGAAAAGGTATTTTATCTAATTTTATAAACATCAGCATTTTAAAATGTATTTGAATGTATTGAAAAAACCTTTATGCTTTCAGAGAAACTGAAATTCTAAAGTTAAGCAAACTGGTACGTTAGTTGCAAGTCAGTGCAAAATCTGGTCTATTTGCGACGTATGATTATGTCCTTTCAGAGCTTTTTGACTTTTTTTTTTTTGTTTTGCTATGAGATCTTACATGTATTCTGCAAATTTTTATGTCCTTAATCACATGAAAATCTGAGAACCTTGTCTATTTTTTTTCTCTTATCTTGCACCATATTATTTGTTTTTACTCTTTAGGCTTCTGAAAAATCTGAGATTTTTTTGGAAGCATCATGGCTTGATTTGTTACATAGTTCTTCTCCATAACATTTTGAGCTCTTTAGTGAAAGAAAAGAGACAAGCAGCAAAGCTGTAGATACTTTGAACACAATTGTTTTTTTCTTCATTCTTCTACTGTCGGGCTCTCTTCTGGTGACGTAAATCATAAATTTATGGACATACAAATATCTCAACTTTATGTACAAAGCAGGATGTTTATAAGGCCTTTGAGGATACCTTCAGTGGAAAGAAATAAGTGCTTCTGCTGCTAATTTAGGATCACATTAGGTCTTATTCTTATCTGGGCAGACAGAAAGCTTTTCAGCGTTGCTGGCAAAGCAGCAAAGCCTGGTGCTGTTGGTATTGGATACTGGTCTGTGAATGCTGTTCAGGCAGAAGTGGATGGCAGGGCATAAAACAAAAGCAGAGTAAATATTTGTACTTTTCTCCCTTTGGCAGCCTAGCTGGGGGGACAAAGGGGAGAGATTTGGCCCCAGCCACGTTTGAGCTTCTTCAGGATTTGTGCCCAGAGGAAGAGACTGTAAAGGGAAAAAATGTTTTCCGTTTAGCAACGTGCTGCTCTGCAGATAACTGGAGAAAAGCATCAGCAGCTGCTGCCTCCCCCTGCATCCTACAGCCAGGGTGTTCAGCCTGGGGCCAGAGAGCTGAGGCACAGGGACTGCATGGCTCTCACACTCTGAAGAGCTCTTGGTCCTTCACAGCCCTTTGTCTGCAGTCAAGTTGGAGTTCTGCAGTTAATTTATTTTCTTTGCATTATTTAAGCAGGTGTAACTTTCAAAAGCTCCCTATATCAAAGACTAAGGTGCTGTGTCCTACCTGCACTCCCCACCAGGCCAGAAAGGGAGCATTGCTGTGTTGGTGAAGAAGACACTTTCTAGCACAGAATAGGTCTTGCTCTGGAAGACACTGAGTACACTGAGCTCTCTTTGTGTAAACCAATCTGTCTTGAGAGACATGAGGTGTGGTTTCCAGGTCCTCAAGAGCAGACATTCCGTCTGTAAACACTGAAGAAGTGGTCTGACTACTTGGCTATTGAGACAATCTTTGGATCCATCTGAAAAAGTTTTTGAACCAAAGATACCTGATGCATTTGACCTGCTCTGCTATGGGAGCAATATCAGAACTGCTCTTTAACTTATCGACTAAAATGAAAGACTCAGGTTTTGTCTCATGCCTTTTGTTCTTTACTGCTTTCAGCAGTGGGGCTGCTTTGGGGCAATGAGCACCAAGCAATGCAACAAAATGCCCTGTGCACTTTGTGCTGACAGAAAATGTTGCCTCTATAAAATGCCATGTGATAAGGCAGAGAGTTGCATGCTACATGAAAATGGCAGCACCATAGGAGGAGTGAAATTTGGTGTAACTTTTAATATATATTGGCAGTGGTTTTTGTAGAACCTGCCTCACTTCCCTCCCAGACCACGGGTAAAAGTTCAAATGAGTCCTGAACAGGGATGACAGCCACTGTTTTTCTCCTCTTTATCTCCAAGCAGTCCAGAGGGGATGAGTAATGATTTTGTTCCAAGAAGGTACTGTGCATATCATCTCTCATATATTCTGTTCTTTTGTTTCTGCATCATACAGGCAGAGCAAGGAGCAGTGAGAGTGGGAGGACAAATTAAATGAATAGTTTGGGCATGCTAGTCCTCACATCTGAAGGATACACTTTTGGGAAGTTCACATTTTAAGGAAAAAATTATCACATTTGCTGCACCAAACTTAAATATTGGGGATAGGGAAAAGATGGCAAACTTCCCAGTTAATTCCTGTGGTTACCTTCTTTCTTATGGGTAGAGGTATGTGTGACAGGGCACACAAAACAGTCACAACACAGAAAAACCATCAGCTAATCCTGTGATTTCAGAACATGTGTTAACCCTTGGTAGCCTGGACACAGTCCCAGACCTGCTAAAACATTTTTGTTGAAAGCAGTAGGAACTAATAGGTGTAATTCAAATGCTGCATAATGGGTGTCCTGGTTCCTTATAGTTACTGCATCAGTCAATATTACTCACTATGGAGACACAGCAGTGTCCTAGTTTCAGCTAGGACAGGATTAATATTTTATGGTAGCTGGGAAGTGGGCATGGCCAGGCCCTAATATTATTTGATACCACCTCATGTCATTGTGGAACACAAAACACTCCAGTATTGTTTTACTTTCCATGTAAATACTTTCTTTGTCTTATTCCTTTTGTTATTGATACTGCTGCTGTTACTGTTTGTTTTCTTACCTAATTGCTGTTTCCACTTCTGATCTCAGCCTGTGATTTTCACTTTTGTGCCTCCAGTTCTCAAGTCCATCCCAGGAGCAGTAAGGGGGAAGGGAAGCAGGGGAGCGAGTGAGCAGCACCTCGTGTGGGAAAGTCTCAGTGGGGGAACTATGGGGACTACTATTCCTAAACCACGCCAAGAAGTCAAAACAAGAAACATTTATTTTCCTTAAAATGTAAACTTTACAAAAGCTAATCTGTTTTCAGACACCAAAATGTTTGGCTAGATTGCAAGAACTCCTCAGTTTATTGCAAAATGAAAGCCATCTATTAATATAAAAGGGAAGTCACTCCTGTATGTTTACCAGACCTTTGCCATAGGCAGTGAAAGTCAGTGGAGAAAACCCCAACTGATACACAGAAAAGAAAAAAACCCTGACAAATGCCAAAATATGCCAGGCTGTATGTGTGTGTATAAACACAACAGGTTATTTTGTTTGCATCAGAGAACAAACATTATAATAGGGTTGATTTGTTTTCCCAGCCTTTGTCTGCAGCTAAGGTAGAAGCTCAGTATCTACTATGGCAACAGAAAGCTATGCTTGTGCTGGGTAATTTCCATGAAAACTCCTGCATTGCCTCCGTGGGCTGAAGCCCAGGGTGTGAAAAGGCCACTGGCTATTTGTAGCCTTGTCGTGTCTTCTTCTGCTCAGAGCAAATCTGGATGTGTGTGATGCAGTGTTTTAAACCCTGACAGCTGCTGTCATTTTGTGAGAGCTCCTGCAGGAAACTGTAGAGTTTCTGTGGGAAATGATAGACTTCTCTAGAGAAAGGTTTATTTCCTGTAATTTTTTTCCAAAATAATTTTCTAAAACAGTTTTGCACAGAAAAAGGGTTAGATTTTGATCAGATTTTGATCATATTTAATCTCATTTAATCCAGTGATGTAAATAATCCATATAATCCAAAAAATTTATTAATTAAGTGATAGCTACATGAACAAGTTGGACATGAGCCTAATCTGCTCCTGGCTCTTTATCATCCTGCCTGGCTCCATCCCCACAAATATGAACTTTCTGGGAGTTTCTCCACATATTGCAATCTAATCTTCCTTTGGGGCTTTCAGAAACTGAGTCAAACCTAAACAAGAAGTAAAGACTTTCCTGCCATTTTAACATCAGGACTTTCTTTCTCCCACTGTGGTTCCCTTCCATTCCCTATATTTTCTTTTTTGATAAGTGGACAAAGCAGTTTCATTGTTTTTGTATTAATACTTTCATCCACGTAAATACTGGAATACACTGTCATGGAAAGAAGAAATGGCCCTTGTGTCTTTCTTATATTTGGAAAATGACAGTTTAAGGCAAGTGAATCTCTTTGTAGAAGGCTTTCCTTAGGAGAAAAAAAAAAAAGAAATGAGAAAAAGATTTTAAATTTTGCTTCTAACTTAGACTAAGGCACTATTCCTTAATTAAGTTTGTCATTCAGAATCTTTGTTTTTGCCAGCTGCTGCAACTAGTGGAAGTGGATCTAACTTGGTTTTTAATTTTAAGAAATTATTGAGGTGATTTCCTCCATTATGTTTCCTACCTCCTACATTTCCATTGTATAGTTTCAGCTCTCACCCTGGAAACCAAAGGCACTGACTCACTGGCCATAGTCTATCCCTACAGGAGACAGACCAGATTTAGTTTGGTTTGATCTGGGGACTCTCTCCCTCCTCTCCTCCTGTTCCCTTCCCCACACCCCAAGTCATCAATGTGGGTGTTTGACCAAGAGATTCTTTTGACCTAATTTAGGCTGAAAAACATATTAAGTGTATGCCTACCACACATTAAACAGCTTTTAAGCTAGGCAAAGGTTTGGTGCCATCATTCCTATTTAAGTGGGGTATTGAGAAGCCATGGAATATGGCAGTGAGATGAAAGGCTATTCTTAATGGCAACAAGAAGAGGTAAAATGTGTTAACGTGAGTGTAGCTGGGACTCTGGGGATCCATTTTATAAAAAATAAATGTAATTCTGCTGGTGATTTTGTTTTGTTCTTTTTTTTAACTTTAGGAACTGTAAGGATATGGAAAAGGTAAACGAGCCAGAAATAGTGACTTTATGACAGTTCTTGTCTGTGGGAGGTTATTTCTTGAGAATTATCACTGACAGGATGTTTTTCTAAAGGTGCCAGTAGTAGCAAGTATACTCATGTCCATAAGCTGCAAATTGTACCTCTGGAGCTGTGTAAGCCTAACATAAAAATAAAATACTTTTGATAAGAATAGCAGAGTTTGGGTTGTCCTTCACAGGAAGTGAAGTGCATTGTAACCTGCAAAGGCTTAAATCAGTAACTGTGACTAAAGATAGAAGACACAGCAGCAACATGTTCTGGCAGCTGGAAAAGGGACTAGATAGGTCATACAGCATGTGTTGTGAAGTTACAAACTTTAGTATAAAGTCCATAGCACCATGTCTTTACTATTGCTGAGAAGTCCAAGTAACGTGGATTTTGCTGTGTAGAAAACATAAAGCAATTAAAAGAGTAGGATTTATGAAGGCCTTGAGATATCATACATCCTGTTGGTCCTTTCCTCACAGCAGGCTCAATGACTTCAACACAGTTCTTGGCAGATGTTGATTGTGAGTGATCCTGAAGACATCACTAGAAAATGCAATGACCACCTTAGTTGATCTGCTTCAGCTCCCACCTGTCCCTTTTTGTTTAATGTTTAAGACAAGTCTGCTTTTGCAGTTTTAGACCATTACATCTTCTAGGCAAGATGAATAGGGAGAAAAATAGCTTATTCTTTGGAACAGCCTTTTATGTACATTATGTTTTTTTGAGATATATATTTGAAGCCAGTTAAATTTTTATAGCTCTTATAAATAACCCCAGCTTTCTCACTCTTTCCTTCTTTTCTAGACTTTGATTTCTATTGTTGCACAGCTCTGAGCTTTCCTGTTTATTTGCATTTTTATTGGAAGTGCTGCCCAAAATTTGTCACTTTTCTGGTCTTGTCTTACTAAAGAGGAAAATGGTCTTGCCTCACTTAAGTAAGGCAAAATGGGTATTTAATCTCTCTTTCAGAGTAAAAAACATTCAGTGTAAAACTGAAAGGGAAGGATATAAGAACATATTCAGTGGAACATAACCCTTCAATTAATCTGCTGTATTCACTTCCTTCCTCAGAATAGAACCTGATTAAATGTATCATTTTCCCCTTTGTGCTAAGTAAGGCATTGCTCTCCAAGTATTAGTAAAGTTTTCTCTCCAAGTATTAGTATTTTGTTGTAAATTGGTTTTGAGAAAATGGAAATAACTTTTCATCCAAAAAACTCTAAACAATTTATCTTGTTCAGCATATCAAAGCAAGTTGTAATTTTGGCTGCTGCTCTTAGAAAAGGTTAATAGTGGACTAATATGAAGAGAAAATTACATGCTGCCTTCAAAAAGGCATGTTTATGTATTTCCTCTGAAATGCATAAGAGCCTTTATAGCTCCTATATAAAATGCTATGGTGAAAATTTGAAACTTGCTGAAGTCTTGAATTTTTATTTGACATCTTGAACATTTTAGAAAATTACTAATGTGATTTGTTACTGTCACATATTAAGTACAAAGGAAAAATATGCTCAAAGAAAGAAAACATAACTGTTACTTTCATGGAAGACCAACTACTGCTAAATTTCCACACTTGCCTGATTTAAAAAAAAAAGAGTTCCAAAAAAGCATAGTGAATATCCAGAAATTAATATAAATACATGGCATGATGATTTAGCAACTAATATTAGGGTGTCAAACTTCTTTGATTCTATCCAAAATAAAGTAGAGGACCAGTAGGAATTTTTACTGGTAGCACTGAGTAGGTAGCAACACCAAGATTTCCATTTAATAGACTAGGTTTTCTGTAACAGAATTGCTTTGACTCCTCTCTGACACCTGTGGGAGTACGTAGTTATTCTGTTAAAAAATGAAAAGATCATATTTATCAAGATTCCAGCACTGCTCAAGGCCCAAATTAATACCTACTTAATGAGGTGATATATAAATGAAACCTATACATGCATATAAAACTCCACTCTTTATGTTCATATATAACTTTAGAAGTTTTTACTTATCAATACACAGTGCTGTAAACAGCATAGAATGGTGAAATGATCTTTGAAGGAGATGATGGAGTTCTTATGTGACTTTATGCATGTTCTTCCCACAACTAGCACTTTGTTTTAACTAGAAAATTAATGGAGTCTGAGGAGTATGATAGCTTCAATCTCAAGAGTAGGAGATCCCTTCCCTGGGGAGGACTTGTTTTGAGGGAATTGCTTCACAGGTCTGTTCTTTGGCATGGCCTCAAAAATAAAAAAGGTCAAGCTTGGGAAAGAGAGTTGGCAAACTCTGGGAAAATGTAGCCAGGGCTGAGGGGTCCCTTTGGATGGCTTCACTACTGAAAGAAAATGTGTTGTGGAGCTGCATCCTGCCATAAGCAGTCCTTAGGAAAGAGGACAGAGGCAACTGTGCTTTCTAACGGAGTAAATGAAAATTTTCTTAGAGAGTAATGCAAATCTCAGGAAATTACAGCATGTGGAAACAGAACCAGTAGTAATCACGAGCAGCCCAGGATCCATTTTGGTGTTTGTGATTTCACATTGCGTGCAGGAGTAAGTGTAGATAACTTTGGGAGTGTATGAAATCTCTAGCAAGTACAGCTGAAAGACTTGGCCCAGCTGATGCTTCTTAGTTTAAATCAGGGAGAAAACAGATGCAAGCATCCAGCACTTGTGGCCCAAGTAAGTGCTCTGATTGTTCAGAAGTGAACCTCTCTTTGGTGATATTCTCTCCACATGAAAGTCTTCCTTAGTGTCAGATTGAGAAACCTTGTCCATTAATAGAAGGAATTTCTCACTTAACATTTTATTGAGCAGTTAGTTCTTTATCTTTAATGCCTAAATAGTCTTCCATTTCTCTAACTCAATTTCATGTTTATCTCCCAGCTCTGCAAGTCTGACATTTATTTGTGCCTGTTTGCATCAGAGTAGCCCGAGTGAAGTCAGGGGGAATACTCCTTGACCTAAAATTATTCATGATTTATACTGCTTGTTGTGCTTGCAGTAACGAAAAAAGTAAGATGCATTAATCTAAACTTTGTATGTGTGCACAATTTAGATGGGTAATTTTTTTTTTGTTGTTAAATATAAATGAATGATGAATAAAGCCCTTAGATGACTTAATTTTTAACATGTCTTCCTTTTATTGATTCAAGCATCATGCCACTTTGTAACAGATGAAATTAAAACACATTGGTAACCAGATGATAGAGAAATTAGGAAACACTATTTCATGTGAGACAATGGGAGCTGTCTGCAAGGGTAATATAATATCACTGCAGGATTTCTGCTCTGAAACTGCCTTTGGAATCTGTATAGGCCATTCTTAAAATCTCAGCAGTAATTTCTTGCTATTTAAATTATTTTACATATTGCCTATTTACTTATCTGTCTTTAGAAATACATGTATTAGAAGTGTAACATCAAGAAGGAAACAAATGAAAAAATATGAAGAAAAAAATGGAAATAAAGAATAATAATTCCTATAATCTGAAGGTGTATATTTTCTTCTTTCACCTAGCAAGTATTTTCTTCCAAGAAAATCCTCAGCTACTTTTCATCCCCCTTACAAAATCAGTGTGCTCCAGCTCTGCCACACATCCAGTAAGTGAGAGGTCTCTGCATTTTTGGGTGACATATACTGGTGCTCATACAGCTTTGTCTGGATTCACTACTTCAAAAAGGTGGAGTCAAATATCTATATTTCATGTAAAATACTTTATAATTCCAGAAAGAGCTTTTTGAGGTCAGAAGGTATTTCAGCCAGATCTTTGATTAGACTTTAGTTGTAAGATTCCTTCCACAAGGCAGGCACTTAGAGCAAATCACCTTTGCTGAAGCTCTCTGCTTGCTGGGTTGTTTTTTTTTCCGATGTTTTTGTGCTTAGGAACAGGGCAGGTGGTCACAGTTTGATATTTGTAATCTATAAGTTATCACAGCCTTGCCTCAGCCCTCAGTCAGCTCTGTGTGTGATGCTGTTGACTGCTGATAGTTTTAAATATTTAGCTCACCCATGCATTTGAACCAGGTATGTCTGAGCACCTTGCTGAACCAAGGGCCTGGATAGCCTTGCTCTTTGGAGACAGGTTTGATTCTACAAATCAATACTCCTCAATATTAATAGTCTATCTGCAAATGATTGAGATATAAATATGAGTTCCACAGCAGAGGAGATGAAGGAAAGTTCCTTTGCTTTTACCACTAGCTCCTGGGCAATATTTAAATCACAATGAGCTGAAACAGAAATTCACTCACAGCTCTTTCCTTACTGATTCTTCTCTCTCATATCTGCGGCCAGCACAGAAACCTTGAGGAGAAATGGAAGAAGAGAGTGTTTAATACCCAGTCTTCTAAAAATGATGGACAAAGAGAATTACATGCTCCCTGGTGAGATCATTAACAAGTGTCTGACAGAACATCTCAGGATCAAATGAAGCTGTATAAATTTAATTGTTCTCTCAGGATGGGCTTTGTAACTCTGCCACAAAAATTTTGCACATGGCTATTTAGCTTTTATTAAGAAAGAATGCATTTTCTTTCTTGAAATGCATTTATTATGAAACTGCTTCTAAAAATGCTTTTAATGATCCCCTTAAAAATTGCTTTCAGCTTTTGCCTTCTGTGATATTGGAAATTGAAAGTATTTTCCTTAAGTGCTTTTTTTTTACTTTGGAATATGGCTTGAGATTATACCTGGGTTTTGGTTTTTTTTAAAGAACTTTTTTTTAACTCAGCAAAACTGCTGTTCATTGAAACAGAGCTTATTATCATCTCAAAGCTTTTGCAAATCTTTAAGTCCCTATTATTATGGGAAATTGCCACCAGGAGACTGAAGGGATTCAGTACAGATTTCTGGAGATCATATGTTTGGAAAATGAATCTAGGACTATCTATGCACTTGGTATGAAATATGTGACAATGTCTCTCATAAACAGACCTAATCTTGCTAATTCATGTGGTCCATTTAATATACCTTATTTATCCAGCTCTGCATCACTAGTTTCACATTATTGTGCAATATCAATGTGTGAGCTTATCTGGGCTTGTGTGTTTTTGTGATTCTGCCTTTATTAATTTAAACCATATGAAATAAACCTTTATGAAGAAGGGTAAGGAATCTGGTTCAGGATTTGCTGGCTTTTATTAGACACGAGATGAATCATAAATTTTCTGTTCTCTAGTCAGAGGAGTGTAATTTTAGGCTTAAGTTTCTGCAAATGTATAATATTAGGTTTTTTTCAGTAATGTTCTTTTTAAAGCCGTTCTTTTGATGATGATCTCAGTGTTTAGCTCTTTAAGTCAGAAGTGTATTTCTGTGTGTGGTGTGTGCAAAGGGATGGGAGATAGACCTGTGAAAATGGGAAACAGACCTGCTTAGGACATTTGCTAGTATTCTTGCAGCATGTTTCCTCCTGGTTTTAACCCACCTTCAATGAAAATAAACACTGACAAAGAAAAGAAAGGGGTGGGGGAGGGACTAAGTAGATTCAATGTATCAATTCATGAGGCCTCCAGCCTCTCAAAGTCAATTCTGTGAGTTTAGATGCTCTGAAGAACACTTTCCAAATACCAAAGTTGTTCTGAAAGGTAATTGATCAAAAATAAATTCAATTAATATTTTTAAGATAATCTCTGTCTACTTATGCTTTTTTATTATACACAGATTCTTCTCCAATGCTTTCATTGGGTATTTTTTCTAGAACTGTTAGTATAACTAAACTTTTTTTATCTATTAAGGATTTGTCTGATATGCTGCAGGACTCTTAGATAGCTATGTATATAAATCCTCAATAAAAACAATTAAATATATATTAGAAGTGCCCATTCTTCTCATTTTCCTTCCTTTTTGAACTAAGCAGTAATTTTAACAATGAATATATACACCCTCGAGTTTCTACAGCATTATGTGGAAGCTTTGTGACTACGGGGGAGTCATTTTAAGCCTACGGGTTCTTATAATTTTCCTTCAGAAGTCAGGGATGGCTGGGTGTAAACTGTGGAACAAGGATGCCTCAGGAGTATTTCCCCACTTCTTGATCTGCACAAATAGCTCGTGTGAATTTGGGCTGGCTTTTTTTCTTCTCTGCTTCACTTTTCTTCCTTGATAAGCTTTAATTTCCGCAGGAAGCAAATGCATTTATTTTTGCATAAAAAGAATCCAAATAGCTAAGCTGAGAATTCAGAACCAAATGTGGAGTTTACCAGTCTACTAGTTCAATATTTTAATGGTTAAATGTAGACATAATCTTCCATGATAATGAAGATCTTAAGCTTGCAATACAAAAAAAATGAATAAACCAAAACCAAGATAGATTCTAGATTTTGTTGCTCAAAAATCTGATAGCTCCACATAGAAAAAGACAATAAATCCCATAAAATCCCCCCTCTTCTTTAATTCTCTTTTTTCTTCCCTGTACCCTTAAGTCTGGCTGGGAGTTAGGGTTGTATTGTGATCTTTGATACAATTTCAGGTTGTTTGCATCAGCTGTGTTAAGGTTGTCACAGCAACCCAAGGCAAGAATTGACTTGCTTTTGCAGATTCTAGCTCCTAAGCAAGAATTACTGCCAATAAGGAAAAGCTAAACTTTGTGGGACTTGCCTGTTAATTCTTCCTGCTGTTGTTGACCTTCCCCCTTTAAGTGCTCCAAATCAGCAATTTCACTGTAGCTCATGTAACAGCTCACTCAGTTGGCTGCAAATATTATTTACTCAGCTGGGTGAAATGCACAGCTCAAAGACCAAATTAGTTTGTGAAATGTTATCCAAAGATACTTTCCTGTTCCCTAGATATTTGATACAGAAGCAGAGACTAATGAGTCCCAAAGGCCCAAATCCCAGTCTCTTATTCTTCTCTCCTAACTCAATTAATGACTTTGTCTTCCAGTTTATTTTTAAGGCCTGTAAAATTCAGCAATGCACGTGTTTATTCAAATTCCATACAGACCAGAAGAATAAAGAAGTATTATAGCTCTGTATATTTATTTTTCAAAAAAATAAAACAAAAAAACTAAAAAAATAATTTATTCTGTAATTTTTCATTCAGCAATCACAGAGTAAAAATGTTGGGCTTAGCTTTCCTGCTCTTAGTTAACTTTCCTTAATCTACATGTCTGGATTTCCCTCATGTAACTGTTCTCTATGTGTGCAAGAACCTGATACTGATCTAGTTTCAGCTAAATTTGTTTACTCCTCTAGGGCAGCAATAGAAGGATCTTAGAATAAATGGGCAGGTTTCTTTTAGCAGTGTAAAGATGCTTAGTTGTAAATGAGAACCTTATCCTCTGTTATAGTACAGATGACTTTATTTCACAAGGATAATCCATATAAAGGAATTCAAAGCAGTGCAGCTGGCAAATTCTTCAAATGAAATCTAATTTCCTCACAGAAAGAGGTCGTGGTCTTTGTAGCACTCCTAGCTAAAAGCAGAAACTGACTTCACCATATTTCTTAAAAAAAACCCCAAAAACCACTTGAACTACTTTTTAAACTTGCTTTCTTTTTGGTGGTGGTTTGATTGATTTTGGGGTTTTTTTTGAGGGGTTGTACACTGGAAGTGATTGAGTCACTAACACATATGCAAGAGGAAAATGTTATATCTATACTTATGCATATACATGTACACTTGCTTTCCCTTAAAGATGGCACATTGACATTTATTTTCATTTTAGGTTGGCTTATTGCCTGTATTCATCTCTTCCATCTGTGATATGATCCAAAGATTGCAGTGTGTCCTGCACCATTCCACTGTCTAGAGCAAGTCGTGTGCTGATCTGAAAGATTTTAAAGCCCTTCATCTTGTAGATACTGTACCAGAAAAGAGCTATTAGATGACAGATGGTGAGTTTTTAATTAAAAACCACATTTTTTTTAATTCTAGGATTTTTCTCTACAGGTTAATTGTACAGAACAAGAAATTTATTTTTTCTCCAGAAGTATTATTATTTTTATGTAAAAAAGATTACCCATAAGGTCTGTCTTCTGTACAAATGTGTTCTGCAACTGTTTTCCCACATCAAGAGAGATTTGACAGTTTTCTATCTCTTGATCAATGATACTCATACTACAATAAGGTCTCAGTGGTATCTGGAGAGATACTGAGCAGGGATCCTAATGAGATATCAGAATTTGCTGTAAATCAGAAGGAATTATTCTGTTTTCTTTGCTTTAGAACAATAGAATATTAAAAATAAAATGTTCATTCACAGATTGGATGGGAATGAATACAAATTTGCAGTCTTTACTACTCTGAATTTAAATGAACAATGAAATTCTAATAGTGGATATTTTAATTTGTACAGTGTAATTTACAAATTTTTAAAGAGAGAATGTATTATTGTACAGGCACACAAAATCTTGGTCATGAGAATTCATCAGTTGGAGATAATGAAAGCCACACACCAGCAATGAGGCACTGGGTTAATCTCACCCTTGATGCAAAAGAGAGAGAAAGATAAAGTAAATACTGTGCACTAATACAGACTATGTGTGTTTCAGTCATAACAGCATATGAAACTTCCTTCACAGCAGTTTAGCCCAAGGTGAACTATTTATTTTTGCTATTGGATGTTGACAGTACACAAGCTTGCTGGCTTAGAGCTGGTATTTGCACACAGCACTCTGACTGCATCATACTCTCTGACTGAGGTTTAGAGGTGACTTTGGCCTTCTCTCAAAACCAGCTATGTGTCTTTCAGTACCTTAATAGCCCATTCCTTGAAACCAGCCCAGTCTGGATGAGGGTTTCTTGAACATAAGTGTGTGGAATGTCAAAAAACATTCCTGAGAAGTACATCTATGATGATATTAATATGTTCCCACTTCCATCAAAGATGCTTCTACTGTAATAACATCTACATTTTCATGGCCGCGTCCTTTTGAGATTTATATTACTTTGCTCTTTCCTGGTATCAACATATTGTTTGAAGAAAAAATCCTTAGCAAAATATTAATGAGTTTTTTATCCTTGTGTTAATAAGTTTGATGATTTTCCTTTTGCTGTCCTTGAGGTTATTCAGATCTTTCTTATTTGTTAGTCCATTCTTATTCTGCATTGGCATACATCTGTGTTTTACTGGCAGATTTCATTAGCACTTTTCCAAACTTCATGTTGCAGTCAGCAATGAAAAATTAAGCAGTTTTAAAAACAAAAGAAATGCTGAGCCAGACTGGAGATCTAGCCCAGTGTTAAGCCTTAGGCAGGGGCAGTAGGAGATATGATTTAGGGAGTGCATGTGCACTTTAACACTACCTGTGGTCCATGACAGGACTAAAACTAATTATTCAAGGTAATCTCCCTATTCTTGTCTAATAAACAAGTATCTTTCAACTTTCACCTTGACTCTATCCCATCTGAAAGTAGAACAGTATTGACCCCGTTTTCCACATCATTTATGTCATGCTGGATCCCACACTTTCCAATATACCTTTACCTTTTTTGTTTTTTGATAGGTACATACAGATCTCATTCCTCTAGTCTACACATCATCCCTGCAAAGCCCATGGAATTAATGTGGTTGATGACTTTGCACTCCATATGTAATACCACTCTTTCAGGTCAGGAAAGATGGAATGAGGTGTTGGATTGTGGCATACTATAGGCAGTTCTGATTCCATCAGAATGGGAACTGATGTGGTTGCCTGGTTTCATTAGGGTTTCAGTAATATTTTTTGTTAAATACATCTTGTGAGCTTACACCCAGATTTTTGGGTGCTTAAGATGTAAAAGAAGCTTGCTTTCTTGTGTACTCCTGTTGTGGCATCTTTTAATCAATTTCAATTTATAAAAAATTTACTGAGGATCTAATGTGTTTTTAAAAATCACAGCTAGACCTTAGAGAGATGACAAAACAATCTAGCCCCTCTGGAGAAGACATCTCCTGTCACTGGGGAAATCTGTGATTGTATAAGGATCACAGTGGTCACTAAAATTAATGAAGTTCAGCTCTGCTTGTTTCATGTTCTGCTCTAATTTACTTCTCTTTAGCCTAGAAAGCCTTAGAAAATTGTAGGACACCATCACATGTAATAAAAATTATTTTCTACTTTTTCCACAATATTTTGTGATAAAATGGAGTAGAAATTTTTCATAGAGTTGAGTTGTTAAGCTTCTGCAAGACCAGGCCAAATGCACACATGTAATGAATGGGGCTGGTCAGCAGACAGAGCAGTAGAAGACATTCCTGCTTGTATAGCCACACTTCAGTAACACAGTCATTTACTCTGATTTATTTTTTTCCAGCAACTTCACTATCATGCACAATCCTTTTACTCTAAATAGAGTAAAAATTCATTAAACTCCATCCATTTATGGTACATTTCATCTAGACTGTTACACAAATTTCTAGTTCCAAAAGACTTTTTATTTACCAAGAATTGCTTTGCTAACTTCTATTAAAGTTAAATTTTGCTTTGGCTTTCTCAGTTTGGCTGCAATTCCACTGTTAGACGGGTGGACTCAATTCAAAGGGGTTTGTAGCAAGTAGTTGTCTAATTCCCTCAGTTAAGTGCCATTATGCAACAGATAACATTTAAAAAAAATTTTTAAAATACTAAAGTTTGTTGAAAATTGATTGCAAATATTCAGTTATGTATGTAATGAATATATGTATATATGTATATAATGAATTAATATATGCATATTATATTATATGCAGTCCAGTGGCTCAGTGTTCCTGAAGAAAAACTACTTATTAATTGAGACATTTACTTGTAGGGGCAAGTTCTAGCAGCTGGATGAATATTTCTGAGGTTTGGTTTATACCATAACTGGCATTTTTCAGAAAACTTCTTCAATATACCCACAGGAAAAAAAAAAAAAAAAAAAGAGTATCTCTTTTTAATCCACTCCATTCCAAATTTCAGGATTTGCCCCTTATAATAACCAGATGTGGCATAGTCAGATAAACTGATCTGTAATGGTTTCTTTAAATCTTTATTAATTATTTTTTCTACTCCTCCATGATGTGATTTCACTTAGCTCAGATTGTCCAGCAGTTTCATAACATTTTCATTAACAATTACCTTATGGAAAATAAGAGTTTAAAGTAGCATTTGATTCACTTATTGACCTTCTTGGAAAGAGACAACATTTATCAGTCCATATTACAGTTACTTATTGGCTTTCTACAGTGGAATGGCATTTTGTGGAAGTTACTAGAGCTGTCTTTACAAGAGAAACTTCTCTTTTACTTGTGGAGGCTTTTTGCCTTAATTAGTCTTCATTAATTTTAAAAAGGAGCTTAATGCAGTACATGTGAGGCCTCAGCTGTGGTTATAGGAGACAGAAAAGGATTGAAAATTGCCTGCTTTTTTTCATTTTACTGCTGCTGAGGGTGAAAAGCTATAACTTCTAATATCTGATCATGGGAAATTCTTGATGCATACCTTTGATTTTGCTGCATGAATCTTCATTAACCTAATACCTGTTGACATACTGTGAGCCTGGCACAGAAAAATGTGAACATACTTCTTTATAAGGCATCTTGAGCAGTGCTCAAAATCCTTCCTGGGACAGACTAGATATTTCCTACCTTTGTTAGCTCCCATTTGTACTCAGATTTCTAGAGGAAACTACACAGACAGGGCATTTGAAAGACATGAAGGGTGGGCTAAGGGTATATATGTGTAGATTTAGAGTAAATTGAAATGGACTGGAAGAAGTTAACTCAAGAACTAACAATGTTAGAATGAATCCTGTGGTTCTAGCTGAAACACTGAGTGTTTATCACCCCGATTATTTCTATGTAAGGTTTGCCAAATACATCTCTTCATCACTAAGTGGTTTCTTCTTACATCATGGTAGGTTTTCAATCTCCATTGCCCCTAAATACTGGAATGCATAACAAGGAACACCCAATACCACTTCATAAATGAATTAACTGTCAGCTGAAATGTGAAATCATGCAATAAAAATGATTGAATTGCAAATTTTGATGCATTCTCTCTCTGCTTTCCACACCAGAATCTTTGTTAGGGACTTCTAATTCTCTTTAATTTTCCTCTGGAAGGGGGAGGGAAGTGGGAGGTTGCACTTCAGCTTCTGTTTTGCCATGGGGCTCATCATACTAAAATCAAGTGGGTGATTTCAGTAGAAAACTCTTTGATTATGCAACATGAAATAATGTAACAGTACAATTGCTTCAAATTCATGGAATTATTTTAATTAACCTATGGTAATACTAGCCTTTAATGTGTCCAAAAAACAACAATGATTTTATGCAAATTAGGAAAATGACATTGAAAATGTTCTTATATATAATCTTCAGGTTCAGGTTATTCATAAGGATCAGCCAAAGAATACAAAAAAGATGGTATTGTGATTAAACTAAGAACATGTAAAAAAGTGTGAAAAGTGGTAACCAGTAGCAGTTTTTAGAGGTTTACACATAATTTCTCTGATATTTTTTAACTATAGTGAGGTTGGAGATACAGCCACTCTATGTAAAACTGACATTTCAAGATGGAAATTTCAAGAGTAAGATCCAAATTTTTCTGCGAAAATAATAAGAAAGACAAGGACATCCAGTAGATTAAATAAACCAACTGTGATACACATCCTGTGGCAAGAGAAAACCAATGCAGCATGAACACTTGTATTTCTTACATTTCTCTCAAGGAGACCCATTCCTTTCTGGAAAGGGTGTGGTGCTACTGCTGGAGCTTGCAGTGCCATGGGCATTGGGATGTTTTGAGAGATTCTTGGAGTAGTTGCATAAAAATTATGTATATAGATAATGCTACTTCTGTGCCAGTAGTGCTATATTATACAGCTAAACACCCTGACATGTAATATAAGAGAGCACAATAAGGTACAGAGTGAAACTACCAGCTGGTTTTTAATTTGTGTTAATATCATAAAGACAGATTATTCTACAGGAAAGCAGACAACTGAAACTATTCAGTACCCATGAGCATCACTATTTATTAAGCTAACACTTTTCTCATTCACTGCCATGTGTAAAAAAAAATGCATATATTAATGTCAAAAAACATTCCATCTGTTATCAGGGATTTTTTTTCCCAAGTATTTGAATGCCTGTGGCATTGCAAAAATGTATTATGTTTTATAAATACTCTTACAGTTTCATGAAGAGGACTGTGGAAAGGCTACTGTTTTGCTAGAGGCTACCAAATATTGCTTTCTGTGTTATAATTCACAGTAATTTGAAGTAACGGTGACATTTAGCTTTGGAATATACTTTTCTTTAGGTGACCAGAATTTTTATGGTGTACTTGGCAGATGCTACTATGAGAAAAGCAAAAGCAATGATCACCATGTGATTTATTTTTGCTACAGGTGAACCCTGCAATTTAGCTCTTGTCAGCACGCAAATTAAAGTTGTCTTATGCTATTTAGCTCAGTTAGATAGCACTAATGTGATTGCTTATGCACCTTCTGTTTCATGGACTTGAAGTGCTCATTTGAGGCTCATCAGCAATAAGCTATCTTTGGTGACAGCTACTGTAAATGTACTCTGGGGAAACTGATTTAAGAAAGTAGAGCTTTTCAAGGTAAAGGTTTTGTGGTGTTTCATTCCAATCCTCTGTGAATTCATCAGAATCCTATTTAAAGACCACTCTGTGCAAAAATTGTGGGCTGCTACCTCTCAAGTTAATTCTCATCTTGCTGCAAACAAATATGGACTTGGGAAGAGTGAAACAAAACATTTGCCAGAGATTCAACCTCCAGCAAAAAAAACCAAAAAAAAACCAAACCCCAAGCCTGTGTTAGAGAAGCTCATTTAGAGAGAACAGAAAGATCCATCACTTTGCATTATGAAATCCATTGCATTTAAAATTGCGTTTAAAAATTCAGTTTTGGACATTGTTAGGGTTTCCTTACTGAAAGGCAGTGAGCTTCTCTCAAGCTTCAGACACTCACCCCTCTAATGAAATTAATTTTTTCTTTTCCCATGAGGATAGTTCTCTCTCTCTCTTTGTCCCTTTCCTTTCAGTTGTAATTTTAGGTCTGAAGCTATGGATGACCAGGACATCTGTTGGCTTAGTCCTGGTCTCCAGGAGAGATGGTGTTCCACTTCCTCTACATGTTGCTGATGAAATGAATGGTGCTGAACAATTTTTTATTTGATCCCATGTTAGTCAGTATTCAGAAGATCCTGTTCATCACGAAATTCTAAAATTCTGAATGTTTCCTGACTTTTCAGGGAAAATAAAGTGTATATTGAAGTTTTTCTGGTTTTGTTTTTTGTCTTAATTAATTTAATATTTAAATCAAATCTTTAAAGGGTAAGATCAAAATTTTGAGCTTGCTGTCTGGAATTCCAAGGCCAGTTAGGGCAGCCTGCTGGTGTTGTCTGGGAGTCCTGATGCCATGAGGAACAACAAATGAGTGAGGGGTCTTGCAACCCCAGCTTAACCCCAGCTTAAAGATATTCAGCCTTACACTGCTTCCTCAGAATGGGAGGGGAAGCCAGCTCAGTATGGGTTTTGTGACTCCCCCAGACACCTTGCTACACAGCTCTTCCTGTATCAGGCTTCCAAACCCTGTGGCATTTGGGGTTTTGGCACAAACCTGGCAGAAACTTGTGATTTCCCACGGGAGGGCACGGCACATTATGGGACTGCTCTGGAAGCAGGCAAAGCCGTGCCAGCCAGCATCTGTGAGGCAATGCACTGGAAGAAGCTGTGACAGATTTCCAGCCAAACTTTGAATATAGTTTAGTGAGAGCTTTTGGGAATTATTGCTTTGAACAAACTAGCCTCTTCCATGCAGTGAGGAAATTTGCCACCAGCTGTTGTAGATCAGAGACCTCTCTGGGGTCCCACAGGTTTGGACTTGTCATCACTTTTGCTTGAGGTTCACCCAGGCTACGTGGCTGTGGGAAAAACATTCAGTAGTGCAATATCATCAGTCAGTGGTGGAAAACAAGTGGTTTTATGGGAAAAAAGTCAACTCTACCGAAGTGAGACTGGAGAAGATACAAGTGACTGAGCACTTTGGAAGGCTGGGACTCTGGCATTTTAAAAGTTCTGCTTTCTGCCTCATTTGTATTGGACCCAGATGGTGTGGCTGATGTTTTCCAGTTTCTAGCCAATTCAGGGACTCAGTAGAAATCTGCCCGTTGTTTAAACTGGAAGGAGAGCAAGTGATACATCGTGTGGAGGGAGCAGCACACTGAACACTTGGCAGGTATTCCTCTGTCTCTTTTATTCTGGAATTTACCCACATTGTTTCCCAAGAAAATTGTACCTTGAGGTGAAGTCAGTCCTTCCTGTTCCTGGAGCTGCAGAAGCTCAAGAATCAAGAGCGCTGTTTAGCTGAGGCACACAGCCAAGTACATGCTTGACCTCTCCTCTGGGTGCACCCAAAACCAGAGTGATGCTTATTTTGGATGTTCCACTGTGTTATGGCAGCAGACAAGCATGTTTGCAAATATCTGGAAACTGTGGCTATTGCATTTATCTACGTTTCTTAAAGGAGCAAACATAATATTTATTTCCTCCCTGACATATATAAAAGTTCATATGATAACATTTTCATACCTAAGCTTTTCCTGATGGTAGAGCCTAACTCATTCCCTATTCATCCCAAGGTCAAAGGCAGTGCATAAGATAGGTCTCATCAGCAAATTAATAAATCACTAGATTGGGGACATGTAATATCCCCAGATACTTCTAAGCCACAGTGATAGGATGAAATTTATGGTGTTAAATGACCAAAACTGTCTTTCTTGCATATCTGGGGACATTTCTTACAAACTGTAGATCTTGTTAGCTTGGCTCCAACAGTCAATGACAGCTTTACACCTTTAGGGAAGCAATGGAACAGAAGGCAATATTTGGTCTGAGTTAATTTGTATATAGTTTATAAATAAGAAAAGTATTTCTTCTTAGACTCTGTCTAATCCAATCCATGTTTATCTTTCTAAATGTGTTTGTAGCAGACAAAACCCATATTAAAAACTACGGGATATTGGCTTCAGTTTAGATAGTAAGGAAACCTGGCTGCTTTAATTTAGCCAGTCCAGTAATGTTTTGGACATTTTATATTTTTGCAGTGAGCAATCCTAATCAAAATCTTGCAGCTTTTATTCAATTAAACAATCATTTTCTATGTGGTTAACTTCAGATTAGCTGCTTCGATACATCCAAGCAAAAAGGTTTCCAAACAAACCATGATTGTTCCAACTGTGAATGCAGCAAAACCTTATGTAAATGGTATCCAGAGTAATTTAGCATGTTTTCTTTTCTTTTTAATAGGAGGCTCTGAAGATCATACTGCCACTTAATTAATAAATTAATTTCTTAAATGTTAGCACTGAAAACATAAAAGATATTAATGGAGCAATTTAAAGCCAGAAATACAGGCAATGTGAAGTGGTCATTTCTACAAGGGCTCAAGACTCTTTAATAGCACTTCAGATTTAATTTACCTACAGTATTAAATTTTGAGTTAAAGTTAATTAAAAACTGCCAAAAATAATACTAAGCAAAGTACTTCTACATGTTCCTTTCCTCTGGTTGTATACATTTGAAGCATCAGTGAACATAATTTTTTAAAAAAAATCAGGTCTATTATCATTCAAGGACCCAAACCTAGAAGAATTCTCTTTGGCATTTGCTTTTTGGTTTTGGGGCTTTTTAGGAGGAGCTATACTTGAAGACACTTTAAAAAACACCCTAAATGTTGCTCTGAGTGTCTGTGAGTGTTAAAACACTGACCTGTAATGGCAGTGGCAGTTTCCCCTAATCAAGTTGAGGAATATTATGTTAATTCACTCCCTAAGGCTTGCACTCTGCTGAGAACTCAGAACATACGACTTGTGAGAGGAAGACCCTTCTTTCTGACCACAGAAGGGGTGCAGGGAGGTGACAACACATCACACGTACCATTCCTGTTCATGGCAGCCTAGTGGGAAAACAGATGATAACCATCAAGATGCATGGACTTTAAAATGTATTTCAAACAAATTAGGCAGAAAATAAGCAGCAACCCTGCCTAAGATTTGTGGAGTCTGAAGTACATGTGATTCTGAAGCAAAGGGTCACCCTGTAACAGCTGTAACTCCTCAATAATATAAAAGTAAACTGGCTTGTCAGGTGTAGTCAACAGAAACTGAAATAGGCAGAATCTTTTGTCCTTTTTGTTAGAAACATCTGATTATGGCCATACCACTTGAAAACTCAAATTTTGGGGCTTGTAAGTTTATAGAAGGCTATGGGAGACTGAGCCTGAATGGGTAAAATTAACCTGCCTAGAAATTCCAGAAAATGTAATCACCCCTCACTTCCCTGATCTTGTCCATGAGTTTTGTTGCATTAATTTCCTCCAGACCAGTTTTGCAGCTAAGCTGTATAATGTTAATAAAGAATGAAGCCAGTATAGGTGAGAGAGAGCACTGAGTACTCCCACTCGCTCGCTCAGCAGCAACTTCTCCTCTCTGAGGTGACAGATGAGGATGCCCTTCAAAAACACCCTCTGAAACTCTTTGGTTGCGCAGTGGGCTGTGGAGCAGAGGTTAGTGCAGTCAGAAAGATTGATGGCTTTCACTGAAGAGACTCTTTAAAGTACCTTCCCACACACATTCCTGGTTATATCACAGTGAATTTAGCTTGTGACTCTACATAAGTAACTAAGAATAATAGAGTCTGATTTACTGCTGTTTCACTCTAACTCTGGACTCAATTGAGTTACACAGGCATAAAATTCAATAGTAAAGAAATCCACAATATGTGCCTACCCATATAAGTAATTTCCCAAGAAAGCAAAAGCATCCTCAGTATGATCTACTCCATAAACAAAACAAAACCCAAACAAAACCCCAAAAACCAAAACCAAATCAACACCAAAACAGAAAATTAGTTTTCCTTATTTTATACATTTTTATACATGCAGAGATTTTACAATTTTTATACATGCAGAGATACATTTTAAACTGTTTGTCCCCTGCTGCATAGATCCTACTGTACACAAGTCATGAAGTAACTCATGTACATGGATCATGTCTCAAAAAGAGGGATTGCAGACCTATTTCCAATACTTATCTGTTTAAAGATTTCCACCCAGGATAAAGCAAATGTAACCTAGCTCCTTTTCCTGGCAGTACCCATCATACTGACTTTAAGCAGATTATGGTAATTATGGTAGAAATTGCAGGAACTTGCCTTCTAATTAAAATGGAAATGGAATTTACAAAACAAATATCTAACAAACTCTGCTTTCTCCTGTACTAAAAAATACAATAAAATCTGCACAGTATTGCCAGATGCTATTTTGTGCTGACTTCATGAGCAGGGAGGCTGAGCCCCTTCATGCTCTTTATCAGCAATGGACAGGCTGAAGAGCAACAAGCAGCTCTCCACCTGGAAGAGAGCTTAGCCAGGGACTAATGGCTCTGCCTTTCTTTGAAATTGCAGCATTTCTACTGGAAAGGTATTTGATGCAGCCTCATTTATAGGAACTGAAAAAAGAGAAAGCAACTGGCATTAATCTGAAAGGGTATTTTAAGCACTGGACCAGTATGGAAGGAACAAGAAGACTGGAAGAAAGGGACACTGGAACCATGGGAAATGCACAGAAAAGAAATCCAGGAATGAGCTGAAGCAAAGCTGTGAGCTAGGAGGGATACTGTGTGTCCTGATAAAATATGTGTGACACTGCAGATGCCACACTTTGTCCTCGGATGCTTGAAGATGGCAATATTGCAGGGATGTGGAAAAACTGCATCTTTGCTTTGTGTTTCTTGCTACAAGAGAGCAGAAATCTGGCTCTGACCCATCCTGGTGATGATCACTGCTGTTTGCCAAATGTAGAGGAGGCATAGGGTTATGTCTTTGGGGATGCAGGAAGAGCAAGGAAAATGGAAAAGCAAGGCCTGCACATGCTAACAGCTGAGCACACCCTTGCATCCTGGTGTGTTATCAGGCATTATATTGGTTTGAACTGCCACCTATCAGGCAACCTAAGCCATGACATCGAAATTTTCTTTCTATTTGGAATTAAATTGTTAAATCCGTACCTTGGATTCAGAGATTTTGGATCAGACCATGAGAGCCTGGTGCATCTACTCACAGATTTATTTACCAGCCTTTGCCTCAGGCAAACCTTCTGTACCACTGTGAACTCCCTCCTAAAGTATTACACAAAATAGGTGGCCAAGCTGTGTTCATTTTGTTTGAACTACCTAAAATGTGAGCTCACAGGGAAATTTTTTTGGAGAAAATAATTTTTCTCCATGAACTTCATATACCTCTGAAGCCACCCTGATGTAGCCCACTTTCTACACTTGTTTCCTGCACTGTGTCCCAACTTTTCTAGAAATAAGGGCGTTGGGCTGGATTATACTGCTCCTGGTCAGAGAGATTAGAGAGAGGTTTGAATTCTTTCAGTAGAGAGAGGAGCTTTTTGAGAAGTACCCTAACCTGAAGACTAATAGAGAAAAATGGAGCACACTATGAAAAAAGCAAGCACAATGTAGTACTAAGCACATTCATACACAGTCTAAATTTGAAACTAATCAAGAAAATCTTGATTGTACTAAATTGTGGTCCTTTTGGCCGACTACCATGCACCACATTTTTTCTAAGTTCACTGTGACACAAATCAAATAATTTAAATTTTACTTTTGTGAGTATTTATTACTTAACATGGTAAAGTCAGACCCATAGTGATCCTACCAGCTTCTCACCAGACACAGGTGTTCACCCTCTAAAGCTTGTAATTTTTAGGACAAATCAGCTTGATTATATTAAATATATGAATCCCAGTTTTTTAGATCCAATTATTTTATGGATTATGAAATGTTACATGCTTGAAATGCTAACAAAAATCATGCTTCATTCAGAAATTCTGTGTTCAAAGTTAAATAACAATGGATCAGTGGATAGTGTTTAATTTAGGGTTCCCATGTTCACTGGAAAATTATGTGTTTTATTGGGGAAAGGAGAAAAATCTTGTTACTCTTCGTTATGCTGATACAAGTAATTAGTAGATAGTTAACAGTGGACCATTCAAAATACTATCATGCTGCATATTTCTTATTTACTCTTCTGTTTGCTGCAGTAATTTTCACTACTTTTCTCTGTTTTTCCCGAGATTTTTGTAATTTTCACAATTTTTATATTTGCCTTATGATTTAGGCAGGTAATCACTCAGCATAGCAGATGACATCTTTAACTTGCTTCTGTTTGCTTAGCTTAGCACCTAATGCCCCTCTTTACTTTAGAGCCATTACTTTACTCTAATTTACTGAAATATCCATAATTTTGTACTCCATGAAGATCTTCTTCATGGATTATCTACTCCATGTAGATATTTCTTCTGTCCATCTGTTTCAGTGAAAATACTTGTTGATTCTGATTTGGAAAACTGTATTTCATATTCCATGTACTACTGTAGTGTCCTGCATTAAAGAAAATAGATGTGGTCTAGAGGTGGTCTTTAAATGACTGACAATGAAAGAAAAATCAAACTTCCTAGGTTAAGAAAGTTTAATAATTGAAACAAATTAAAATAAACAGTATTAATACTAAGTATTATTAATTATTATTATTAATAACAATAAAAATAATAAATGAAAAGGAAAGAAAGAGGGGGAGAAAGGAATAAAACCCAAAAGAATTAGATGTGCACTAAGTGCAACAACTACAACATTATTTTCATTAAACCCAATTTAATTTTCATATTAAACCCAAAACACAGCACTGTACCAGTTACTAAGACGAAAATTAGCTATGTCAGTCAAACCCCCAACTCTCTTGGCTTTATTCATAGAAGAGGCGTCCCAAACCTCTGATCATTTCCAGAGCCCTCCTCTGGAGCTGGCCCACCAGGTCTGTGTCTTTCTCCAACAGCTGGTCCCAGAACTGGACTCAGTCCCTCCAAGTGCGTGGAATAGTTAGAGAAAACCTTTTGCAGAGCAGCTTTTAGGTTTATTCCTTTTTTTTTTTTTTTAATTTACATCCCACAGAATTATGTCTGAGCCTTTTTGTAGCTAGCTGACATTGTGTGGCAAATTTCATCAACACAAGGTCACTTTGTATATAATCAGTTTTTAGTGTTGGAGGTATTATTTCAGACAGAACTCCAGACTTTGCCTGGATGACCTAATCAAACTCACTGTATTATAATCATTAAAATAAGAAAACTACAGATTTTTTTCTCAGTATTTCAAACAGTCTATTATTAAACAGATCCTTTTCCACTGTAATATTGCCTAGGATATTCAGCTGTAGTCCAAAACTGTATTGTGCATGACACAGTGCTAGATGTTATCAGCTTTTAGAAACACAAAAGAATAGAAGTAATTTTTATGAACTTATATTTGTAATAAGCAAAAGGATAATGGGAAATGTCTTTAAATATGAATTACTGGCAATTAGAAGAATTACAACCACGGGAGAAATAGCAGTTAATTGTTTTTGTGGGAAATCTGGGACAAATGGATAATTCACCAAGGCATGGTGTACTGAGAGCCAAAAGAGCTTCCCAGTGATTTTTCCTGTGAGAGTTTGATGACACTCCCACCATATTAAATTAATGAAATGTTTAAGTGCTGTAAGACTACGTGTAGCTATTCCCATACAGGTACCTGACACTACAAGTCCTCAATGCTCAGTACTGAGAATTTCTGAGTCTGTTCTGTCAATAGCTGGGAACCCCAATTCTTTCTTTTGCCAGTTTGGAGTGACCATCCACTGCTTCCTCAGCAGTTTTGCTTCTTCTGGAGCATGGTGTCCTTCATCATGCCAGCTTTGCTTCTCCTTGTTATCCACTTAAATCTAGTTTTCTCCAGCAGTAGAGTTCACATATATAAAGCCATAAGTACCAACCCATGGAAGAATACTTCATTTAGTTTCAAAATGTATTTATAATGTAAAAGGTAATTTCACTCTTCCCAATTTCTACAAGATTTTGATTTCCACAGGCATCACCACAGCCATGCAGAACTGTCTGGAACTGTTGAAGATGTACTGGGGACAGTGTGGATACCAGAGCAGAAGTTCTGGCCCACTAAACATGCAGGTATAAGCATCAGCTCTGCTGCTCCTGCTCTGTGCTCAAGGAGACAGAATGCTCTTTCCCACCCTCAGGTGAATAGTTTCTACCTGGCTATGCTGCCTGTGGCTACTTGAGTGGCAACCTGAATTGCAATAGGAAGATATTTGGAATGAAGAAGGTATGGGCAAAAGCCTTCCTCTGTTAATGCTTTTGGGTTTTGTCTATGCATCTTTTGTGAATTAAGGAACCACTTTACCTTCACATTGCCTGTACTGCCATCATATTCTGATCTTAGATTTCTAAAATCGGTGGAAGCAATGAGCTGTGGCCTGAATGCCTTCCCTTCTTCACATGGGGAAGCATGTGTCCTGCATCTTGACAGCTTCTTCTCCCATGGAGTTACAGTCACAGAAGTGTTTTTGTCCCTGTGCCAAGCCCTCAATGGAAAATGAGGACACTCAAAGCATCCTATTGTGTAGTACACAGAAAGGAAATGAGGAGAGATGACATGTCATATGTACAGCACCTTAAGTACAAAAGATTGTACCTGCAAGGAATACTGTCAAGATGTGTCTGCTGAAATGCCACTCTTCTCTGTTTTGCCTCACTGCTCAAGCCCCACCCTGCAGGCACAAACATGCAGCCTTAGGTGGGGTTCCCCAGCACCAGAAATGCAGAGAGATTTCTGTCAGCTTTGCTTCTAAAAAGAGATGTTGGGAATCCACCTGGGCTCAGAGAAGTTGGTTGGGGTTTTTTTTCATTCCTCTTGGATTTCCTTTACTATAAGGCAGAAATAGCAGCAGATGATGTGGAAAGGCATGATATGAAAAGTCAGTGGCAAGTCCCGCACCCACACCAGCACTGCAACAGAGCAACACAGAAAGATTTGGAAATGTCTCTCTCAAAATCTGTCCCCAGAAGTGCATTCTCTCAGGCAATTGAAAAACAAAAACCTCACTTTGGCAAATAATCTCCTGAAATGTCTGTGGTCTTGCCACCTTAAAAAATAGAATAGGTGTGTTTGTGTAGAGCAAACATGAAAAGTTTTAGTTTTTTTTTTTCTTTTTATGTTTTTTGAATGCTGGATGTGCAGCTATTCAGTCTTGTGAATATGTGTTCCTCCTGCTGCAGTGATAATACAGCCTGTATATGCTGTTAGCAGATAATTTATTTTTAATAATTCACTCAAGGGTAATTTTGGCTTTCATTTGAGTCAAACGGTATAATTTAAATAAATATAGTCCTTGCAGCATTAGGCTCCCAATGTAGACTTTAAAAAATATATTCTTGTTTGGTCATTAAAAAAAAATAATTTAAATAACATTCAAAAATTAAGTCCCTTGTGACTTTCCTGAAGAATGCTCCCAGCCAAATCATGTCCCTTAGCCAAGTAATAGTCATGAGTATGTAAAAATACAGTGTGATACAAATGTGTAAAATGGGGGGAGTTCCAGCTTCTCTGCCTGGCCTTTAATTTTAGCTTATGCCACAACGTTTAAAGACACAAGTGTTCTAACAAATATAAACTATTTTGGAGCTGGGTCTTCACTCAGTTCTTTTGCTGTGTCTCAGCTCTCTTCTCACTCCCTTCCTATCTCATTTTCATTGACATGTCTGGCTGACTGGACCTGCTTCCACTCATTGTGAAGGTGGTTCTGCAGAAAAGCTCCTCCCTTGCTGCTGCCTTCTTGGAGCAGGGTCAGCCAGAGCTGCCCTCTTTTGTGCTTGCCCTAGATGAAGAGCATTGAGTTGATTGGAACATTTTCAGAGAAATGTATTTCTGCTGGAACATGGGGCTTAGCGAAAGCTTTTCATAAGAACACAATAAATTCACCTTTTCTCTTTTGTGAGACGTCTCAGAGCAGCACTCTATTATCAATTTTTGTTTGAAAGTAGGAGAGGGAGAAAGAAGCAGAGGCTGGGGGAAAGAAGGAGCATAACAAAAACCCCTTATCTTTTCAATCAAAAGATGGATATTTTGTGAAAGCACTGGAAAGTATCTGGGTTTTGTTTTGATGTGGAAAACACCCATGAAATGAAATGAAATGAAATGAAATGAAATTAAATGAAGTGGTGTTCTCCTGGTTCTTCCCCATTGTAAGGAATACAGCTGATGAAGAAAAAGTCCAGACTCCTCTCAGGACATTTATTTGGTTACTGTTATTCTCAGAACTGTTTTAACTCAGCTCCTCACCTTTGTGCCTCTGCTTGTGCATCTCTCTGCAGGCCCTTAATACTGTGTGGCTTTTTTGCCTTTAGACTAAGCTAAAATTGCTCATTTAATGAAGCTCACCAGTCTCTACCGTGCCAGCCAGATGGAGTGTCTAAAGGCTTTATGTTTTCCCATTGCTTGTATTTCCCATTATCCGATTTATCACTCATTACTGGGAGAATTTACTCACAGCTGGAGCCTGCTGGCTGTTTGTCAGCTGTGTGAACATGGAGAGCCACTCGCTGCTGTGCAGGTGCCCTGTGCTGAGGGGCCCATGAACACTGCCTGCAGTCTTCAGAGGACTTTTGCCCTCCCATTTCAGGCTACATTTTGCTCTCTTTTTCTGATTCTAACAGACTGGGAACTTAATTGTGATATTTAACTCCCATTTCCTTTGCTTTGAGCTAGTCTGTTTTCAGGTCCTGATTTTGCATTTTTTCTAGCAAAAAGTTAAGCCTAGATTTGTGTATACATGGATTAGCAGTCAGGGAAAGGATCAGCTTGCACAGGTTTATGACATCTCCCTTTCACTATTAATATGCAGTTTTCTCAGGGCCTTCCCAAATGACCTGCTGTACAGGCAATACCAGGTACTGTGCAAAATGTTCCTGCCAAGTGCTCCATATACTCCATAGAGCTAGAAAATGATGTCAAAGAGAGTAATGAAAGCTGTGCTGAATGATTTATTGGAAGTATTTGCCTTTTGTTCAAAAAGGTCAGGAAGGAAAAATCTAAAAATGGTGTGTCTACTTTTAAACTGTCTTATCTCCTGGGATTATATAAAAAACTTTTTAGGTTTTCCGTGGTAGGAGGTGATTAAGTGAGCACTGAGGTGGTAAATGAATAATGATGCTTCCTTGGTTGCAGAAAGCTGTTGTGCCCATTGAACAAATACTGACATGAAAAGAAACACAAAGGTTTGTGTGCAACTGGATTCTATTTGTAGCCTGATTTCCTAGGAAAAGGAGAGTAAAAAATAATATATTCATGTATCCAGTCATTCATCTGTACCTCAGTCCTTCTCGTAATAGGTTTTGAAACAGTTAATGAAATGTTGGCAGTCTTGTTTGAAAAGAGGATTTGGATATTGAAAGTCTTTTAAGTTTTAGTTGAAAATCAGCACCTGGGTAAGGACTGAGAGGGACATCCCAGCCTGCCTAAAACAAAGGAAGGCAGAAATGCTGCCTTTATGCACAGTGGGTCACTGTGGATGAAGTTCTGTGCCAGCCTCAGCATGGCTGCTTCCAGTAGCATCAGTGACGTGTCTAGGAATGAGCTAAGGGGTTGGTGCTGGGGGATTAGGAGGCAGGAGAAATGCTCATTCTGTTCTGGCACAGTGCTGTCTTGTGAACATCTTAAATCAAAGGGGTTTTCGATTTAAACAGTTGATTTAAAACACTTTCCCATGTGTTTTCTCCCAGGGATGAAGTCTAAATCATGAGCTTTGAGCTTCTGCTCTAAGGTTTTCCTTGACTAGCTGTTCCCCTCAAACAGATACTGCTCACAGAAGGGTAGTGTGATATATTTTGTTTAGAGTGTTTAGTCTTTTTTGCCTTGAAGGCATAGAACTTCCCAGAAAACCGACCTGTTTAATATTGACCCATTAAGCAGCTTTCTAAAATTAATGATTACATTTAAAATAATTACACTGTAGTCCTTCAGGTCTCCACGGAATTTTCATAATACTGCAATGTTTCCATCATTTTGAAATGGTTATCCTCACAAAATGTAACTCTGGGATACCACATTACCAAATACTGGCAACACTTAGTGGTCTGTTAACTCTTTAATAGTTGATCACTTCAGAAAATACACTATGGTAACACATTTATTTGCCATTTTGTTTTTCTGAAGTTTCTACATGGCGCCTCTGAGGCTGTAAAAATATTTACCCTACCATAAACACTCCCTGATGGTATGCACGCTTCCCTTGCCCTCTTTCAACAATAAAGAGTGCAGCGCACCTCTCTGGAAAAAAAACTCACACCCAATCAGAAAATATGTTATACAATAATAAATTAAATAACTGGAGAAATATCCTGGGTTTATTTACTAGTAGATGGCACAGACTCCTGAGTACTTGTCTTGGAGCTTCAGAAATGCCTTCTTATACATATGATGACTCAGAACTTGACTGCAATAGATATTCAACAATTTTTTCTAAGGATGATTGTAAGATATATGAATTTGTGTAAAGGAAATATATTTGGTCAAGAAATAGAAAAAGTATCAGAGTTGGATCCTAAATCCTAAATCTTTATTTTTCACGTCTTGTTGCTCCAATCCTGAGCTGGCACTTGCAGCGTCACGAAGGTGACACTGGGAGCAGCAGCAGTGTAGCAAACTGATATACACCACTCTGCTTTTGTTTCTTTTCAGGAATATGGGAAATGGGTCTGAAAAGGGATGTTAAAAAATAAAGAAATATATATTTTCACCTTTATAATCATAATGAAATAACCCTGAAAGTATTACTACCACCCTCACTGGATCCTCTAGCAGACTACAACTGAGCCTCCCTTCNAAAATAACCCAAAAAACAAAACCAAAGCCCCCAAACATGAGAAATAAGAGATAGCAATTAGGGATAAAAACATTTTTCCCATAACAAGACACTTGCAGAAAATACCAGAGCAGTAACAATAAAAATGATTTATTAAAACTCTCATTTAGTGCCAAAGCCATTGACTAGAAGAAATTGTCGTATTTTGAATGTATAATTGATTTTAGAAAGAGGCCATTAAAAAAAACAACAGTAGTGATCCTTCAGTCAGTGCATGAGCACATGCCTATAATGAGTGAAGAATATCGATCAGAGGAGAAGCTGAGTATGCTCAGTGCTTTTAAGATTTGTGTTCTCCCAGAAAAGCTCTGTGTGCATTCAGGAAGCTCACGTACTGTCATTAGCACGGGAAACTCACTGTTACTGACAAGTACTTATGAAAATCAGTCTATTCATCTTAACTTCAAATCATTATCAGATGTGAAAGAATGTCTTATAATGTATATAAAAGTGTGTGAAGCTGTCAAAAAGGTTAGCTTAACATTTGGAGTATGAATGCAGTCAGCATTGACAACTAGGACGTGCAGCTAGGATGGAAAAAAACCATTTGCCTAGGTGCTGAGTGTGCTGGGGAGACAGTCAGCCTGGTCTCTGAAGATTCCTGGCTATGCCACAGCCCCTAATTTTTGTGGAATGAGATTTGGGGTGCAGTGTTACTGGAGGTAGCTCTGTGTGCTATATTTTCTAATGATAAACTCAGGCTTTTGTGCTACCCACAAAACAGATAAAAGGCTCTTAGTCACACTCTGGCTCGGAAAACTCAGCAACAATCTTGAACCTCTGGAGATAATGATGCAAAAAGCCAAGAGCCCCAGGGCAGAATCCCTCCCTGCTTACAATAAATTCTTCAGAGTTTATTGAGAGTTGGCTGTGAGCATCAGGTTATTACTGAGGCTTTCTAATCAGTGGCTGTATTTTAGAGTGAAGGTGCTTGAATTTGCTGTTTTGGGAAACTATCAAGAAGAGGAAAACAATGGAAATCATGTTGCAGAGGATGAGGGTTTTGCTAATTTAAGCTATTGCTGTGTCATACCTCCTACACAGCCTGTCTTGGGCTGCATTCTCTTGGGAAGGGACACAACATTTCAGCAGTGTTTCAAGGACCCTGAGCATACTCCTGTCAGAGGATCCTTCAAGGACAGCTGAGACTTGCTCAGCTTTCTGAGCAGACTGAAATGTCTTCTGGCAGCTCTCAGGGCTGGCAGACAGAGTCCCTGTCCTGGAGAGGCCGTGTTAAAAGCCAGAAGATAGCTCATAGCGAGCTTGTGTGGAAATCAAGGACACTGAAGTAGATGTTTGAGAGCAAAGCATCAGTCTTGTTTTATGGCTGGGGACTAGAGTTTAATGGATTTCATAACACATGGGGAAGACTGTGGTGACTCACACTAGGATTGTGCATTTGTGCCTATATAACATAAACACAGTAAAATGTCCATACGGCTGTGTAGAAAGAGCTGTTTGGAACAGAATGAATAAACAAGGTACCCCTGATGGAAATCTTCATAGATTATTGTTCTCATCTGATGCCTGAGGTCTTGACTGGATCTCCTGTATTGCAGCAAGACCAAAAGGGAAACATTATATTCAATCCTTTCTTTTTTATGTCTCCAAGCTACAGCACAAAAAATGTTAACATTTTCTTTAGGAACAGCATTATTTTTCAGGGCCTTGTCCATTCTCCAACATATCTCCTGGCCAGTGGATGTGGTTCTCATTTATCCTAGTGCTTGAGTCTGGGATCAGAAAGCACTCAGGGGGCTGACTTTGGTGGGTGCTGGGCAGCTGTGAACCTTCCAGGTCTTGGGAAAAGTTGTATAATGAATATTGAATTGACTCCCTTGCACTCTTCCATTTTCTAGTCTGATCTATGATGCATGCAAAGCATTACATATTAATGGTTATCAACATAATGAACAAAAGAATAGCAAAAGACTATTGTTAGGACCATTAGAGGTGCCTGGAGACATTCTGTCCTCAGCTTCTGTCTCTTGCACTGCTGAGCATCAGTGTTTACACAGTTTACTAAGGTATCATATTTATGTTGCTAGTCATTTATTCTAATGATTTGTTTGTTCTTTAGAAATGCTGTTTAAAGTAGATTACCCTTTCGTGAATGTGCCCAGTGAATGTGCCCACATATTAATATTAAAAGATGAAAAAGCATGTGGAAGGTTGGCATTTTGTACCTTTTCTTCAGTGTAAGTTTTTTTTTAATAGAAACATAATTTAATCTCTGGCTGTAATCTTCACTTTCTTAAAAAACCACAATTTCTCTTGGCCTTTTTTTCCCCCAATGAAGTTGGAATTTCAAAGGGAGTTTACTTTCATCGTGATAATAGTTAAGGATTGGGTAGAAAGCTGCTTAAAGGCTTATTTTGGTGTTGCCTCTCTGAATTAAATTGATGACCAGAATTCAACCACCACAGAATCCTTACCACATACCAGCTGTTGGTAGCTAGTCCTACCCTTTCAATTTATTGAAGGTGTAACTGTCAAACCATTATTTTCTGGTGAGAAGATGGGTGGAATTCTGATGTGAATAGTAGGAAACCACACTCAGAAACAACTCTGAAAAGAAAAAAATATAGTTGTAGTTCCTGACTTTTCAACTACAAAAATGCCCTTAAAATAGGATTTTTTGTAGATTTCACATAATTTGAACTACAGTGACATTTACCACATTACTTCCTCAGCTCTTCTGAAGTCACTGCAGCAAATTTTCATGCTGAAAAATATCCTTGAAGGTAATTTAACAGCTGGAAAAATAGAGGAAGAACCATTCCCTTGTGAGCAATAAGCTCTCAGCAAAAAGAGAATTTAGAGCAATTTTCCAGTTCTTCAGTGGTTCAGCTATGATCATGTCTTGGGAGAGTAATGGCATAGTTATATTCATATTATCTAAATAACAGTCATAATGCTGAGAGAGCCAGGCTCCCCTGGGGCTGCAGGGAGCTCTGCTGGTCTCTTCATGCTGCCAGTCACCTCTCCCTGAGGGGCACAATGCCCACATCTTCTGGGCTTTCTCCTCAGGGACAGAGCAGCTGTGGGTCACCTTTCCCTGTGGAAACCTCTCTGTTCCCAAACCAGCACCAGCCATTCACTGCATAAGGTGAAGAGTCTGAAGTATTTTTTCCCATTTATCTGGGCTTTATTTTATTTTTCTTGAAATAGTCTCTTAAATTTTGTTGAATAATTTTCCTTCTTCAGTCTTTTTTGTGGACTGTTTGCTACCTGATTGCTGATGTAGGGATTTTCAAGTAGCAAAATGTTTTTTTTTGGTTGTTGTTTTCATTTTGAGCTAGAAGAACTTGCCTTTTCTGCTATAAAGTGAAACACAAAATGTTACATAGGAGAAAAGGTTCATCAGCCTAAGCAACAGATTCTTTTAGTATGTGCAAAAGCAGTTTCACAGATAAAAAGGAGTTTTCACTGAAAAATGCAAACACACATATTGATTCAAGTGTCTGAAAGAGTAAATTTCTTTCTTTCTAGTGATTTCTTAGTTTGCTTCTCTGAATTTAGAAATTCAGCAGTAGATTAGGGATATAAGTTATATTTTGGATCCTGTAAGGTGTGTTTGGGTTCTTAAAAAAATTACATTATTTATAAAGGTTATTTACCTGCTGTGAATCACTTTTTCTACTCAGTTCTTAAGCTGCCCACAAGAAGAACAGCTGGCAGCTCTCCATTATCAATAAATAAGCATTCATATTATTGTTTGATGTGAGAAGCAGTAGAAAGGAAATCATTATTGCAAAACCAGGAAACACAGAGATGGGTTTGTGGCATCAGCAATTGCAGGTTTTAAAATTATATCCAAAGATGTATGGAAGGAGGAATGGATTAAAAATTGAAGACTTCTGAGGACAAAAAGCTGGGTTTTGAATTGCTTTCTCTCAAGATGACCTTGCAGCTGGAGGGTGCTAAGAGTATTCAGTCTGGGAAAATTCACATTGTTTTCTGTATAGCTCAAGAAGTCAGCTAAGAGAATGCTGTAAAGGATTTAAAAGCATTCTTCACAGGTCTGGAAGAAAGGGGGAAGGTGGATAAGAAGACTGGAGATTGTAGAACACAGCCTTGTGAAGATTTGTGCCTGCACCAGGCCTTTGATATGTAACAGGCAGGGTTCAGGCCTCTCTGCTTTTCGCCCCTACTAAGATGAAATAAACTTAGCAGTGTATGTATCCTTGTTTTGACAGAAAAATAACGGAATAAGTATTTTCTTTGCACTTCAGCTGTGCATTGTGGCTGTTACCTGTGAGCATTCAGTTCACACAAGGTAACAGCTCCGAGAATAATTCACAGTACAAATTGTATTTTTTGTAGTATGCTCAGGTCTTACTCGCTTCTGAGATCTTAACAGTTAGACCTAGGTAGGAAATGATGGCATTATTCATTTAAGGTACTTTTATTAAGGGACAGGCATGAAAAAGATAGCATTTTAAAGTTCTAGATTAAAAATAGTCAAGGGCCTTTTTAATAACAAATTTTATGACTGCAAGAAAAAACCACAATGAGGTGACAGAAATGTCTTGGTTTTGATTAGATAATGGTAGCAAATTTATATTTTATTTGGCATGTACTTTAGACACCCAAAGCCTTTTTCTGGGAACAAAACATTTTTTATAATCTCGTACTAATTTTAGGTTTTAAAGGTGAACAAAGTACTTTCAAAATAAACACTCATTGTTACTACGCAGCAGCTGAGAGAAAATAATTGGTATCATAATTCTGTGCTTTGCTTTGCATTAGTGGGATGTGATGTGAAAGAAAAGCCATAGATTTTTTTGGAACAAGACAAATATGAATGGTGAAAAATATTTTAGGCATGGTATTTTAAAATTTACTTTATAAGAAATAACTCTGCATTCAGGAGATAGTTTAATGAGACTATATTCTTCCTTAAACCCACAAAGTCATATAAAATGGTCATGGAGGAATGGTTATGTTTACATCTGTCATCTGTATTGTTGAAATTTCAGTTGGTATTTTACGATTCCATAATTTCAATTACAAATATAGGGATATCTTTTACAGCTTATGGAAAAGGTCATTTCTAAATCTGCAGAACATGGTGGTATAAGTCTAGAGAATGAATTCAGAAATTCTTGTATTTCTCTAAGATTTATGAGGTTGTGGCTTATAGAACTAAAAAAGAGATTAAAAAGCCTCAAGAAACATGAAAATCTTTGTATGTGAGATGATGCTAAACCCTGGATTTTAGACCACCAGGCTATCTTCCTTTCATGGCTACTTTAGAGTTTTGGAAATTTTTTCCATGACTGTTAAGCAGTAAAAAAATTAGGGCTATACAAAATTAAGACATTTTTGGTATTGTCATAAAATAGTATTTTTGGAAACACTCATGAATCTTATGTCACAGAAGAGAACTGCTCTTATTTCTCACACAGTCTTAGTATGCAGAAAAAAAATCACCAAAATAGAATAAAAGAGCATATGCACAGGAAAAGTCCTGCAAAAGGAAAATGTTTGCATGCCCTTTGAACATTGGGATATATATTACATACATAGATTAAATATGATTCATTAATAATATATAAGCAAAGAAAATGTCTCTTAAAATATACATCTAAAGAACAAACCAGAATAAATTAAAATGCTACTGTAGAGAAAAAGAGAAAGAAGGAAAACATTCTATCTTTCCTTTTTTCCCCCTCCTTCTCCTGTGGATATATACTGTAGATCCTTTATGCTTCTCTCAGTTTCTCAGCTTCCTAAGAGTCATAGTTGAATCTGGAACCGGAACAAGAAATCTGCACTCAGTTTTCCATCAATAACCTGACAGAACCTATGTTTGCCATTTAAATATCTCCAATACATGTGGACAGTGGAAATAAATTAATCTTTTAGATAGCATTGTGTAGTTCAACTAGGCACTGGAGGGAGAGGAAAATACCTCCCTTGAAAGAAATTTATTATTCATATAGTACCAGAGATGCACATGATCTTATGCACTAAATCAGCAGCACTGGCCCAACTTGTCTTTCCTCAGAGAGATGCTAAGCCCATGTGTCTCCAAACAGTGACCAGGGATTCAGGGAGGGAGAAATTCCTCAGTGCCTGGAGGGATCAGGAAATTGCTGATTAAGGTGGCAGAGGAGGCAGGAAGAAGGGTGCAGGAGGAGGGGCACAGGAGGTGTTGGCTAGTGAGGTATGTGCAAAAAAAGAAGAGGATATCTACTGGCATTTCCCCCCTGTAGCTCTTGCCAGCTTGGTAGTAATTCACTTAAGCCATGACAACAGCCTGGCTTGAAATGTAGGTTACAAACGTTCATCTACAGCATAGTAAGGGAACAGCTAAGAACTAAACAATGAGCTAGTCATGCTGTGGCCTTCTGAATAGGAAGGGTACAGTCAGTGTGGTTGTGCTCAAAGGAATATAGTTGGAGTACCCATATACTTCCAGCAGATTCCCGGCCACTGTGAGTGGTGATACTTTCATGATCTTTCATCCTTTGCATAGGTGCTTGTTAAGATCTGAGTAGTGAGGGATGCTTCTGCCCAAATTAAGGTGTAAACAAGATCATATGCCAAAGTCAATAACATGGATTTTATTTAACAATGAATGTGAGGCAGAGAGATAAAAAGAAATTGAAAAGGTGGGGGGAAGTGGGATGTAGGGAGAGAGAGAATGATCAAGCAGAAAATAGTCACCACCCATGGATCCAGTGACATCCTGCTGGTCTTTTTTCCCCCTGAGCCTCTTGGTGGTGGGAGTCCCTATGTCATTCACAACTTCTCACTATTTGTAGATCTTAGCAAACAAAGGAATTAATGCTCATTGGCTACTCACTTCTCTTGTTCTATTGGTTAAATTTTTCTCTCACCTCTAATGCTAATTAGTCTATATACTCAGGTTTTCTCTGGAGTTTCTTGAGTTGGTGTGTTGTGAGTCAGTGTTCATGATCTTCCCCCGGCTGGAATTACCTTTTACCCGGTTGAAGCCGGTTTCTGCACAGATGCCAAGTTGGCTTTCCTTGTGACCCACAAATTGTGCATTCTTTGTGTCCATTATCAGTGACACATCCTTCTCCTTCAGCTTTGCTAGACTCCCCCTAGTAATTCTGGCAGATTCCATCCACACTAATCACAGTTGTTACACTGTCTTCCTGTGTGCTAAGTGCTGAATTTTTCATGATTCACAATGTACTTTATTATACAGGTATAGTAATAGTTATACATTTTCTTTTTTTTTCCTGCAGTTACTGCTAGTGTAACTGTTTTGTTGTCAAGTGTCATAAAGTAAAGTGTTTGGAAATGATTTAAAGACTCTTAAATTATCAATCACTGTATGAAGCTCAATTCTGTCGTATTTCCTTCATACGACAGAAATAGTAGAAAGTATGTAATTATTTTCCTCCAGATATACCTTTGGAAATTCCAGCAGCTTGAGATCTCAGTGGTATTATACCAAATTAGCAAGCATCAAGTTTGTGTCCCAATGAAGAAACCATTTCTGTAACAGTCAGCTTGCACAGCTGAAATGTAATTAGAGGCTTGATATCCCTTGTATAATGCAGAAAGCTCTTATTGCTCATATATTTACAATTCTGTAAACGAGTTGCAAAAATCTTCTGGAAAACCTTTACAAATAGTAAAGGTTTAATCTTGTTTTGAGTGTTTAAGAAGACAATTAGCTTGATTCCACAGGGAGTCCTTAATAAGGCAGGATTTTATTCAAAGGCAGAACTAAATGGAGGGCAGCTGGAAGCAGCAGTGTGTGGGCTGGGACCTCACCCTGGCACAATGTGCTGGAGCTCCACCTTTCCAATACAACTCCACATGTTAAAGTCCCTGCCAGCTCTCCTTGCGGCTCAGTTATTTCTTGATATCCAAAACAACATTATGGCTATACTCTGCTGTGTTTTCTTGATGGTTTTACAACTCTTGGTGCTGCAATTATTTCCACATTACGTAGTATGGAAATGAGGCTAGGGACAACATCAAGATTTGCAAGTAACCTGTATTTCACTAATACTTTTAAATTTACCAGAAACTAGGAAAATATCATAAAAACTTTGTTCAGAGGGAATTTGAAGCCCGAGCTTGCTTAAAGCAGAAGGGAGACACAGTGATGGTTTTTAACAAAACACCTCTTCTATATTCTATTTCACTGCTGGTAGTGAAGAAACCTACTGCCCAAACAGAGAGAATGTAGAGTCATCAACTTGTTCTCTGAGCTCCTACAGAAGTTTGTCGTTGTGTAGGAGAGTAGTTCACTTTGAATTGCATTAGAAGGGGTAATTTGGACATCAACTTCATATGCTTCCCCTTCACCAGAGGCTGGACAGGTACAGTGCAAGGAATTCTGGATACTTGCCAACAAGGCAAGCGTACCCTTTAAGGGATCTGTCTATTTGTTTGAACATGGTGGGAGGATTTCACCATGCACTTACATCTAGAAGTAATGAAGTAAGGAAAGGAAAATTCTTGCAATATCAAAGAATAGACACATACCACATCTGGGATTTTGATAAAGGGAAAAAAGCATTTGGAAGACCTCTTGGGGTCTACTACTCTCAGGGGTCTACTACTACATGTGGAAGTGGCCATTAGAGATTGAAGCCTAGAGTTTATGAAATGCATGAAGGGCAAGAAATCAACATCTATCCCATGATTAGTTCAGTATTGCTTGAAGAGAGGTATTAGTAGAAAAGAGCCCTGGTGCTATCTGTATTCCAACTGTCAAGAACACATTTACTCTTCTGGAATGAAATTTCCAAGCTGCACAAATATGCTCATCAAAGCCTAGGGCACATTTGTTTGCCATTCCCATCAGTCTGAAATCAGTTAGATGAGTTTTTGTAAAGTGAAGCTGCTCATTATAATTTCCACAGGTGAAAACTGACAGTGTGTGACAGTTTGTTGTGATTAGGAGATACAATTTGGAGAGAAACCAAGGCTGCAAAATATTTAAAGTTAACACTAGAACTGTGAAAAAGCCTTTAAATTATTTTCAAGAAATAATATTGAGGAGTCTCAAACTTTCTTCTGGATTTCAGCACTTGAAGAACTTATCACTAAGGAGAAATACAAACTTGGGCTTACATTTTGTAGTATCACAGGTTGTGTTGCTCATTTGTCTTTGTTCTCCTTAAAGCTGTCCTTTGAAGAAAAACATTAGCATGATCTAATGCTTTCTGCTGTAAAAGGACATAATCTCCAAGGCTCCCAGGTTCTGCCAAATATGCTACAAGGACTCAGGAAATGGGTGTAAACTTCACATTGCAGAACTGTGAGACCATGTGTCAGGGTCATACCAATTTACAAAACCCAATTATACTATAAAAATGATACTATAGTAATCTCATATTAAAAATATTTTTGGTTGCTTCTTTGGGATCAAGCACATGGATTTTCCTGGTGATTGTTAATATCTACAATCACCAGGATATCTACAATATCTACAAGTTTATATATCACCAATATCTACAATTTTATTACCATTTTTATTTATTCATTAATATTTTCATTTTATTTCAGGTTGTTGTCCTTCACTTACCCGTTTCTTCAGCTGAAATGCTGAAAAACTCCCCTTTATGCTTTCCTGAAGGTAAAGGACTGTTCAAGTCTTTGATCATCTCTTCAGAGTTCTCCATTGCCCTGATGCTGTTTCTTGTAACTTGAGAGAAGAGACTGACACCCACCTCACTCTGAGTTCCTTTAGACAGTGTGTCTGGCATCTCGTTGGCTTTTGGGTTGCCCTATAGAGCATCAGTTTAACTTGTTTATTTTTTGACTAATCTCCCCACTTTTTTTGGTTGATGGGATCACCAGCAAACCTTGTTCCTGTCAGCTGCCTTACACTTAAATATCTTAAGAAAGAAGTGACACTGAGAATTTGCCCAGTATATAGAGCTTTTCTGTTATAAAATCTTAGTGGCAATAGGGAAAGAACAATGGCTTTTTTTTTTCTGTAGACGAAAATCCTTGATGTATTTCCTTACAAGGAAAAAGTAGTTCTTACCAGGCTTAGCTACGAGCAAAAGAACAAGAAAATGAAGGAAAAAAAAAGGCAAGAAGAAAAGTAATCCTAATAACTATTTATCTCTTATGCCTTTACTGTACAAGGTTAATAATGCTCTTCAAAAAGAAAAAAGAAAATCCTCCTAGAAAACCAGTGTTTTACTGGCACAGTGAAGTGCTTTATTTTTAAGCTTCACAACTCTCTGGCCCATTTCATTCCTTTAAGGCACCTTACACATATCTTCATTACTTTACCTCAGAGCCACTACAATAAAACTGATGAGCCTGTAGTTGGGAGAGATGTAAGGAAGAGCAGAAAGTAACTGATTTTTTTTTTTTTTACCAATTTATCAGTCCAAGAATTTGCCTGAATATGGAGTATATTCTTTTGGTTTTTGTTTAAAAGTTTAAAAAGGTCTTTAGATTTACACTTACGCTTCAAAATGAGGGGCAGAGAACCAGCTGCATCAGTTTTCTGTTTTCTTTCTGTATGACATTCATTCAAGCTTTTCTCTTTTCTCTACCATAGGTCTTCAAAATTGTTAGAAAAGAAGGCATTCCAATAGCTCAGGGTCATTCACTTATCTACTAAAAGCCCAGTTTCCCTTTCAGTCATTTATGCAACTCTAACTTGGTGTTTCTTAATATTCATTATGTTTATTGTGGTCAGTTTTTGTGTCTCTTCCTGGAAGATGTTAAAAACTGCTTTCATCATACCAATTCTATACTCAGGAAACTAATGTCTATATACTGTATTTTTTTCACATGTTCCATCCCCGTCTATGAATTATGGCTATTCGAGAAATAACTGTAAGAGGAAATAATTTAATTTTGTTTTATTGTTTTGTGTGTCTTTCCACAAGATTAATTTCCTATTACATTCTGTGTTGCTATGTGTTATTCAGACTCCGAGACCTATCAGTAAATCTACACTTCTCAGTGACTCTGTGCTTCATTTGGTCTTGGCTGAGCTGTTAACATACACTCCTGTCACATATATTCTGCAACTTTACCAACTTAAGCAAAGGCAGCTTGACAACTTAGTGGGAACTGTTCTAAATGTGTCTCAAATGGAAATGGCTTCCTCTGAAAAGAGAAAATATCTGAGATGTAATATCAAAACTTAGTAAAGATTAATAATTTAGTTTGCATTTAGTTTGATTGCAAAATCTGTTCTTGCTATTCAGAAGTTTTTTGTAAAGGAGCTTTATATTTTTAGAATAATAACCTAAATACATTCTCAAAATGTGAAAAATGTATGTCACACAGACATGTTTTTTTTTTTACATTGTAATCTTTCCAGTCATATTGTAAAAAGTATTCAAAAATTACTTATGTGAAAGGAGTGAATGAAATTAGCAACTCAAATCCCCTGTGTTACACAAACAGTATAAATGAGCTCAGAATATTTAAGATTCAAACTCAATATTTTTTATGAAAACTGATGCTGTTTTTATTTCTTCTTTTACCTTTCATGTAAGGCTGTATTTCAGCAGTTGATGGTATTTGGAGTGATTATTCTAAATAGAAGCAACTAATTTATCTGTTAAATAATTCCTTGTTGGGATATGACTGCACAGATGAGACAGTAGGGTGTAAGATTTCCCTGTTTCATTTTGTTTACATTTTAATTTAACACAAGACACACAGAGAACACAAACATGGTGAGTCCTCAGTGAAGTCAAAAACTGCAACCCTTTGCATGTCTTATGTTTCAAAATAGAAAAAAATTTCAGAACTCCTCATGATAAGAATTCTGATATATTTACAAAATCTCAATTTCACAGCTTAACCATTTTTTTCCTCCTGAATAGCATTCATAAATGCTTATCCTGCTCCTGTCTGAATATAATGTTTAACTAATACTCACATTGAGTGAAAATCATGCTCTGCTTGAAAAAAGCAACATTGAAGACTGTAATGTGTTCAAGTAAAAGCAAAACATATTCAGGGAGGTTGAAATGACTCTCAGGTACAGCACTTCAGCATCTGATTTGTAGTTATCATGTCTCTTTTTTTTTTTTTTTTTTTTGGAGACTTACTGCACTGATTAAAGATCAAAAAAGTGCTTGTTTTTTCATCAAATAAAATTACTTATCTCAAAGCACACTAGCACAGGTGACATGAATCTAAATTAACAGTTTCAGAAGCAAACTTAGTTCAGCCAATTGGATCTCCTCCTTTCACCCCCAGAAGTGCCTATAATATGCACATACAGGACCATGGGTGGAAAAATAATACATTTTAGACTAACAGAGACTGGAGGTACAGCCACCTGTGTTAGGCCATGGCCCCCACGGTCCCATCTCCCTCTTCAGGTGAAATCTTGTTAAGCTGAAGTTTGATCACATATGTCCAGCAGTACATCTATGCCATCATTAGTTATATTCACATTATCCTCATGTCAAAAGGCCAAACGTTCCCAAGAGAATGAGAAGAAAATTATGTGGAGGAAAGAATTAAATTAATACAGTATTATTTCTTTATTTTTCTTTTTTTAAGGAAGTTTTAACAGAAACCTGAAGATATCCTTAGTCTGCATTTTGTCATTGTGAAGGCTGTATCCTATACCGAGAGATTTCATCTCATCTCTGTTGGGTGCTGAAGTACCCAGGATCTGAAGTATTCTGCATAGCAGTAATAGGATCCTTACAGGTGAGGGGTTTTCCATGAACTCCTTGTCAGGAAATGTATTTCAGCAACCCCAGATTTCATACATACCTGGAGGACACTCAAGAAAGTGAGTTCAGGTGGACTCTTCTCTTCATTGTCTCACAAATATAACCCAAAGGGGGAAAACTGCTTTAAGATCTAAATATACAGACATTTGCACATTTCCACCAGTTAATGAAGAACATTAATGTTAAATTAAACATTAAAATGTGAAGGTGAGCAAGGTAAGGGTTGTGTCTGTATGAATGAACCACACAGTGCTGGAGGAGAAGAGGTTCTGGGGCACAGCTGGGGCTGTACCTCTGGGACACCTCCTGCAAGCTGTCCCCACTCTGGCCCCATGGACTGTGCTCCCATTAGCAGTGGAACACAGGGCGTGATCACTCCTGGTGCATGTCCCCACACCTCATCCCACTGGAATCTCACTCCTGTGCTCTCCCTCAGAGCACCCCCACAATGAGTTGGAGCATGGGATGTTCCCTGAAAATCAATTTCTTACACTGCTATAGGTCCCCCCAAAGTCCACCACAGCATTGGATGGGGCTTGCTAATCAAAGTAGCAGACAGAAACCTTACTTGAAAAATGTGACAGTGACCACAATACTTTCTAAAATACTTTTCAAAGCCACAATTAATTTCAAAAGAGATCTGTGTTTCCACTCAGGCTACAGCTCACCTTAAGCAGCTTTAACTTGATAACACTGCTTTAGACTGCTGTATATGCTTGTACCAGTGCCTTGAGTACATTGCATTAACTTCCTGACATTTTGTCATGGGAGAGGAGGCTCTTAGTGATTCTACCTGCCTAACTGCAAGGAGAATAAATACTCCCTCATACTGAGCTCAACAGAAATTTAAGCTGTAGTTGCATGAAGTTACAGGAATCCAATTAAATAATTATTCCCAAATTCTACAGCCTTTCCAGAGTTTTTTCATGTCTTCTCTTGGAGTTCTTCCTTTCTTTAAAATATAAAGCATTACAGTCTGGTCAATGCTGTCTCTGCTAGGGGTAGGTAAACAGGAATGAAGATTAATTTATTTCTAAAAGGCAGAATCTTTAAAATTAACTTTATCTTCTCCTTGGTTTGTTGAAGTACATTCTGGTATGTGCCATAGTGAGTTGAATCAGATTACCAAAGATTATTGATTTCAGTGGGAAAAGTTTCAGTTTTGATTTTGAGTATCTAGGAAATAAATAAATAAATAAATAAACAAATAAATAAATAAATAAAATTTTCCTTCTTGCTATAAATCCTTAAGAATTCTGTTCTGTTCCCTTCCTTCCTTTCTTTCTTCTTGAACTAGGCAGATTTCCAGTCCATATTTAGGCTTCAAACATTTAGTGCCTCATAACTAATGAATGAAGAGAATATTTTTATAGAATTCAGTATTTGTAGGGTTCTAGTTATAAATTGTATGGATTCCTTCTAAATTATAGAGTTTAATTCTTTTTCTTATTAACTTTATAAAATTCTTTTAACTACAATACATGTTACACTAACTGCAAGATGCCTGAAAAAGATTTTGACTTCTAAGGAATGTTTAATGATAGCCAGACACAGAGAATACCACTGTATGTAGCTACAGAAGGAATTTCTGAAATTAAAAAATAGCTTTTTCATTTTACAGCAGGTTTTACTTTTTAAAGAAAAATAGATTTTTCAGTTGTCCTTGATAAGCAAATTGTTTTATGAGAACCTGAAAGAAATAATAGCTTCTACTGAAATTTGAATTTTCTGATTTTTAAAAGATTTTCTCAATTACAGAAATTGTTTTCTGCAGGCTTTGATAATACACTCTGTGTATGACCTATAAAAGCTTACTTTTACTGGTAGTTTTTGTTTGAAATTACATAAATATTTTCTAAATTATTTTCCTAGACAGCCATAATTCTTTTTTATGTAATTTCTTGTCATCCTGATTTAGGAAGATTTTCCTGTAATTGAATGTCCATGATCTTTCTGGATCTAGATATCTAATATCTTATTTCTTATTTTAAGTCTTCTTTCCCCCTTTAGTAAGCTTGAGCCTTTTAAGCCTTTGTATTTTCTCAGTCTTCAATACCGTTGAGGCTTTCTTTCTTTCCTTTCATGTATGTACTCGTGTTTCCTGTTTTAAAAGCTCTCTTTTAGTCCAAAACACAGCTGGATGAATTCACCACTAGGTCAGTCTCTGTATATAGGTTAAAACGGCTCACAACAAATCTTGACTAGAAAAGAATGATACTGACCTCTTGCTTTGGGCAAAATCATATTTATTATTCAGTTATGTTCTATTACTTCAGTGTTTATTAAGCACACCCAAACTAGATGTAACTTGCCCAATCTGAGCACGAATAACAGATTATCAGTAGATCCCAATACTTTGTGTATTTAGAATCTCTTCTGAGATGCTGGCCCCTTTGTACTTCATTTAGCCCACTGACAACAAGCTTCCTTTTTTAGATGCCTTTTGCTGAACAGCTACAGTTTTTCCATTGCTCATGGATTAAATGTGCATGTCACTGACTGTTACAGTACTTTTCATGTATTTAAATAGTAAACTCTGCATATATTCATGGCTTCATTTTTTCTACAAATACAACAGCACTGGTTTAGAAATAGATTTTGATAAACTGCCGTTGTTGCAGATCTCACACAGACTTCCATATTGCACAGACTTGCAAAAACAACAGAACTGCATCATGAGTGACCTGAAGAACAATCCACGCAGAAATGGTTAGGGTATTGTTATTCTACCTTGCAATATGCCTTTAAAGAATTTTTGTTACATTCCTTTGTGCCAAACAAAAATGTATTGCAAAATTATCTACAAATTAAATCTTAAGAACTTAACAGATCAATGTCTTTTTCTGCTGGCCTGGAAAAAAAAGTTAATAAAACTATTCATGGAATCATTACCTATATGCATATACATATAAATTTAATGTTTACCTGTATCTACATATATGCACTTATATGCCAATATATGTTCATGTGTATGTACACATCTGTATGTATATGTGCATGGGTATTTTAAATATGTAAATTGTTTCATTTAGGGAAGGAGTAAATGCACATTCTTTGCTAAATGTAACCCATCAGGTAAAAAAGCCTTGAAATAATTCTGACTATCTTCTTTACTGACAAGCAAAATTCTTCAGTGTTCCCTTGTAGCACATACAAATGACCTTTTTTTATTCTTCTTTTTGAGAAGTGCTAACATGTCCACTGTTTGAAGTAAGGCTTTGAAATTTTGCTGAAAGAAAGAGAAAAAAAAAAATCTTTCTTCCAGGAAATTCTCTTTCAGTTTCATGGAGTTCTCTTCTTCCATGAAATTCTCTTTCATCACCTGTTAAACCAAATCACTGGCCCCTGCAGAACAGGCAGTACTAAGAACCTCTCAGCTGTGTGAGATCAGCAAAGGAAGAGTCAGCCCTGTTAGTGATGGTACATCTCTAGCCCATGCAACAAGCCACAGTTTTCCTCCTTATTCCTGTTCCCACTATGCCTACAGATTATTGTACAGACTTCAGCTGTAGGATTGCCTGTTTTGCTGGGGTTTTTTTCCAAGTGATTTTCCATTCACAAAGCAAGATACACACAAGCTGGACTTAAATTAGTGTTGCTCCTACATGTTACATAAAACTGTGGCTTACTCTAATTCTGAATGTCTAACTTTACAATGTACATAACTTGTAATTGTTTCCTTGTGGACATAGGTAAACATGAAGATGCAAGAAAATATGAAATAAAATCTTCTGTTATCTTTATAGACTTTGCTGCAGTGATTGCATAAGGTACCAAGGATGTTCAGTTCTCATTATTCTGTTTCAAAAACAACAAAAAGACTGCAGGAGCAGAAGTTCTGAAAGGCAGCTTGTTAAAGTCTGCTATTTTTCTTTCTGCTCTCAAGTCTCTGAACTAGCAGCAGGTTATTTTATATTTATATGCCCTGGAAATTCTTTTTACTTTTTTCAAATTCTGAGCAGTTGTCAAGGCTGGTCTCAGGACTGGAGGAACAATTGCATTTTGTAGGTTTAAGAAGTCATTTATTATTCAACTGGATTTAAAACATGCTGACATGGCTGATTATAAAGATACAGTTTAATAGGATAATTTTCAGTAATATTACTAAAACTTTTATGATAGTTAATCGCATAAATCTGATGTAAATTTTAATCAGTTTAGACTTTCTGCTGTAAGCTGATTCAGAGGTCCTTGGCCATCTGCACAGTTCATTGTAATACAGTAGGTTACATATTTGCATACACAGGCTGCAGTATCCGTGGATTTACACTCATTACTTTTCCCCTAGATATTTGAGTACTTGGGTAATACTTCTCGAGAAAGGGGCTTCAGAGGTTTCCCTTCAGAGGAGAGATGCACAAAACTTAGAGCTATGGAGAGCTTTGGACAAGCAGGATGATACCCCAGAGGATGATAAAATCCTGCAAAGGAATCTCTACTAATTGTTGCAGAGGTAATGATGTCCAGGGTGAAAACTGGTATGTCTCCTTCATTGCCTATGCATTCTGTAGCCTGAAAGCCTTGAGACAGGCATTTGAAGAACTTGTGCAGAATAATAATCCTTATAATACCATCCTTTTAATAATGACTTTTTAATGAGACAAATTGTTTTATGATTTACAAGAGGACTTTGGTGTGTAAAGCAAGATGTAGGTGAACTGTAGGCACCTGAATCCTAAACTGGCAGTCAAACACACTCCAGTGTTCCTTCCAACTGCAATCTTATGAGGGAAACATCTGGCACTCTATGTGCTGAGCATCCCACTTCTCACATGCTGTCCCAGCCTGAATGCCCTGGGAATTCCTCTGAAGTGTCATTTGATATACTCAATCTCGAGGAGTGAAACATATTTTTCCCTTCTGAGAGGTCAAATTCACTAAGAATTAGATCCCACAGAAAGGGATTTATAACATCACTTGAATGATAGGGAACACCATGTGCCCATCACTAGAAAAAGTTTGTCTGTTTTCTAGGTTTAAACATTAATCCATGAATATATTCTGGACTTAAGTACCTAGTATTCCAGTAAAAGCAGAGTTGGTGCAGAAAACCTAAAGTGCCCATCCTTGGCTTTCATGCACAAGCAAGTAGCTATGCTTGTACTATTAAAGATTTTCAATTCTTCTTTCTCACTCAAATTCAACTTGAGAAGACCCAGATTTGACAGATTATTTGTAACAAATCAGGACCCCATTTTGTGTTTGGCAGTGCTGGGTCTGAGGAGAGGATCTCTATGTCTAGAGTGCTTATAGGTTTTATGGCATGAACAAAAGGAAAACCTGAGGTTTAGGGGACAGGATTTCCAATCTGACCTTAGTATTCTAGGTGTTCTTTCTTATGACTTTTTAGTGAGTGCATGCATGTTTTACCATATGCTTGATCTCACTGGTTTTGAATAGAAATAAACACTGGCAAATTTCATTTATCACCTTATAAAATCGGGATTGCAGTCAGGAGCATTTCTATTGATTTCCATTTTCCTTCTATCCAGTGCTAAAGAAGCACATAGGTTTTCTTCACAAAGCCTTGCCCTGCCTTGTCTACCTTCTGCTGAAGCAAATGACCTCAATTCCTTTTTTGTCCTAATCCTAACATAAGAGAGGGGAGAAATGATCTTTTCAAGAGAGCTGAGATGTGTTGGTTTGCCAGCCTTCAGATCTCTGGAAAACAGATTGTTACTGCAGATTCCCTGCAAGAGGATTATTCTTTAGAAACGCTTTTCATCCAGCTGCAAAAGCATTCACTTTTGGTTTCCTTAGATAAGGAAAAGGTTGTCTGAGTTAAAAATAAGAGTGTAATAAAATAAACCTTATATAGCACATAAATTCCTACCCTGTTGGAGAAAAAGGGAGATTGCAGAATGTGTGCACCCAAGTTTCAGCACTTATTAACTCTCTAGACCCATCTGGCACTTTCCACTTTGTTTACAATATGTTTAAAAAACTTGGGCAGCTATAAGTGATTTTTTCAAAATGATGATCATTTGGAATTACAGGCAACGTGAGTGGAAGATGATGCGTTCACAACAAACTTCAAATCAGTCTTGCAATGAACAAACTCTTTCCTGCTAAATTTTTCCTGTTAGCAATGTGTCCTTGTGAGGCTTTGTGAATGTGAATGGGATCCTGGGCCTACTTTCTCATTTATGCCAATCTCATAGTAGTGCAAATCCCTTGACTTTCACTGGGTTGCTCTTGACATGCATCATTGCATCATTGACATGCAAATTTAACAATATGCCTGTAACCTGCACAAGGCCTTCAAAAGTGATGTTTGTCTCTTCTGCAATCTTAGTTGATATGCAGGAAGCAAAGAAAAAAAATATTTGTATAATCAATTATTCCATGGCAATTGTCCTTGATCTTTATCAGAATTATACTCATGTTAAATGGGGAAAAACAGCTTTGACAATATTCTGTAAAATTACATGTCTGTGTTAAATTGACAAAGAGCAAAGTCAATAGCAGTCATAAAACAATATAGGTCTTTTACAATGATTTGTAAATTGAATACAAAGTGCACAGAAGCATCTCCTTGATAGGCAAATAATACATACACTTTCCACCTAACTACATTAATTATTGATAAGAAAAACAATGTGGAGTTTCATGCTTTATCTTTCCTTTAACTTGATAGTCAAAGTACACCTATATAATGCTCATTTTATTAATTTCCAAGAGGTTGACAAAAGTTAACGCTGGCATTGTAATTTAAGTGCTTCTTTCACTTAGGCATAATGTATACAGTATTGCAATCACATGGAAGAAAAGTAATATATCCCAAAAGCTCTTAACCATGGAACTAATTGAAACTTAGATTCTTGCAGTGAGAAAGAATAAAAGAGGGAAAACTTGTGGAAATCAAAAGATCAGGCAGGAAAGTGATCATCAGGGTAGACTTCCAATCATGCAGAGAAAAATATGCTTATTAACGCTGAATGCTGAGCCAGGATAAACTCACTCATGGTGCTCTCACTCAGCAGTGTACAAGCACTTCCCCCAGATGACCTTAAGAGAGTTGCTGGGACATAAAGTATTTCATTATCTTTAAGCTCCAGTTATTTGTAATGAAAGTCAGAGAAGGGTGATATCACAATCATCTGTCACAAAGATTTATATTCCAAATTAGAGTTAACTAGAATATATGTATGATTTAACAGATTGTCTTTACTATATTATAATGTCAATGCTGGACATTCTCTGCTTCATTTGTCTCTAGCTGGAAGATTTAAGGACTAATAGTAGCTGTAGGGGTCTATAAATCATGCACTTTTTAATTGGCATTTTTTTCTATCCTGAGGTAAAACAGAGTTGGAAAATGTACTGTGGTTGGCCTGGCCTGACTTGATTCCCCTGTTAAAGGCCATTTACTCCTCTTCCCTTACTATGGTCTGTATCCAGTGAAAAATGTATCTGTACATTAGGAATTGAATATATTTAAATAATCATGGAACAAAAATCTGTCATTGGTGATTTCCCTCGTGTTATTTATAAGGAAAATACATCAATAACTGTTATTGATGGTTATTAAAAAATACGTCAATAACCCAAGTGATAATTCTCTTTTGGTAAATATGATTTTGCTTGAAAGATGTTCAGAAACTGTATAATGTCTGGCACAAAATAGGCTGTTCTACTAAGGAACTTAAAACTATATCTCACTTTTGTGTGACACACCAATTCTATCAGTCTTGCTCTTTGCTCAGCTGGTTTTCATTGCTTCCATCTGAGCTACTCCATAAAAAAATAGATACCTTAAGGCAGCAGTTGTCCATCTAGAAAACAGACTAATTCTCCCAAGGCTGAGAGAGAAAGGGGTCACTGAAAATTTTTTATCTGGCAAAGAAGTACATAGTGTCTATAAAGAATGCAAAATCTGCACCATGTCTGCACATCAGAAAAATCTTCACTGAAAAATTAATTTGAACAGGTTTTGGTAGAAACGTCTTCCAACAAAGAAGTCTCTGTTGGAATACAAGCGACAGGAAAAGATTGTCCCTTGCAGATATGGAAGGACATAAAAGATTGGGTTATGCCAAGATTCATTTAAACATTTTTTGTAAGTGATCTGGTAGACTCAATTTATTCAGTAATTGTATCAACATTACATGGACCCTCATATCCATAAACTGTCTCATGCTGCATGCACAGGTCACTGCCACAAGCCATTGGTGAATTTCCAAGATTTCAGGAAGAATGGAGCCAGGGAAACGTTCAAAATTTTTGGGACACTGACCGGGTATTTTAGAAAGAACTTTTCCAAGGGAAATTTTCTTTATCATTGTTCAGGCTGAAATTTTTCATACTTACCAGAGGCTTTCATCAGTGTGCTGGAGAGAGGAAAATATCCAAGACAAACCACCAGTCTTCTTACATGTGCAAACTAATTTGGGCTATAGGCAGAGAATAAAAAACCGAAATCTATTTTACCTGGGGGAAAGTTTTCTCAAAGTATTTATTCTACAGTAGAAAATAATTTGGAAAAGCACTAGGGCAGGCATACTGTAATGCTCCAGAACCATTGTTTTCTACAATAAGGTAGAAATGTCTATCCAGAATAGACATATTACATTGCAATGCCTTTCAGATATCCAAATTCTTCATTATCTGCTGCTTTTCCAAGTCCAAAGCAACATTTAGAAAGACAAGTTGTGCAGTCACTCCAAAATATGAACACTCAGAACAAATCAAAATTATTCAGTACTCAGGGAAGTGTAATAGCACATATTTCACAGAAAATGAAGTGGAAACATTGAGCTTAGTCTAACCACAAAATGCTTAGTGGAATCCAGTTAGCCAGTGGAAATAGACAACCTTCCTTAAAATTAAAATTTCCCATTTCTAATTTAGAAAAATATGACTCACTGGATACTTCCTAAGCTTTCATGGTAAAAAACATAGTATTTAACCCTCCAGTAAATTCAAGTCAATTATCATAAGCCAAAAGCATTTTTAAGTGCTATCTCACTCTTCAAATAACTAATGTTAAAATCTCTAACCTGCAGCACACAGATAAGGTGTAGAGTAGATTAATAAAAGCCTTCACATGGTGGTAATAGATGATAACTATCTAGGTGAAAGTGTTCATAAATGAAAATTCACTCCACATTAATTCCATACCTGTGACTAGGATAGGATAACGTCATGTTAGGTAAGCTGGTCCTTGGCCAAGGCTGCCAAGGTTTGGCACTGTTATCAGACCTTTGAATTAATTTCCATAGGGTGAGGTTTCTAACTATGATCTATAACGGTAAGAAAATTATCATTGACAGTGAAGTGCTTTGATTTTTATGTTCAAGGAGGTATAATGCCAGTCTCCATTTATAAAGAAATAAGACATATGGAAGTCTAAGAAAAGATGCTGCTTTCTGCAGTCTTGCCTGCATTGCTTCAGCAAAGAGCAACTGCAACATTCAGATGGCAAAAAAATAACCTTTTGGTCTAGTGGATGTGTGATAGATGTATTCAAATTTGTAGCTTCATAGCTAGGAACCAGAAAAATGTAATTAATGCTGTTAGTTCTCTGGAACGAAGGATTCCTTATTATTTTTTGTTTAGTGGAAGTATTGGCCATGCTTATGTTTCCAATACTCACTGGCATGTCCATTTGTTTTTGTACAGTTGAAGTCTGAACAGCAAGAGTAACTGTTAACACTAAACTCTCAAATGGAGTGATTTACTCAAATGAAACAAAATTCCACTGGTTTTGTTACAAATTAAATGATGACTCGAGACAGATATCCTAAAATAGGTGCATTTTCTTTGTATCTTCATTTTTTCTCTCAAGATCCTGTTTTTCATTTCAAAGATACCTATGAAATAGAAATTGCAATGGAACATGCTAACAGCTGATTCCACAAAATTGTAGCTGAGGCCTGGAGTCAGGGAGAGCCCATGTGGTGATGAGGAGCAGGCACCTGTCTGCCTTAGATCTGATAGATGCATCCCTATGGAATCTACTGTGGTTAGGTTTTTTAAAAAAATATCTCAATACACTGACTCCCCAAATGGATGCTTTCCTGTGCTCACAAGAGACTGTGCCTGTTCTCTGCAGTCCCCTGTTCCTCCATTCAGTATGTGCCAAAGTAAATTCACTTCTCTCAAAAAGACTGTGAGACTCTTGTGTGGTCAAAGAAGGATGGGTGGCAGCAGGAAAGTGATGCCACAGCCTGGGTTTTGGTCCTTAAAATAAGACTGGATGCATGATGAGCATATGTAAGTGAAGCTGGGAAGTAAGTCTGATCTCATTAAAAGGATTCAGCCTTAACCTTATCAATGAGGTGGTGGTACCTATTTTCCAGGCAGCCACTTCAGAGGTCCTTTCTCCATCAGTTCTAAGAGACTTTTCTGTGAGTTCCCATGTTCCCTTTCTAGAAACTGGTGCAGTGCCCAAAGTACACAACTGCAGAAAGGAATGGCATTACAATAGGGTATCATCTGGAGGCTGAGTTTGACTGAATATTTGTAACACTATGAGAAATTAACACAGTAGTTTTCACTTCTTCAGAACTCCCATTAAGCACAGTTCTGAGGGCAGGGACCATTAGTTTTAATAGCAAATATGACAAGTGAACACTACAAGTCTTCAGTATTATTGGTGTAGAACTCCTTGCAGGTCTAAAAATCCTTATTTTTCTCTCCATAGAAAAATGCTGATGTTTCATTTCCCAAATATGCAGCACTGACTTCAGCTCTTCAACAATTCACCATGTAAAGTCTTCATTTTGCATACCAGATGCTTAAGAAGGCCAGTGGAAGCACACTGGTTATGGTTTTGGTCCACAACAATGTCACTCAACTTTCTTTCAGATTAGTTTGTGTAATGGAGCAATGTTTTAACACATAGCTCAGAATTCAAGTCTGGATAACTGGCTATTGCTGGTTAGTCAAGAATTAGTGGAGACAGAAGCAAGGAGGCACTGGTCTTTTTGGCAAAATTATTTACAGTCTGCTTCCACACTGCTGGTGTCTTTTCTGCTACTGGAGGATGTTTTGGGTCTTTGGTACATTGGACTGCTCAGACACTAAATATGGCCTCAAATTCCTTTGGCCTTTAAATCTGTACTGTGTAAACACAGTGAAAACATTTTTTATTCAAAGTAGTCAGAGACAAAAAGTCTCTGAAAAAATAATTCTATCTGCTGTGCCTGAAACTATATTTTAAGACTGTACAGAATACTTAGCAATGGCATATTTAGTTTATTTCCAGAAACAACTCAAGATTTCAGTTTCAACCACTAATTTTTTACAGCTAGCTGCTAACTTTTGAGATGTCACTGTTTGCTTTTGTGTCATGCCAAGTCAACTCAAGAGTGACAGAACCTGAGTTGGTAATCACCTCCTTAACATGGGAAATATTTGTTCTAAATATTTGCCTCACCTTTTTGTTCTACACCTTACTCTCACTTTGGTTACACACACATGTTCATTGATGTGAAAGTAAATCACAAGGCTTATTTTTTTTCAAGGTGATCTTTTTTCAGAGGAATGTCAATATAGTAACATTTTGAAATGGGCCAAGAGATATTTAGGAATTAAAGGCCCACTGTCTTTAAATGCACTCTTGAAAATAAGAATGAAGATTCTAGTTAATTTCAGTGATTTGGTAAATCTTACCATAGGCTCTGGGTTTATCCACACCTCTTATCACCTTTGACAGTCCTGAACAAGCTGTTCACGGCACTGGCACTTGCTTCTATTTGCATGAGGCGGTTTTCTGAGGCTGCTCTTCCATAGGAATGAAGAAGAAATACCTGCAGAGAGTGATTCAGAGCAGCAGCCTAGCTGCACATGCTCTGATTCATCTGCTGGAGGAGTGCATCTCTCTTGGATGACTCCAGATGGAATTCACGGACTCGCCTCCCCAGTCTAAAGTTAGCCTGCACGGATCTTACCTGCTTACTTTTCTTGGGAGTTCAGTTCTTCTGGGTTCATAAAATATTTAAAACTTTTTACTGAGTATTATTGGTAAATTCACTAATGTGGTTCTCTTCTTTTATTGCCGAAAACACAGTAGTCACCTCCCAGACTTGAGCATGCAAATGAAAAAATGAAGATTATTGTGTGAAGGTAATGAAACTGTCATACCCAGCTTTACAAGAAATGAAAATCTTATACAGACTTGACAAGAAAACACATCTTTATTCTCAAATAAGTTAAAATTTTGAAGGAAGATGATAAAATAGTATTAGAGAAAGAAGGGGAAAACAATGTTACAAATGACCAGAATAGGACTTAGCTCTTCATATTCCTTTATTAGCATGCCTTGCTGGTTTTGTTTTCAGTTCTCTTGTTTCTTGTTCTATGATATATCTGCACTACTGGTAGCAAGGAAATTAATTGCTCCTGAAGGTTATACAGCAGAAGTTAGAGACAATCCATTAAAATTTAATGAATCTGTCACTCAGTTGTTTCCTCTGTTTCACTTATAGTTTTTAACGAATATTTACTCTCCCCATGGTTTATCTGAGATTTTTGGTATGCAGTCTTCCCTGAAATAATGAACTTTTCAAAATAAAATTTTAGTGTAAAATATTTGGCTTCCTAATTGGTATTTTTTACTGTGTTTTGTCTAAACAACTTTATTGTTCTCAGTGAACTACTCTGAACTGTTTTGAAGGGTGCACTGTGAAGAGCAAGCTTCATTTAGGTAAAAAAATCCAAACAGTCTGTGAGAAATGATTGTTGCCTATCTAAAAGGATCTCTCTAATTGCATGTTCTCAAGATAAATGGAAGTTCTAGGAAATTATGGTACGAAGAGAAATGAAGGTCAGAACAACAGGTGAAGCTGTCACATTCCATCCCCTGCAGTACGAATATATTAACTATGCCTGCCAGGTACTCCCAAGTGTGCTAATAAATCATTATGTTTGACTCTGCTGAAGAATTCCTGTATAACAAAACAGACCATACCCTCAGAGGATGACATCTTTCTCATTCAGATCAATGTATAGTCACAATTCCTTGGTTTGTCTTAAACATATTTCCTACAGAACACTTTGTTATTGTCAGGTATTGGATGGAAATTAATTGCTCTGACAGTTCAGTGACAGAAGCCTCTGATATTGTTATACTGAATTAAATTGACTTTCCACAAGATAAGTTGTTTTCTGCGTTGTTCTTCTTAGCATCACACGTCCCAAAGATCAAATTGCCATCTAAAATTGCCAGTTTATTAATTTGATTTTTTTTCCTTTTGCTGCTAAGATAATTGATCTCTTCATTGTTAGATAATTTCCTTCCTGAGCTCAAATTGATGATAATTAGATGCAAGAACTATAGAGAAAAGACTGGCTTTAGAGGAAAATCAATTGCAAATGTATGGGTGGATGATAATTTTAGTTATATTATCACTATAATATGTATTTATTCAAAGCTCTTTCCAGATGTAGGAAAAAAATTGAAAAAAGGACATCCTAGAGAAAACTGAGGTACTGGGGTTTTGTGGGGTATCTGCTAGAAAAAAATAATCTGAATAGAGAGCAACTTTTTTCAGAACAACTCCATTTCAAAGGTAGGTAGTATAATTTTTGTTTAGCATACATAAGATCATTTCCATATGGTCACTTCTATATGATCATAAAAATTTTAATGTCTGCCACTAATTCCTCAGAGTTTCTAGGGTTGTGCCCCATTTTAGAAAGCACTTCTGTCAGAAGATTCCCAGATTCCATTGTCATGTCTTGCACGCCTAATGTGAGACTCAATATGATTTACCCCTTCCCACACTCCTCAGCAGCAGTGCATAGATCAGGTGTGTTTTCCATGCAGGTTCCTGGTGTCTGCCTCTCCTCAGGACCTCAGATCAGACAGGAATATTCAGCATGCCCCTGTCTGCCAGCTGATGGCCAAATGGGAGAGATTGAACAGGGCTGTGCCACAGCCAGGATGCAGCACTGGTAGAAAGAACACACCCACAAGAAGTCAGGTGCTGCAAAACCACGCCCTGCCCTGTGCCTCAAGCCCTTCCCATGATTGCTCTGTTTAGTTGCCATTCAACAACTGGTGAAATATCCTTCCCATGGTCTTGTGGCAAGCGAGTTTCCTGCATCAGGATCTTTTTTTGGTGATAAGTCTGAATTCACAGTGTTTAACTGCTTGAAACCTCTTTTACTTGTATGAGCTGACTAGAAGGAGCCAAGCCTAAACTGTGTTTGAGAAGAAAATCAACATTTTGTCATACTTCATATTATGGAGCAGGTGAAATAGCTCCTTCAGATCATTATAATTTGATATTTTTGAGAGCTAGTAATAGTTTGAATCATATTTCTGAAGGATAGAGCCATTTTAGGACATTTGAAAATAGGCCAAGTTAGCTTCAGATTAAGTGCCTATATCTCAGAACTCTAAGGATGGACTGGGAAAGACCCTCTTTTCTTATTGCCTTTTCTGAAGTATCTGTGCTAGCTAATCTCAGAAGGATGTGGGCCTAGATGGTTCTTTTATGGATCTGACAGATTACAGCAGCTGTTGTGCACCCAAGATGGGATGGGACTCACTGTGCTTAGTGAAAATTTTCTCTACTCCTTCCCACATTCCCTGGTTAAACTTCTAGAAATGACATTGTGCCCCAAAATCTTGAAAGAGATGAGCACTAAGGCTAAGGAAGGTGCAACAGAGAACCAGCTATCTTCAGACACACAATGAAACGCCTCCTTTCTTCTAAGAACTTGGAATGGGAATGACTCAAGGAGTTATAGAAATGCCACATTCTGTCTTTCTGCAGGTAATGTTAAATTCAGTCAATGGCCTTATTTATTTCACAGGCCTTTCCCATTAATTTTAATTATAATGTAGTTATAATTATAGGTCCTCAAAGGAAGAACATCTGCTTAGATGAGCTATACCAATTGCAACGAAAACATAGAAAACTAGCAGAACAGTATATTTAGAAGAGGATTCCAAAATGCTGAATTTTGGTACCTTGCATTGTTAGTTATAACAAATTCAAAAGCCAGAATAAAAGTAACCTCCTTGTTGCATGAATCTTTTTCTCCCTCTGGTAAATGACAAGGTTTATCCTCCTCTTTGTTAGGAAAAAATTCTAATATTGGTGTAATTTGGAGGCATCTTCTTAGGCTCAACTTATTACCAGTGACCTCACTGTTGTCAGGACAACACTGCACATCAGGACTGATAAAATACATTTTCTCTTCAGGCTGGCATACTGCATCCTGAAAATAGAACCAAATAGATCACAAATAACTAGTGACTATCTTTTTATGATAAAATTTATTATAATGCATATGTATGCAACTAAGGATACGTGATTTAGGCTAGTTCTGAGTATTCTTCTCGTGCTTTTTGTCTTTGAAAGATATCTGAATCTGATATTTTGATATGAAGTACTTCCCTCTTCTTTCAGGCAGGGAATATTGTATTAAATAGATGACAGATCCTTGTCACAGCAGCACTACCATGATTCTCTGTAATTTCACCTTTGATGTATTTTTAATTAAGAAACCACCTTTGTTTTGAAGAAGATCCTAAAGTCTTCAAAAAACTGCTATATATTAAAACACAAATTAGGTCTAAAGATATTCTCATGTGGGAACATCTTTCTGTGGATGAGGAGATGGGGGGAATTAGAAATTACTTGTTTGGTTTTAAAACAAGATTGCAAAAGGAAAAAGTATAGGAAAGGATATGAGGATTTAAGGGACTTTTAAGTAGCAGGCTGGAATCTCAACATAATTGTGTTTGGCACTTTACCAATGAGGGTTGGGAGTTTATGTTTTGGGAGGAATCAGAGTGAACAGCTGTCAGCAGGTCCTTACATGAAAAGATAAGCCAAAGCTGTATATCTTCTAGGTAGTTCTCAACCCCTGCCTTGAAATTACACTGTCACCATAGTAACCTTATCATGGCTAAATGGTGCCTAAGTGCTCCACATTGCCAGAGCATCTTCTTGATCCCAAAACTTTGACTTTCTCAGTCATTGAGTTTCCTGGCTTAAGGAGAATTTGATTATTCTCTGAAATGAACATATATGAGTAAATGCTAGAAAATGGAAAGAGACAATCAAGCTAAAGTGAAAGGTTTTACATAACTGATAAGAATAAACTGTCCAGAAAAGGTACAGATATGGAGAGGTCTATAAAATTCAGCCACAATTTACTAGAACAATTTCTAGTAAGTACTGTGAACCCAAAGGGTCTTATGGTGAAGTACCTGATGTGGTTACCTGACAAAAGTAATTACCTGACAAAATAGTAATTTCCCTCCTCCTTGTCCAAGGTTACCAAGCACAGTTCACATGGTGCAAACTGAAGGCTGCCAGCAGGAAAACCAAATTAAATTAATTCTGCATGATATTTCTCAGAAACCTCTTGGGACATTCAGAGTACAAGCCCTATAAACCCAGCAGGGAAATTTCTCCTGCTGGTTTTTCCTAAGGACTTCACAGCTGCTTCTGCCTTGCTGGAAATGCACACGTATACACACACACACACATGTGCCAGCACACAAGGGGTCACACAAGGAGTCCTGGGGGACTGGATGGGTTTTTCATGTGCTATGTGCCAGTGCTCATTTCATACTGCTCATGTAGCTGGTTCATGATCAGTGAAGGGACAAGGAGGTGGCCAAAACACCCAATGTCTCTTTACATGCCATATCTGCAACATATCTTACTTTAGTATTTCTGTCTTGCTGAACTCCAGCAAATAAACACTCAAAAGGAAAGCCAATCTTTTCTTCTTCCCCTTCAATCAGAATAAGGAAATATTTCATTACAGTATTGAGAGTTTCATCAAGCCTTTGAACAAAATTGAGCCTAGACTTGATGGTATTTCAAAATTTAAAATGCAGGAGAAGGCCCTTTGAAATTTTGCTGATCAAAAAACATTTAAAGGCCACAAAACCTCTTAAAATTTTTATTTACAGTTCACATTTAATTCAGGTTGTTAGGGGAAGTTATAGATTAGTATACCCTGCTGTTATAAAATACATATTTATAAGGTTTAGATGAATAATTTATGGAACTAATGTACTGCTCTGCTGCTGAAAAAATATTTGCAATCAGATAATGTTTTCGAGGATTTCTTTGTTACTTGAGATTACTCAAACCACGTATTAGTGATTAAAATTTTTATTCTGTGGCTTGCCTGTGACTGGTTCTCAGAATATCTGATATTCTGACTGTAGTGATAGTTTAAATAAGTCCTATGCTGCTACTTACTTGCTCTGATTGGACTGATAAAAGAATGTTTCTAAAATAAATTGCCATGTAGGAGGACAGAATATTCAGTTTCTGTGAATGGTTGTGCATGTGATTTTGAAAAATATTTCTACCACTGTGATTTGATAGCATAAATATTTGAACAAAAGAAATATAAGCCAACACTAAACATGCCAAAGCAAAATATGTACAAATATTTTAAAAGAAGTATTTTCCTCTATATTGTCTCAACTTGAAATCATTAAGATGAAATTAGGTAATTTTTTGTATCCTTTTTTTATGTAATGAGACTAGAAGCCAGCTTCTATTCTGTTCTGTTCTGACAGACCTATCTGCTAGTCTTTATTTATTTGGAAAACTAAATAAAGTGTTTGCATCTGTATGTACCTCACTTCAGAAAAATGAGTACATTCTTCTCTGCTGTACTTAGGATGGGTCCAAGAGTATGACTTACCCAGTCATTTCACAAGGAGGAAAAGGACCATTAATATCATCTGTTCCAAATGAATAGCTAAGCCAGGACTGCAAATAGGTTTTTTACCTCTCATTACTGAAACTTAAGGAACAAACTTCTCTTGATGATAGTTGACAAGATTAACAATATTTCTTCAATTTTATTGGCCAAATGATGATATGACATGGCACGGCAAACTGAAGAATTATTTTCTGAGTTTGAGAGTGTTGTTCTGCAGGTCCTGCTCTGTCCTTTCTGTTTCTGCCTTTTTTTTTCCCCTGGTTGTGAGCTATGGCACCTGGTTATAGACCACTGGAATATGGTACGTTCACCTTTCCAAAGAGTGGAACATCATTCTAAGATGGAGAATCGATGTCCAGCAGATGAGTCACTGAGCCAGGGCTCAGCTTCTCTGATTTCTGTCCATAGCCCTACCACAAATCTCTGTGTTATTTCAGGAATATCACTTTCTCTACTTTTGTTTGTCTGTAAAACAATTAAAACTATGATTTCCCTATTTTTTGTAAGAACAACATCATGTTAATGTCATGGTTTCTAAGTGATACAAAAGGGACTGTAGGATGGATCCAGATGATAAAGACAAATAAAACCTTCTGCACAGATGTCATTGTCTGACTTGGAGAGTCAGTCATACCATCAATCTCTAAATGTCAAAATGTCAGTATTGCATAAAACAAGAATTTCAGAGTGTTGTAGAGTGCAATACATTTTTCTAGCACATAAATATATTTTTATGAAATCCTCCTCTATACTAGCTGACATTCTAATGAAAGCCACTTAAACATGAAGGGTTGTGCTCTAATCATGTAACAAAGACAGGTGGTACAAAGAGCCATTTCTCTCTTTTGTGACTGGTACAAATTGTTCTTCTGTCTTTGAATGATAAACATCCTTTGTGAACTTTCAGGAGGAAGATCAGCCTTCCTCAGGTGACCTAGGCTTGGAGTACTGCAGAGAACTCTCTCTACAGACGGGAAGACATTTGCGAAGAGCAGCAGAGTGGTTTTCTTGGGGTCTTTCTCCCCAAGACTCTACAAATTGCTGTGGGAAGGATGAGAAAGAGGTTCTTTGTGACACCCCCTGTGTACAATGGCCTTCTCTGTGACATTCACTTAGCTAAGAAAACTAGATGAAACATGATGAGCTGGATCTGTCGTGAAGTTGCATAAAGGACTAGGCTATTTTCATGAAAACTGGCTTCAGCTGCTTACCTGAAAGAAATTGACAGAATGAGAGCATTAAAAATGGGGTTTTATTAGAAAAGATAACGGTAGTAAGAGCCTTATATTTTATATTGGACTATGAATGAGGCATTAACATTAACCAATAGCAGGTAGTATTTTTCATAACAGGGTCATGGGATAGTTTACTACTGGAAATCACCACTGTATTCAAAATCAAGTGTACAAATGTCTTTACCCTTATGACTTTGACCACTTTAGAGAAATACATCGATGTGTGCACACACACACACGCACACACACACACACACACATGTGTGTGTGTGATGGGCATGTATATGTCTATGTGTGTGCAGTTGACATGCATATTTGGTGAATAAAACAGAAATGTAGAAGCCCTGATATGTGCTAATTTTCATCCATTTCCTCTGTGGAAAAGAGCCAGTATATATCTGGGAGGTAAATTGAGTGTAGTGGTCTATTTTTGCATGGGTACATGCATGTGTATGTGGAATACCTAAAAATAATCATCCTCAGACTCATTCCTACATATGTGTGGGAACATACCCCAGATGTTCACCTCTTAAGCCTTTAGGCTGACTGTTCCCACTCTGTGGGAGAAAGGATGATGGAATATGTATGAGCTTTTTCCTCGATTATGTTTGTTACAATGTCAAAGTACTGGCAGCTGTCCTAGTGGAGATAGGAGTAAATCTGGCAGACCGTAGTCTAAAATTAGTTTTCCCTACACGTAATTGTCCTATTTTAATTTTTTTTTTTTTTTGCATTCATCCCAGCCACATCAAGCTTGTACATGAATCAGGTAACCACCACCTCTTTGCATGTTGCTGAAATTATTTTCTTTGATGAGGTGGACAATTAGAAGTCCACAGTTTGGGCTTTTTTATTTCATAGATGTTCCTAGGCAAGTACTTCTATCTTTGAAGAAGTTTAAGGATACTTATTATACTAGCACAAAAACCCCAATGAACTCAATGAACTCTGAAGTTCAATGAATTCTCAATGTCCTCAATGAACTCTGAAATTTTGCTTTTGTATTTAGTGACTTAAAACAGAATGAAGGCTGTGAGGGATGTTGGCTCTCAGTCCATCAGTGGTACAACAGAATGATTCAGGTCAGACTCTTGCACTATACTTTTAAATCATTCTTGCCTATCTGTACTTCTGGGATTCTGCTTGTTATTTCTCTACCTGAAAAAGAGATCTTCAAATTGAAATTATTTGTTCTTTTAGTAACTGTAAACCTTGCTGGTTTCAGAATTTTTGGAACCTGAAAAAATGTCTGCTTCTTTTTGTGTATATTCTCTACTACTCTGCAGAGAATACCTGCTCAAAAATCATGGATCAGACTTTAAAATTATTATATTTCAGAGGGGAAAAGGAAAGATCACATTGGTTTTATTTTGCCATGGCTTTATATGATTTCTAAGGGTAAACTTCCAATTTGCAAGAACATCCAGCCCATCATTAGCTGCATGTGCACACACTTACACCTACACATATCTCAAGCCTCCCTCTTTCGTAGCTGGTGGAGGTTCCCGTGAGACAACAGTAAGGCTGCCTACAGTCTTGCACATCTAAAACCTGAAACTACTTCATTAAATTTGGTTTTGTAAGTGAATCTTGAAAGAAATACAGGAGGAACTGAATAAGTAGCTTCCCTAGTGCCTGTACAATGAGAAGTCAGTACCTCCCATCCAGTACTTATGCTTGCAGTCCCTAAAAGAGCGCCTGAGACTCTCCATTTCTGTAGAACACTTCTTGCCAGGGAAATGACCACAGCTTTTTGGCTTGGGTGTGCAATATCCAGGGAACCTCAGACAGTCCACATATCTAGGGGGTAGCTGTCTACTGAACTTCAAGAGAAGCTTGGTTTGTCTTTGCTCATCTGTTACAGCTTGTATGGAACTTCAAGTGGTGTGTTTCATTTTCACAGCTTTCTGAGTAAATGAAATAACCTGAAGCCCTGTAAAGTTGATGGAATAATCAAAAGTAAAACAAGGCAAATAATTCTCCTCCCCATCCAGATTTGCAGGAAAAAACATTAAAATCTAATAAATGTTGTTTTGATAGTATTAAAACAATGAAAGAATAATATAAGAACATAAACTGTTTTCATTAATGATGACTTTTAGAGTTAATTTGAAACTCAGATTACCTGGATTTATGGTCAGCTAGTTTTAACAAGTAACATGAAACCAAATTAACAAGGAAATGTGTAGCTAAGAAAATTGGTGGGTCATATTTGCACATGCATTTTTTCCACGTGTTATCCAACTGAAGTTTATTTACAGAGAACCTGTGAATTCTATGTCATTTACTCATTTATCCTTTTGCTCAGTGTAAACTTAACTATTATAAGTAGCTACACCAATACATCCTTATTCAAACAGCTTAAATGTGTGCTAGTTTAGTGAGGTTCAGAATGTACTTAATTTCTTTAGTGTATAGCAAGGGCTAATGTTTAAAACCATGCAAATTTTTCATTGCATTAAGGAATTGGGTACCAAAAGGCTGTTTGTGATTGTGGTGCTTCCTTTCCTTAATACCAAATTTCTGTTGTTACTTAGTTGTTCATTATGAAAAATAAGTCATCACTTTAAGAAAGTACACAGCCTCATTTTTCTACAATTAGAAAAGAGTAACTGTGTAGGCTGGCTTAATTTGCAGGCAGGTGAATTAATAATGGTGTGATACTCAGATTTTTTCTTTATGCTTTCCATACTTAGAAACGGAATGTCTCCAGTCTGCTTATTTCTTCTTCTGAGCAACTCTCATTCTAGTAGCTCATTCTAACACATTTTGTGTAAGGGTTTAAGGTCCAAAATAATGCAGAATGGCAGCAAATAAGAAGATCATTATCTTTCTCTTTGGTATATATGCAACAAATTCCATAAGGAAGAGTTGCCACTGTCTAGCCAGGGAAAAGTTTTGAGCTCTGTTTCATTTTATCTAGATTCCTTTTATCTGCATTTATTGATTCAGAAGATAAACTTTGCACAAGAATTCAAATTTTTTTAAATCTGTATGATAATATAACAATACAGGCTGTGATTTCCTTATGTTTATGCAGAGGTTCCTTAAGGTCCTGCCTTCCCTAGATCTAGGGATACTTAAGGATCACAAAAGTATTTTAATTGTCAAACATTTAAAGGTGATCTTATTATTATTGACCTCTCTGTCCGGTCTTTTTCCAGGTGGCTTTTGAGCTCAAAAGGCACAAACAGCTTCATAATTTTATTCCCCCCACCCCCCCACACAGAGGTGATGACCATCTGCTTTTTTTTTTTTTTTTTTTTTTTTTTTTTTTTTTTCTTTTTTTTTTTTTTTTTTTTAATTTGCACTGTGAACTATTAAATATATGCAGCTATGCACAGCCTGCTTGGCTCAGCACTCAGTCCAGTGGCTGATGGATGGTTGGGTGGTTTGCTTAAAGCAAAAAAAAAGAAATAAGGATTTATTACAAGCTAAGCAAAACCAACCTGCCAGCCCATTCCAGCCTCTCGCTGTGTGTGCTTGGCTCTGCGGAGGGGCAGGAGTGAGGACTCTGACTTTGGGGTCCCCTGCAGCCGGGGGTGGAAGGGCAGTCCCGGGTACCACAGGGAGGGCCGAGCATCTTCAGCACCACGGACAGCGCCTCACGCCTCGGCTCCGCCCGCCGGGCCGCAGCTGGCCAGCGGTGACAGGCGGGATCTGACCCTGAAGGGGTATCCTTTTCCCTCACCACCAGCTCTGACCATCACTGTCCCCTCTGATTCATGGCTTCGACCAATAAAACACACTTGGAGGGCCGAGAAGAAGAGGCTCCTGTCTCTCTGAGTCTCTTTGATAAAGGCTTTATGTTGGTTTTCAAAATTAGAAGGTTAGAAATCTGAGGTTGAGGGACACTGGATGTACTGACCATAAAGTTTGCCTGAAGGTTCCATTTTTAAAAGAAATATTAGACTGGCACTGATGCTAATGGCACTGTCAGCAAGGACCGTTTCTTCTTGTGAAAGTAGGAAAATAATTAGGCATTGCAATGGATTATACACTTGCATCTCAAAATAACATGGAGAAATTTGGCCTTGCAGTGCTTTTCCTGAGATATTGCCAGTGTTGAGTGCATAGCTCAATGGAATTAGCCTATGGTCTCACAGTGTTTTAAAAATGAGATCTGAGTACATCTTATGCATAATGCAAACCTGTAAGACTATACAGTACAGGCTAGCTATCCTTTTTGTCTTTTGGGGGTTTGAGAGGGTTTGGGTTTTTGTTTTATTTTTGTTGTTGGTTGGGGTTTCTTTTGTGTATGTTGTTATGCTTTTCTCTGTCCTTTTTTTTTTTTTTAAACCCCCCTGTTCCATTAAACCCATCTAGTAACTATAGATGTGCACTGAACTAGATGCAACACCATTTGAAGAGGATAAACATATTTCTTAAGTAAGAAAGCTCTTCCTTGATAGCTCTAGATCCAAGTTTCACTTTTGCATCCTCCACTTCCACCCCTTCAAGCTTTGATGCTGCCAGTAGCAGATTCTCTTCCTGGCCACTTCCAACAGGAGAGGGTGGAGGAGAAGAAATGCTTCCAGCACTCTTCCAGCACTCTTTCCCCTCATGGCAGCAGAAGCTTCTCATTGATTTAGCTGTTAAATAATTCAGAGGCAGCAACCATCTGTTTAAGTGAATGTCCTGTTTCATGTCTACCCAGGGAAAAGGCAGCAATCTGGAAAGAAACATCAAATGTGACTTGCTGACTTTCTTACATAAAGACTAACAATTAAGATATTTTGCTCCAACATTTTATTTCCCCTGAGCTGGAACTTGCTAAATCAGACTTTGGTACACCAGAGACTAATTATAATTGGGAGACAGTGGTCTTTCCAGGAACCAACTTCTAGGAAAAACAACTGTAAAGATAAAAAATATTCAGTTCCATAAACATTCTTGAGAATTTAAAGAAAAAAAGCAGACCTGGGAGATTTGGTTTCAGGGACTTTCATATAGCCTCTGTGTATGTGCACTTTGGATTTTCCCCATCTACTGGTTTAGTTCTTCTGTATCTGTGTCAAATTTAAACCACTTGGACATCTGATTCACTCTCACAATTAGAAAGCAGATTTTTAAAGCTAATTAATTATTAATGATCAAAAATTTCATAGGATAATAGCAATCTGAGTCCACACCCAGATTAATTACTCAGTTTAGTAATTCTGCATTCTTTAAAACATAGGAGTGTGTGAAGGAATGACTTAGTGTGTTCTTTAGGGCTGATAATAGACAACTGTATAATCTGATAAGCAAACTTGTAAAACGTGTCTGCACCTCTGATATTCAAGTTACTTTCTATTTGGTTTTGGCAGGACCATTGCTTAATTATGAGATGGAACCATGTCAGGGCTGTCCTCTCTTTCTGCCACTCCAAAATCAGCGTAGATACTTCAGATAATTTTTTCCATGCTGGTGTAGGGAGTTTCTCTGTGTCAAAACAATTTTGAAAGAGTAGGAAGCAGAAGAAACTTTGCCCGTCCTCAAATACATTTTTCAATAATGAGAAGAGAGAGACAAGGAGAAACATGTGTGAGAAATATAATCAGAAGACAAATAAGAAAACATTACCACCATTATGATAACATTTTATGGTTGATAGTGCATGTAATGTATTCTTTCTGCACTGGTCTCTTAATCAGGGGAACTGCTGCTTTTTCAAGTTGTCCAAGTGTCAGCAATCCCAAAATACTGTATTTCAGTCTAGGATTCACCTCAGCTAGATAAATTTGTTTAAAAACCTTATCTAGTTGCTTGCCATCAGTAGTTAATGAGGAGAGATAGACACTTTCAGCAGGTGACCCATCACATCCTACACCCAAGGACCTAATGTTGAAGAGCTAAGTTTCATTCAAGGGTTTCCTGTTTCTCTAAATTGGAGACTTTCCAGAACATGTATAGTCATACATGTTCTGGAATAATTCTTTCTGTCTTTTAAATCTAAAATTGAAGGTACATTCTCAATCAATCCTATCAATCCTGCAAAGCATCTGCTTTCATATTCTTCACAGAAAGTTTTCTGATCAGAACTGAATTGTTTCAGCTGCACCTGGAATTTCAGTTCCCAAGCAAATTTTTTTGGGGAGAGCTGAAGTTTCATTCCTAGATTTGTCCCTTTTCCACAAGATTTGTCAATCTGTGTTAAGGAAACAGAGCCGTTCCCCATGTGCCGAAAGGTGATACACTTCTCTCTTTTTGGTGAATACAGGAAGCTCTGAAAGACCTTTCAGAAAGACTCTGGTTGACCATGGCATAACATTTTCTTTGCTACAACTACTTTCTCTGACTGAAAGCAACCAGTATATAATTATTGGTACTGGTTCTAGATAAGGCTGTGGAACTAGATGGACAAATTAATCTAGTTTAATCTAATGCAATTTGTAAAACTACAGTTGATGTACAATAAAATTGCTTTAAAAATTTGCTTTAATTACAAAGATATGGGATATATTACTTCCTTATGGAATTTCATAGAAAGACATAATTTTTAGTGAATTCAAAGGTATAGCTCAAAAATTATTTCCTAACGTAAAGCTGTATAGGATGTTTTCATAATCTTCTGTGACAAGTGAAATACATCTTCCAGGTCAATCAGACATAATACTGTGTAAAAGCCAGAATATATTATCCTTTATTACTTTGTCTGGATAAGTTGTGTATTCAAAGATGCTGAAATTATACTTAGACTGAGCTCCTCCATCACTTAAATATAAGTAAAAGACATGCATGCAGTTTTGTTTTGTCATGTGATGCCTTTGTAATTACTAATAAAGTAGTGTTTATTTTTTAGATCTGATTGAATAAACACTTATATTCAGGCTTCTGTATTTCACTTATATGCCACCAAAATGCATAATGCATATACAGCATGAATTATCATCTATATTTGAGTGGGAGATGTTTTATGATATTAATCTACTTTCTTTGAGTAAGAAGCCTTGCAATGTATTCTATGCATAATCAGGCAACTGTTTATCCTGCTGTGCATATTATCAGCAGTTTTAAAAGGTGCCAGTCCAGAGGGTTTTCATTTGCCTCAAATATTTCATCTGGCTACAATGCTGGAAACAAAAGGAAAGTAATATTTTGAGCATCTCCCTGTGTTTCCCTCTTCTTCTCACTCCACTTTTCAGCAGAAAGATGGAATGGAGCTATTCTTTGTCTAGTTATATTGTAGAAAAAGACAGGACAGACTTGGGACTGGGCTGAGGGAGCTATGACCTTGCTAACATTGCACTTGTGAATGGATTACGGTGGCAGGGAGTAGGCAAATGTTAGCATTCCCACCCTTCACATTTTACTGATAGAGAGATGGCTCACAGTTCTCAAAACTGAGGTTTGCAGCTCCAGATTGACAATATTAGGGTTTTTTTTTACATCTAGATGGTTCCATAAATCTTGATGGCATTTCATTTGCATGAAAATTCTAAAGAACAATCTAAGTGGTTTGTTATCACATATTTCCAGTTGCACTCTGCCAACCTGAATTTTGTGCTGTCACTCCAAGGGGAAGTCAGCAGCCCCAGCACCCCTGCAGCCAAGCACTGCAAGCATCACCAGGTGCTGTTTTCTGCCAGGGGGCCAAGAGTGCAAATAGACATGGCACACCACTGAGGCACTGACTCTGATGATGAACCTGCCTTTCATAGAAATGAATGTTGGAGTTGAGGCATTTAGGAGTTCTGCCAGGAGTGTAGCTGCGTGAAAAACACAGTTCTAGCCTGTATATTTGTGATAATTAAGGTTACACTCCTACAATCTTATATCATGTAATTCTCCATGGAAAGATCTTGGTTGTCAGTTTAAATTTCACTGATTTTTTAAAAAGTAAGCAATCTTCTCCTTGAGAAAATGTAAATTTCTGCAGATGTGAAATAAATCCCAAACTCTTTATAACAGTAAGCCTTTATTTTGTATTCCTCAAGAGCACCACCACTTTCTGGCACCTTTTAAAGTTAATGTTTAAAATGGTACTAAATTTTATTTTCTTTAGCTGTTTCTTTCAGCCTGGATGTAGATTAACAGGTTTTACAATATCTTCTTTATCAGTACCTACATATCCTGGTGGATTTGACCCTTCTGCCAAGTGTGTTCACCAACATAGAAAACTCTGTTTATTTGTACCATTACAATAGCCAGGAAATTAATGGAATTCAGATCTCCTATGTTTATCTTCTAAGCCTACAATACTAACTGTACCATACTCAATAATAATACAAAAAAGACAACCTATTTATCATCCTCTGAGATTTCTTTTTAGCAACCAAGTGCCTATATTAATAAATACAGCAAAATCAATTTGTTTCATACCTGTGCTTCCATGTTGCAATTGTCTTTCTGAGCACACAGTGCAGCTTGCAGGATGACTGGACCTTAGGTTCCTATTGCATTCCTTGTCTGTCTTTATTATTATCCAGTGCTGAGTTATCAAGTGTTTGTCTGTAGACAAACATGCTGTTTCCTCCAAAGAAAAAAAGCTCCAAGGGCTTAAATGGTAAGCCAAAATTTGCTGTCAAATTATTTCTTCATGCTCCATCTCTATTATAGATGTACATGGTGAAGATTCAGTCTTAGCTCTGATTGCCCCTGGAGCCCTAGTGTAGGTCCAAGTGCCATTTCAGGGAGCAGGTCACTCTGATCAGGTCACTTACAAGTAGAGCAAAGCATGCACAGATTTATCCTGGAGCACCTATCCTGTCCTGGGTTTTCTGAAGCCAAATACACCAAAAATTAATTCCAGCAAACAGGTAGTAACAGAGATGGAAAACGACTGGGAGATAGTGTTACACTCTCATGACTATTTTTAATTTTGTGCAGACAAGGGCAACTTGTGAGTGCAGTTGGTGCTTCAAAACATGATTGAATATAAAGGTCTTGATATTCAGCACTCCTCCCTCTATCATGACAAGACAAAACAAGGGAATTTTGCACATCAAGGTCTTAGATTCAGAGAATGATTTTCATTCTTTTTAAAGAATTTCAGGTTTGAATCATCTGCTTGGAAAGCTCTTGTGGGCTCCAATGATAATTTTGGTGATTCTACTGAAGGTAAATCATTCATGAGGACTCTTAAACTGACCTTTCTTATTAAGAAGAGGTATGCAGGAGAGTCCCCACTGATTGCTGGGTAGTGTTATAGTGAGATTCTGTCTGAGAAAGTGAGTACATTTTGGATTAGCTAAAGTATTTGGAAGGTTAGAATACCCACTCTCAAATTCAAAAAACTTCAGTAATTCGGGTGTCGATCATAGTATGCCAATTTGGTGAAAATTATGCCTAGTCCATCATGCAAACAAAATTTTTTTGAAAGGTGAAAAACCATTCATGATTAATACCCTACAAAACGAACCATTGAAAAGCTGTCATGACAAAAAGCAGCCTGCTTTTTTTCTACCAGTTACTCTAGCAAGGGGTAAAGGCTATGTTTAATGATGTGGAAAGTAGTTCTTAGTACCTCAGCATCACTGCCTTGGCTGTCAAAATAACCATTCATTTCTGTGCCTTGAAATGGACTATATACAGCTTTTTATGAAAATGCTTTGAAAGCCAAGCATTGTTACTTTGTGAGTTTATGGAATTCACATGGTAGCTTCAAAGAAGAATTATATGAATTTGAACAGCGTGAAGCCCTAATGGGAATGAACATGATGATTCAGATAATTCCTGATGATGCTCTCCTATAGAAAATGGACATTGCGTACATTCTTGTACAGCAAAGCCACCCAGTTACTTCTATTCTTTGAGCATTAATCTGCAGCAGAGCAGTCTTTGCTTTAAGCACTGCTGTACTCTAGGGCTGACAATTTGGATGTGATTACAGTGTAGGGGTCTCTAACACTATAATTGTCACATGGTACTTTGTGCTCCTGTAGCAGGCCTGCATGGTATTGGCAGTGAATAGAGACAATGGATATCCCATGGAAACTGAGTAACCCACCTGTGTTATGCTGCTCCTACCAAATTCAGTGGCAGTGTTTTCAATTATATCACTGTGAGCAGTATTGTGCCTGTCTGTGTGGGAATAAAAATGAGAGGCAAAGAAGAAAAGATCTGCATGAATCACAGACAAATTAGCTTCTCAGTGTTTGATTTTAATAAAAGGTTGTTGGAAAAAGGGAAGAAAGGTAAGACTGTGGTTAAACTGTTTTTGTCAATAAAATTTCATCACATGAACTTCCTTTTTTATTAAAACATTAACGATTGTCCTACCTGAGGTCTGCTTTCCTCTTCCTCTGGAGCATCTGGCTCATCAGTTTAGGGATTGTGGTCTTCAGTGTGTGGCTTTGTGAAAAGTCACCTGGTGCTTCTATGTTTATTTGTTATTGCTTCTGTGTGAGCTGGGAAATGCCATTAAATCCACCTGTCACCCTCATTACCAGAGATCTGCCAGGTCAGCCTTTCCTCATTAAGATACATCCCTTTCTTCCCTACTCTCTACAAACTTTTATCTCCTCAGATTTACAAATCCATGTACTCTCTCACACAGACAATTTTTTTAATGTTTTCATATTTTGGTTCCTCCTCTTTTACTGCAGTGATCTGCTGCCTGCTTTTGGCATCTGCCTTCCATCTGGGTGATCTACTATTTTTAATGAAGTACCTCTCAGGAATGCAGAAGAGCTTACCTATAGGACAGGACTATTTGTAAACCTATAGTTTTCTGTACTTATGGTAAGCTGCTGTATATAATATGTGTCAAATTCTTATCTCATGCTAAATTAATGCAAAATGTAACTGAAAAGTAGAAATCAAACCAGTGTTAGCATTCAAGCCACACTCATGTTTTTGCATCTTTTCTTTCAGAGTTCCTTAGTAGCAAAATGTCATGAAGGGAAGTTCAAATGTCAGAGATGACAGAAGTACACAGATGTGGGAACTCAGAACAAATGAGATTTTAAAGAAGAAAAAGATGCAATTCAAAGGTGATTCTAATTCGTCAAATGGAAATTGCAACTCAAAAAGAATAGGCCAAAAGATCAGAAATTCATGGAGTTTGCTTTCTTACCTTCCTAACTGTTGAGGTGCAGCACTTCAGAAATTTCTAGAACTTTTGGATATGAAGTATTATAAAAGTGCAAAACAAAAATTTAATCGTATTTAATTAACTTTGAAGTCTTGATAAGGTACTGTAGACTCAAGGACTTACTGAATATGAAATATGGGATAATATTTTTAAAATACATAATGTGTAATATGTGTAAGTATTTTCTTTTATTTCATAATAGATTCCTAAATTTTATTGTAAATTTTATATAGTCTTCTTAATAATTCAAATATTTGACTATTAAAATGGGAAGAGGAAGAAAAAAGAAGGGGAGAAATGGGAATGATTTATTTTATCTGAACTGTGTGAAACTTCCATTTTAAAATATTAGTTATAATAAAAATGTTATGTTAGAGATCTTTTGTGCCTATTAAAAATACAGATAAAGGCCACTTCAGTAAACCCACTATGTTTAACATCATTTATGCAATACTGTGTTATATTTAAACCGATTATGTTCCTTTATGAAATGAAATTAAAAGAAACATTCATCAAAACCACAAAGGTGCACGTTCCTGTTCAAACCAAAGTCATGCACAGAACAAAGGATTTTCTTGCATGCTTCTTTGTGGAGGGTTTTCCCTTATTTTAGTAGTGTCCATTTTTGCAGTTACATAATGTAACTCAGGGATTAAATTATTTCTCATGTTTTTTCTGAGTTCCCTGGGATAGCCTTTTCTGTTGAAGACAAGTAGAAATGCCAACAAAAGTGTGTTTGCAGTAGTTGAAGTAAAATGGGAGTTTGGAGCAGGGTAAACAGTAGTGAACAAAGAGCTGTGTAAGTCCTGTAGGTGATGCTGTGAGGGAGAGAAAAATGGAAAATGAAACACAAGAAGGGTGGACAGCTGCTACCAGGGACAAGGAATGAAAAAGGCTGGGGCCTCAGACATGGGTGTCAGAGAGCTGGTGAGTGATACTCAGCAAAACACATCTGAGAACACCCACTTGTCCTGGAAGGCACCCATGGAGCTGGGGACATGGTACTGCTTGAAGGCATGACTAGCAAGGGAGAGGAATTTTTTTTTAGAAAACCCCCTTCTGCATTGTGTTTCCTCCTCCAGGTGGCAGGAATGAACAGCATAGACAGATCCAGGATGAGAAGATGGATTGTGATGGAAGGGCCTCTGACAGAGGAAGAAAGAGGTGAGAAGACATGTGCAGTCAAAGTCTCAGCAAGAGGATCTGGAGCAGTTGGAAGAGTGACAGTGACCTGAAGCACTTGGAGTACAAGTCTGTCATGGAGAGGGGGATGTGCCCATGGTCACCCACCTATGAAGCAAATCACTGTATGTGCCACCCATGGCCTGAGGTACAAGTAGAGGACAGCTCTGATGGGTTCATCACACCTGCCCCACAAGTCTCCTCTCCTCCTCAGATGACAAGATGTCCCATCTCTTGGTGACTGGCAAAATGTAAGGGTGAGAAAATGGAGGGACTGGAGGACAGCCACGAACAGTTGATTATGGAGCCCAGTTTTGGGATGGTTGGGCTCTGAGACTGACAAATTGAGGGATACGGAGGGACAGTGGACTGAGGAGAAGGTCTGGAGGACAAGGGCTGGATGGGCAGGGGCTGCCCTGTGGCTGGGCACCCAGGACAGGGGGAAGCACAGGAGGCTCCTACAGCAGCAGACAAGGTGGGTGGGTGTCACAATAGAGCACAACACGAATCACAGAGACACAGCAAACTTCAGCCCTGGAAAAGGCAAAGAAGAAGAAACTTTATTTTGAGTTTTGAGAATGGCTGTGGATTGGAGAAAGAGGTCACCTCCTCTCCAACCACACTGGTCAACGAAAAGGTCCATCAAACCTTTCTCCTCCCAGGAGAAGGAATGAAAAACACAAAGACAGTTAGAAAAACATCTGTGTGTTTACAGAAAAACCTCGTGAGAAACTTTATCACACAAATTAAACCATCAGAAGGCTAAAACTCAGGGCCACAGGTGGGCTATTGCCTGCACCAGTGGGAGAGAGAAAAAGCAAATGCACTCTTTACCAGGATGAAAGAAGAGATGAGGTCATTAGAAAGACAAGGCTGCCAAAGATATCAAAAAATGTAGGATAGAGAGAAACGGAAACTCAGGACAGGTCTAGTGGGATCTTTCAAGTTTCACAACATTCATCCTGACCGAGGGTTGTGACTGAGCAGGACTTGGCTGGTTTTTGTTGTGAGGGAAAACCAAGTGAGCCCAGTGGTGTAACCTGAGGTCAAAACACTCAGATAAGCCTTCAGCTCTTGCAGATGGGTTGTCTTTGTTCCAATGTTTTGCCTGAACATGAAACACAATCAAAATTCAAATTAAGCAGAGTCCCAAAAGCCTGCAAGGCTAATCCCAGGCTTTGACAATGTCCAGAGCAAATTTTCCCCAGATATTTCATGTTACCTCTCTGATTTAGTGACAAGACATGTTCAGCAGGATCCCCTCTGCTCCAAAATTAAACCCAAACAGTGCAAAGATCATTCTTCCATCCCCTGCAAGGATCAGAGAGCTGGCTGATGGCAAAATCCCTTTGAAGCAGGAGTTGGATGCTGCTGCACTGTGGACAGAGGAAGAGAAATTGTAGTGATACACCACGTTCATTAGCTTGTGAAAGAAAATGTAGGCCATGTTCTGAAACACTGTGGTAAAGTCCAAGTATTCTCCATATCGGGGTTTTCAGATGGGTTATCGGGGTTTCAAATTTTCAGACCTACTCACAATTCAATGATGTAGCACTGCCAGATAGGTGCTTCTAGAAAGAGGCTGCATCTGCACCTATTCTCTCTCCCATGAATACAACTAGGAGCCACCACCTGCTTCCTGCATTAACTTTTCCTATTTCTTTATTATACTGAGAACATAAAATAATACAGAGCATACTCTGTCACTGACAAGTGCTTTCCAGCCTTCACTCAACAAAACCTGACATTTATTTCCCATAAAAAACACTCTTGCATAATAACAAGCGGACTTGGAAACCGTGACACTTTGTTTTGATTGTTGGTGGAACTGCAGTATTTTGGAAAGACAGACCCTGTAACATGACGTGCCTGGCACTTACTCTTTTGCACCGAACTGGACCTTCCATGGGAATCAGTTTTAGGAGACATGTAAAACTGGATGGAAACTGGGTGCCTCATTTGCTCAGAGGGAGCTGTTACACCCTCAAAATGCTCAGTGAGCTTCTGGGTGCAAGGAGAGGTTCCTTGTGCCTTTAGGTGGGACAACAACTGAGGACTGTTTTTAATCTACTGAGATAGGACTGTAATTTTGGAGTTGATATCCAAGTTGTGGATAATTTCTACCTTAACTTCAGCCATCTAAAAGTTAACTGTCTAGTCTAATGTTTCTTAAGACTCACTTTTACTGGGCTCAGTTCTTCATGCAGGGCACACACTGTGTAATGCAGTTTAACTGCTTGGCTACAGCTCTGCTACTTCTAGATCTAAATTGTTCTGTGTTTCTCTGGCTGTTATTTCTCTGTGGCCAGGTCCTGCACAATCTGAAATAAAAATGCTCTGCAGAGAAGGATCAAGCTAACATCAAAAAATGCCCTGAAAAGTCTCACATACAAACTAGATAGGAGTCTTATAATGCTTGGTAAAGAATATATTGACAACCACTCTTAGGCCCCTGATTTTGTCTGTGTCATAGCTCAAGGAATCTAGAAACCTCACTTCAGGCTCCAGAGAATGAAAGATGTTATGTTCCTGTTCATGTGGATTCATTTCATTGACTTACAGCATTATTTTTTAATCTCAAAGTTAATGTTCAAACAATTCGTCCTGCTCCCTTAATATCTAGAGTCTTAGAACAGCCATAATGAAAGTTTGATAGGATCTTAATGAACTAAATTGACCAAGTTTGCTTCTTGATGAGACAGCTCTGCAACCCATTTTATCTTCAGTTTGCAGAAGCTTATTAAACTAACTTGAAGACACAGAAGACAGCTCCAAAATGCAAAGACAGACATGATTGTTCTCAAAGGAGAAGAGAGAAAATTCACAATATCTTCAGCCAAAATGTGGTGATATTCATAGTTAAGCTTTGATTCAGACCCACCTAGTTATTTCCGGAAAGTCTTTGCTGGAATACTGATGAAGGTATCCCTTTGTAAAAAGCACAGTATTTTGCACTAAATTCCTTAGCAATTGATTAGCATTGTAGAAACTGTACACATAGTAACAATGGCTTCACAGAAGGTAATTTCTTTTATTGTGTATTACTTCCTTGAATCAAATGTTCCAGTTGCGTGGGCCACATCAGGCTAACAATACCTCCATTTTCTGAATTCAGTATATTTTATTTACCATAATTGCCTTACAACCAGTTGATTTCTGTCAAGAACAGACGTCAGCTTCAGAAATTCTCCAGTTGTCACTGGTAGCCATTTCCTCAAAGTAGTCATTAGCTTAGCAATAATAATGCTTAGCTCTTGGAAGAAAACGGAAATCTTTCTATGCATGTGAGTAAACTCATCAGACTCCTTTGTGAGTGATGAATAGTGTGGCTATTGAATCAACATTTTTGCATAATATTGAAGATTTCACACATCAACATAACAATTAACACCTCTTCCTAAAAGTTACTTTTGAGGAAATTACCTCAGCACTTTCAGTTACATGAAAAAAGGAAAGAACATTTTGATGACTGCAGAGCGTTTCTGTTTGGCACATATGTGACACCACATGCAAAGACAGTGATGGATTCCTTTGCTTTCTGTTAGAGATCCCAGAGTCATTAAAATGCTAACTTAATATGTGTTTATTCTGTACTCTTACGCACAGCACACTGAAAATTTAAATGCTTAGTAGGTGAGAGGGTTTTATTTTGGATCCACCTCAAGCAGTCTTCCATGACTGTTACAAAGTCCTGTGATTAGCCTGAATAAGAAAATTCACTAGCATTTTTGTCCTTATAAAACAAGTATCCACAGCTTTCTCCAGTGAGAACATGCACTCTGATTTTGTGCATGTCTTGCTCGCTGAGCCTCTTCACACACAGCTCTTTATCTGGCTCTTTCAGGATCCTTGGAGCCTGAGCAAAGCTACCCAAGAGAGGGTTTGCAGAGGTGCAAAGTGAAACCTTGAGCTAGGTCCAGCAAATCTAGCTCATCACTTGAAAGGATGTGTACAAAGAGGAAACAAACATTTTTGGGATAATAGATTGCCTCAGGTTTCTGCCATTACTCCTTGCCTCTTTTTTATTATGATTGACTGCTCCTCAAAAATGTTTGGTTAAAACATTTTTCTCCCCCTAGATGTGCATGAGGAGGAATTAAACTATGAGACCTGATAATGGCCTGGTAATTTAGGTTGGAGAACTAGGAACTCTTGTGAATGTAGGTGTGAAAATGCTGCGGGACAAAATGTCAAGTCAGAGTTTGCTACTGTTTTGACTGGGTCTTAGAGACTCCAGTCTCCTCCTGATCATCCAGGAGACACCTCCCAGTATGAGCTTTGTGGAGAACAAAAATCCTTAAATACAAGGATGTGACAAAATGGATTTCAGAAACATAGAGGCAGTAAAGTAACTATCTTCCCTTGTCTTTCTCTTCAGGAGTACTCCTAGGTATTTGCACTGCAACAACCAAGAAGACAAGGCAAAATCTGCAAACAAAGACATGCTGTTTTCCAATTATTGAAAATATTCATGGCTTTTAATTTCATTTTTTTAGTACCATTAAGAACACGACAGCCATATCCAGTAATTCTCTTGATAATTATTCATATTTTTTGCTGTTCCAATTACATAAATTAAACGCTTGACATGACAAAGTCATGTATTTGGAAGGTCTTTCAAATTAAGTATTGTTAGCAATGGGAGGTTGTTGATTATATTCCCACAGCGCAGCTAGGTCTAATTAGAGGGTTTTTCTGTTATGAGTATTCAGTCATATGCCATTTGGTGAACTTCTGCTACGTCTTGAACATTTCTCAACTTCCACTAGCTGAAGAGCTTCTGATTTTTCACTTACTATTTATAAATTTCTATGAGATTGCAAATGACATTCAGTGGTAATTAGAAGAAGTTCATGGATCAAAAATGATGGCAAATGTAGACAAATTAGACATTGTGTAGAGTTTTAAAAATAAAACCCACCAATATTAGTCTAGTCAATATTCCTTATAGAAAAATTACTTGCATACTACAAAAAAATCCCAACTTACAATAAGAGATGTTTTCCTGGGGCAAATGTGTTCTATATAAATAGACAAAATAATTGCATATAAAATATGCCACCAAGCAGCATTTTCAACATGAGAGAATAATTCAAGAGCAAACAATTCTCACAGAAGTCTAACAGCAGTGATTCATTGTAATCAGCAAGTCAATCACTCAGTTAGCATCACTGATGCTGACAATTAGTCTTTTGTCTTTTTTGCATCTGGTGCTTTTAGCAAGATTAATTTAATCAAGAAGTTTATCTAGATAATAATTTATTTACCCTCTTGCTTTATCTTGCAACTTGCATTCATGGTCAAAAGATCCTAATTCTTTCATTTTTAAGGAACATTAATTAAGACTGTATGATTTAAATAAGTACATGGATATATAAAAAATATACATAAATAAAAATTATATGTTTCTTTACACTTACTTTAAAGTAGGTGATATTACAAATATATCCCAGGATGTGATTTTTAATTATTTTTGCCACAGATCTGAGTAAATGCAGATTTGCATGAACAAAACAAGGTAGGTCTTGATTAAGTACCAGATGCTGCTCTCCTTCATTATTCTGGGAAATAGCATGACTGTGGGTGACAGACTTAGGCTCATTACCTGTCCCAGTATCGTAAAATTTTATTTTCATTTTAATCAATGGCAAAACAGAAGAACAATTCTTTAACATAAAGAGGTTTCTTCTCTTTTGCTTTTAAATTATCTTTTCTCCCTGCTCCTTGAAAAATAATGATCACTTTGAAAATTAGTTGTTCGTAGTAGAATAATCAAAATATCTTTTTAATTTTTCACAGTTGAATCTAATTATATTTAATCAAACATGATTTTTACATGCAGCATAAAAAACATTGAATAAAATGTTTTGACTCTAATTTTTTCCTATGGATTAAGAGAACTCAAATTTTGATATCTATTGTATTGTACCAAGCAAACTGTTTGTCCAGTGCATTTTGCCAGTTCATAATCTGCAACACTTTTCAAATAGCGAGTTCTCACATCTGTTATTCTTCTAGAAGTGCTTCCTCAGTGCCACATGGCATCACCTCTTCAGTAAGGCTGTAAAAACATTTTCTGCACTTAGCCAAATTGCTTACAGCAGATGTCCAACAATGGTTGTAACCTGGGCCTCTCAAAATGTAACTTTTGTGTTTATATTGATCTTCACACAAATAACTACCTTTCATGAGCAAAAGTGTTGTGGTTTCCTTTGTAAGAAAGCAGTTTATGCAATTCAAGGAGCTCAAGCAAAAATAAGCTTCTTTTAAAAGAAACATATTATTTGTAGACCACAAAAGAAATAGAAATTGAAAGTAAATTTTTTTTTTTTTTTGTGAAATATCCTTGATGCATCTTTTGCTAGCAACTGGAATTGTGGCCTGAGACAGGGAACAAAAACAGGGGAAAGAAATAATTTCTGAATTAGTCATATCTCTCCAAATCCTACTGTTTCTGTGGCAGAAATAACTTTTCCAGACACACCCCATCCTTCTTCTGTTCTGTGATTCTTATGCATATTGGACAGGATAGGTGATATTTTGTCAAGAGATAGGAATCATTTGCAAAAAAAAAAAAAATTAGAATAGAAAACAAGTCTTGTTGCTTGACATTTTCACACCCCATCCCCTAGTAGAATTCGCAGTAAGACGTTGTGCTGGTTTCAGACAGTAGGACACAGCAAACAACAGTCTCCACTGTAGCAACATAACCATGACTTCCACCCCTGGTATGCACCCAGAGTTTGAAAGTGATAGGCTCTGCCCAGCTCCCATTCAAGCTTTTGAATCCTACCAAACATAAATGGACATTTCTTATCCTTCACCATCACTCAGACACAGCAAAGTGAATTGTGTTTTATTTTCTGAAACTGAAAACTTGCACAGAAACTGAAGATGTATACAGTTCTCAAAGGACAGAACAAAATCCATAAAGGGAAACCAACAAACAAACAACAGCAACAACAAAAACAAAAATACCATCACCACCAAAAAGCCCCAACCCCCCTCCCCAAAAAATTTAAAAACCCCTCAACCCCCCAAAAAACAAACCAAAAAACCCCAAACAAAACAAAACAAAAAACCAACCCACTTCAGAAATGGTGTACTAGATTACACTCCACAGCCTTGAAGAAAGGTAGGTGGAAAGTACTTTTCTTTCCTTTTCAGTGCTACAAGTCCATATTGGGAGTTCTAACAACAGAAGTATTATTGTGAAAAAACTCATATAACTGCTATTTTTAAGGGTCCAGAAGATAGAGCCTTGTCTCTTTTCTTAAAAAGATAAAAAAAGGGAAAATAATTTTAGTTTTGCACTGACTAGCAGCTGTCAGCTCAAGGTAACTTCTCATTACTAGCTAATGTAACTTACTCTTTCAAAAAAATAGTGTAGCCATCTAATTTTTGGGTCTGTGAAGTTTGTATTTGGTACTTCATGGCATTCATTTCTCAGGCACGTTTTTTAAGGCAAAGAGGAAATACCTTAGGTATCTTGTGGCAATGGAAATGTGTGCTATTATTTAGTCATGTTTAGACTAGACACATATCCCACATTAAAAATTTAATTTTCCCAGTATTGGCGTAAACAAATGTGGGAAATGTATTCTGGGTGATTTAAGGAGATATTTTCAGGATTATTCCCTTAAGAAGCTAATATGTGTTACATGAGACAGAAGTGGGTGTATGAAATGACTAATTTTCAAAGTTTGAAGGTTTAAAAATAAAATTACCTGGGTATCTGCAGGCTTCATGAATACCTTGTAAAGTAGCAAAGTTTCAGAAGAGTGACTCCATTACTTTAAAGAGTTCAGTGAAGTGCAATGAACTGACTTCCCAATAAATAGAGTTTGTAAATTGTAACCTGACAATTAACTATCACCTAATGAAATAATGTCTATGTTACGGTATCTCACATTGTATGAAAGCAATAGCCCAACGTTTACAATTTTTTAGGTAATGACAGCTTATTAGGGGAAAAACTGGCATTCTCTTTATCTTCACTTGTTCCAGCAGTGTTAAACAAAGAGCTTCTTTAATAGTGAGACAAAGCAGCTAAAATAAACCACAGGAGATGAGCATATCTTTGGCTGGATAGGTCTGGGATTTTGAAGGAGCATATCTTGCATATCTGATACACATCGTGGGAGTACAAGAATTAATAGCCACAATTTTAGACAAATAATCTTCCATTAGATCAATCCCCCTATTATGTAATGGCTCTTGATTGCTTTTTTCAGTAGTTTATGTCATGATATACCAGAATAAGTGTAGTCCAACCTGCATGCTGATTTAAATCTCTGTAAGAGCAACCAGCAAGTTGCACCAGAATGATGGAGGGTTTCCTCCTCCTCTGCTGCCACCAGGTTTACATGGTGCCAGGCATTTCCTACCAGATGGGAAATAACTAGGGATCTCACTGCTATTTTTCTTCTTTTTTCCTTCACTGTGGGTGTGGGTGGTGATTTGCACACCCTCAAGCAGGTTAAAATGGTCTGGCTGTGTACTGTGCCTGTCTGCTCACAGGCACACAGAACGTGTGTGTAGCTCCTGACTGTCAGCCCACACAACCAAAGCAAAGCTTCTCATGGGCTGTGTGAACATGCCATTCCATAGGCTGGAGAGCTTCAGGAGCTGCTCTGCATATGATGAGGTGTTTCTGCTGAAAGGTAACTTAGTCTAATAGCTCCTGGACAGCTCGAAGCCCCGCAGCATCATCGGACATCCTTTAGAAATAAGTTCTCCATCCTACTGATACTCACAGGGGTATCACCAATGTTGGGGACATTTGTTTAACAGTTTGTCAGGTCTGGTGATCTGACTGGAAGAAGTTTGGTAGCACATATAAGTTTTCTGGCTTCATTTCTCACATCTTACAAGACTGATGTCCAAATATATTTTGTGTTGGCACAGCAATACATTACCTGGGAGCAAACCTGCTCCCACTGAGACCATTAAAAATTCTGAGTTGTTGGGAATAACTCAGGAATGACATTTACTCCTTCAATAGTATGCTAAAGAAATTGTAATATAAGGACTGAAAATAACTTTCAAAAAGTCAAAGAAATGGCTATGGAATTGCTTAGGTTTTTTTGTCCAATGTTGGCAGATTCTCTATCTAGAAATAAATACTGACCTTGCAGATAGTTTAAGAAAATAAGGTTTTAGTTTTAACAGCTTAATATTTCAGAATAATTTCTGTAAGGCTCCCTTTCACAATTTATTTTTGCAAGAATTAATTTTGACGTGAAAATAATATACAGAGAAGGTGTCTCTGATATGTTTTGGGAGCTGTTTATTTCACTCTGTTATGCAAAAATTGCTCATGAAGTGATCTGATAGCATCACATACAATAGAAATGCAAAAACACTTGAAATGGATAAACTGTGTTGGTGATGGGTAAGAGGCAAAAATCAGATCTAGTGACAAATATGAGCCTACTGTCTTGTTTTGTTGTCTGGTTTCTTTTTATACCATTTTATCTGTGTCTGCTCTACCAAATAATGTTACTTTAATTAAATGGAACTGTTCTGTCAGAAAGCAGAGGGTTCTTAGCCTGTCTCACAATGCTCAGACCCAAAATAATTGAGGATGCCATGAGGACAGCAGGGTGCTCTTCTAAAAATACCTTTATGAATGACTTTTCTTTAGTGAGATTTTTCAATAATTACTATATTACAGCACTAAGCATATGGAGATATCTTAGTGAGAAATTTGCTCTTGTGAAGAAGACTTGAACAAATATATTCAGTTTCAGGTCTGGTTTGGGGTGTAATGAATCATCTGATTGGAGAAAAGCTCCAGCCAGGGTGGGAAGTATGCAAAGATGATCTTATCTTCTTTTTTCTTTTTTTTTTCTCCTTTTTATCTTTCACTCAATTTTTCTGAAGTGAGAGGAGTCACCCAACAAATGAAATCTCTAGACTACTCTCTGTTTCCTCTGAGAAAATTCAGTTTCCATATCTCATCTGATCACTGAACTATGAACCACCCTGACAGGGCAGAGAAGGAGGTTCCTCATCTCTTTTGTTAACTCCATCTCATTCCAAACAGAGTAACTGAAGCTTTATTAAATGACAAGAGGAGAGAACAGTTAGACAACAAGTAGGATATTCACCTGGAAATCATGAGAAATTATTTTAAATCCCTACCTTCCAGGCCAGAGGAAAGATTTTAGCTTCTTCTCTACACTCCATCCATAGCAGATTGTGTGTTTGCTTTGGCATGCCTTTGGGAAAACTGCTGTAGGAATCCAAGTCTGAATGAGGCTCATGGTGAGGAAACCAAACCTTCAAATGGAGGAGAAGGGGTGAGAATGTAAAAGTTTTCTTGGTCTTTTCTGTGGTTCCTGGGGATCCCTACCAACCCTTTGCAAGGCACTGAACAACAAACCAGGACTGGAAAAATATTGTAGTTTTTCTAATGCCAGCAGAGAACCCCAGTAAAGTACTGTCTTTTCCTGGGTTGATTCATGGCATCTGCATGTTGTTTAATTGAAACAAAAGGTGTGTGTCATTCCAGTACTATTTTCAAAAAGAGACACTGAAGACAAAACTTTTGGTTATACTGCTTGTTTTATGGATAGGCAGAGTTGGGGTTACCAGACCTCTGCCTGCAGTGTGTCATTTTTGTGCCACACTCAGTTTCCAAAAGATTAAGGAGACTGCCAAGGAGGAACAGAGCTATGTAAACACAACTTTGGCTTTTGCAGTGCCCCCAGGAAAGATACAGAAGGGAGCCAAACAAGTCAAGGGTGATAATGGATTGCTTGTAACAACTTACACTTCTTGTCAAAATCACTTTGAACTGTGCTCTTGCCTGAGCATAGCTGCTGCTAGAGACCATCTCCTGCTATGGACCATCTCCTGAATCCAGGAGCAGCTATTCAGAAACATCCCAGCCAGCCCCAGCCCAGCCCAGCTCAATACATCCACATCCACATCCAAACCACATCCAAACCACATCCACATCCACATCCGCACCCCTGTGGCACTGTGCAGTCAGATCCATTTCAGTCAGAAGACTGTGCCAATGCTATCTGTCTGTTCTTGCCACTGAAGATGATGGTCGGGGATGCAGAGCCAGTGCTACAGATTTTTGGTGCTGGCCTGGTCTGTGCTAACACACTGTCTGCTGTCCTGCCCTGCAGTTTGGTGTGGGCAAGGACACCAAGCGGGGTGCTGGGAGCTAACCCCACCTGAAGAGACACAGTGGTGGCTCTTAGTGTGAAGAAAAGCTCAACACAGTTTAGAATAAAGGCACACTGTCCCATAACATATGTCAGCTGTGGACATTGTAAGCTAAGAGAGGTGTTTAAAAGACAGGCCTCACACTAGTCCTGAGGCTTTTAAGGTTGAACGCAATCAAATATGCTTTAAAACTTTATGCCTTACTTAATTTCTTATTTTATATTCTCATGCAATAAACTCAATTTTCTCAATGGTCTTTTTTAACCTAAAAAATTCTGTGGTTCTAAGCTTCCTGACAAGTAAATCTGTATGTTAAATATCAAAATGTTGTGGTGAAAATAGGGTTGTATGGAAAAACTATAGAGTGCTGTGAAGCCCACCAAACTTGCCAAGACAGTTTAAAAATCACCAATAAGCACTTTTGGAAGATGAAAATAAGAGAAATTTAAGAGTTCATGAACCTACCCTAATAACAGCTAACATCTAGAAGTTAAGCTGTATTCCAGCTATAGCTTGAGTACTTCTAGAACTTAGGAAGCCATTTTAGTAATGAACTGGAATTTAGAAACCACAACCAAAGAGCAGGCAGTTCACCCTCTCCTGCCACCTCCAGATCACATCCAGATGCTGTCATCTGCTCTGTCTGAATGTAATTCTTGGTCTTGATACAGAGACAGATAAATTAAGTTTCCTGTATATGGGATGTCTCATGGGGTGACAGGACAAACAAGAGCAGTCCTGAGGCACACTGCAGCTGCAGCCTCAGTGGCTGAGGTTTACTGGGCGAAGTGCAGCTGTGGGAGGAAAATGTGAGAAGCAACTCCAGCCAGGTGTGATGATGGGCATGGTTCTGTAATGGTGCACAACACAGAGATAGACACTCAAGCCTACAGTCAGACCTGCTGAGAGAAATTCGGCAGCTGCCTGACTCCCTGGGTCAGAGTGCTGTACTCACAAAGCTTCAGGAATCAAGATAGCACTTTTGGAAAGTACCCATGTGCCTGGTGACAGGCTTCTTTAAAAAGGTCTTCAAATTCCCCTTACAGTGCAAAAAATAGATTAAACTAATCTTGAATTTATACTGTGTATCACTTGTAAATAGAGATTAGAAAACCAATTTATGTGGCAGTAAGTAAAAGTCGTCTGCTTATTTTTCATACTCAGTTGAAGACTAAATTGCACCCACAATCCTATATGCATTTTTAGAGGTGTGACAAGTAATGGTGAGCGAGGGGACAAAGAGGCTGGATGTTTTTGCTATCAGTGCAGTTTAGAACTATTCTCCTCTCTTCACAATGGGTTACAACCAGTGGATGCACACAGAGCAGAACATGCATTTTAGCTACAAAGGATGTATTCTTGCCTCAGTACATTTGTATGTGATTTTCTTTTTCAATGCGAACTGCAGTGTATGCTAAAAGATTAATCAAAAAGATGAAGTAATTTTAGTATCCATCCAGGAAATGCTACATTAATCACATACTTTTATTTACATTACAAAAAGAAATTGTCTGAGACCTGACTTCAGGCAGTTAGAATTTTGTATATTTGTTGCCAACAGTCTAATAAAAAGATCAAAATTGGTTCTTTTTTTGTTGTTGTTGTTCCACACTGATTTATTTCCTCAAGGCAGTACCTGGTTCATATACTTAATACTTTGTATTTAAATCAATGTTTTTGTTCCACTTACATTTGAAATCAAATATTCGAAGACTTGACCTATTCTTCTGCAAAATGACTGCTTCAGATGTCTCTATTAAAATATTAATGAAAATATAACATTTTCTTATAACTATAACTTTTGTCTGCACTTTTGATTCTAATTAAAAACAGTAAATCTGTCAGCAAAATCTTATTGTATAACTCCAGAATCATCATAAAAGGGAATATTTCATACCTCAATATTGTTTTCCAGAAATTCAGCTTTAAAATAGGAAATAAAATAGTTTTAAAAGACATAATCATAAAGAATTCATGTTAGTCCTGTTCTTAAAAGTTCATAATAGTATTTTTGTATACTAAATCACCCATAGGTTTTATTTGAAACTTTTTCCATTAAGTTTGTCTATCTGAGAGTCCAATGAATTGAGGCAAAGTGGAAAAAGTCCAATGTGTCCACAGTAGCCATGCTCAGTGAGGTTTTAGATAATATTTTCAACAAAACTTGAAGTAAACCATTCATTTTAAACAACTCCTACAATGTTTGAGAGGAAAGGTGCTTGGAGGGATTAAACATCATAGTTGCCTCTCCTGCTACCTTGTTTTGTTGCTGCTGTGTATTTATCATCTCTGACTCTGGAGAGTTTTTCAAAGCCAGAGGGGTAGATGTGGAGCACATCCACTTACTGCAGCCTTACCACTCAGACTACACCTCCTGAGAGTATAAGGAATTCTACAAGGAATTTTGCATTCTCCACATAAGGAAGTCTGGCTTCAAGAGGAGAAATGGAAATTTCATCTTCCCTCCATTAATTTCTCCTAATTCTTTTTGTCTTTAGTGCAGATGTCTTACTGAAGGTGAGTGTTGTAGCCTCGTAGTCTGATGTAAAAGGTGACTGGCAACAAAGATTTGTGCTGTAATTTTTGACTCAAAGAGACTGTGATTCTCTGCTGTTGCTGTAAATCCAGGGAGGTCTAAGTACACTGATGGTAGTAGTAAAGACATCTGCTCACTGTGCTATATTTGAGCTATATTGAGGCTCTCCCACACACTGAACATGGCTTTGATGCTGAGGTATTTTCCCTCTCTGATAATTTATGTCTATGCATGGATTCCTACTGTGCCTACAAACACATTGGGCGGCCCATACTCTCTGTATCCAGCATCTTTCAGTTTTTCATCAACCTTCTTCCTTTACTTTTTTCAGAGATAGATGGGGGGATCTACCCAGGGAATGTGGACTTTGTGCTACAATGCAAGTGGAGGCCTCAGTGATTTCCCTAAGAAAATTATTTAACAGGTTTTGCAGCAGAGAGTCACCACACCTAGTAATATGGGATTTGACCATCCGGATTGGAGGTCTGCCTGGAACCTACTGCAAGTTCCTTTTCCCCTGAATCTGGGTTTTATTTTCACAGGAGGAAGAAGTGAGATGAGAGGGAAAGGTTGTGTTACACACCCAAGTCAAAAGGCCAATACAAACACCAAGATTGACTGCTACAATTACAACTAATATTAAGGCAAGGGAATGTTCTGCAAACAACACCATGTTTTGTTTTCTTCAGTTTTAGCATGGGACTTTATGCAAGATATACGGCCCACCTGCTGGATATTGCTCCTGTGGCAATCAATCCAGTATTTATGCAGTTATAAACTAGTTATGAAACTTGCTCCCAGCAGCTGAAGAGAGGTCAAGTTTTGTATCTTTGTATTCTACCATATTCTTCCACATTTTATCTAAAGCAGACAATTATCCAGTGATCTAATCAGGTCATTCAAAGTTGAATTTGCAGAGCCATTTAGGACCCACTGCCCAGGATATTCTAGGGCACTGGCTTGTGCTGTAAGGATGAGAAAGGTTTTGAACCAGGATTTTTCCCTCTGATGTTCATCCACTGTGATCCTAGGGAGTGCGTAGGGGCACCGAGTTTTCTCATGAGGTATGGTTAAACTAAAGGATTAAGCCCTGTTGGTAGGGAAGATGTACCCCAAACTGGTTTCAGTGGCTGCTAGGTGTTGTGCTGCTCTATCCTCTCTGGGTTTTGGTGGTCAGCATATACCCACTGAGAGGAAATACAGCTGACTGTAAAAATTTAGTAGTGAAATTGATGTACTGAAGAACATTTTACCTCATAGGCTGGAAGAGATGATCTGATACAGTAATTTGGGTCCAAAATCTTCTTTGTGTTGTTGAACCTGGAAAAAGCCTCTCTTCCCATCATTATTTTATGTGGAGAAGCCAACAAGACTGAAAACTGTTTATATTTCTTCTACTGCTGAGAGTATACATATATTGTACCCTTCAAATCTCCAGCATGCTGCTGGACTTGCTGAATGTAAATCACAATAATTCCAATAATTAAACCACAGAATTATTAAACAACTTGAGAGACTCCAGCAAAAATATTGTAATTTTAATGCCTCAGGATAAAAAGCCCTCTTAAATAAGAATGTGAAATAGCAAGAGTTATGCTCATGAATGCAAGTTGTACAAGTCAAGAGTGTAGAACAGTTTGAAAAGGAAAAAGCCAGACTTTGTTTTTACCTTAATTTGCATTCAAAGTCTGGGCTTTTGGGCACTCTGTACTGTGCTGAGCCTGTTTTATTGGTTTTATTGCTGTTTCATTACACCAGTTTTCCTGCTGGTGCTTTTTTCTTTTTTTCAAGATCAGTTCTTATTTGAATTTTTTATTTATTTTATTTATATTTTATACATTTATTGAAGAAGATTCCAAAAAAAGTTACAGGCTACAAATGTAATTATGAGGCTGGCAATCAGGTTGTTCTGACTGGACATTATGACTGGACTGTGTGTTTATTTTCTACACCAGGTTTAATGTTGGCTTTTCCAGCACAGCATAACAACCAAGTAGAAAGTCACAGTGTACTTGGTGTGATTACACAGGCTTAATATCATCTTTCTCTTTTAATTTCCCTTTGGTGAAAGCTTTTCTATAAAGCTATTCACTGCTTTTCGTTTCTTCCATTAATGTTCACACATAAAAGAGCATTATGAGAAAAAATCAGCGTTGCTCCAACCTTGTTTTTCTTTGTGTCATGAACAAGACTGTAGTGTGAAGTCCAAAGAAGCACCAAAGAATCATGAATTATTCATATTTGTCATGTTTTCACATGGTGTCTTTAACTGAGGCGAAGTGATGCTAAAGCCAGAAGAAAAATATGTGTGTTGCATATGCTATTGGAAACTCTCAGCTGGTGAGGGGAATGGGTGACACAGCTCTATGCCTGAAAGCAGGGTTTTCATTCATTGTTTCACAAACTTGCCTTTGCACAGGAAGAATTGCTATGATTTCAACAAGTTGTGGGGTGTAGAAAAGGTTGGACCAAGTTTTGGACTGCCAAAGAGAAGGTCCTGATCTTTTTTAATGTCCCACCATCCCTCACCTTTTGTTCTCACTGCTGCATGGCACAAGAGATCTTCTCCATACCGAAGAGCATGCACAGCCTGAGAAATGCTGTTTATTGCTTTCTTCCAGGCTCTGCTCCATTGACAATGTGCAAGAAGTGCAGAAATTTAGAAAAGGCGTTTTTCAACCCCATGCAGCTTCGTTCTTGCAGCTTTCCATCAACCTTTGCCTATTTTACATAACATTCCTCTCGTGGCATGTCTGGTCTAAATGAAGTGCATTAATAGAAAAGCCAGTTGAAGAAAACTCCTTCGTGCACTAGAACCGCATTTGCTTCATTTGCCTTGAATGAAAAGCAGGGACTTGTGCAAATCAAACATCCATTGTTTTTGTCTCTGCTACTCTCACAACAACAATGACTCACAACAACAATTTCATTTGGTATTATATGAAAAGATTTTAATTTCTCCAAATGGAGGTCCATTACTATTCTTTTTTTCCCATTCCTTTTATGTTAACACTGTAAAGAGTTCAATGTGGGATCTTGCATTGAAAAATGCATTAAAAAGAAAGAGAAATAGCGTGAATTACATTATTTCTTCACAGTGCTCTCTTTTGCCTATCATGTTGCAGAACATAAAAGCACTGAGGAGCTATTTTGTTTTTTGTATCTGCCTGAAAAAGAAGGGATGGAGATACAGATGCATCTAATTTTCTGATATTGTCGAGGCATTAAATCAACCCATTTCTCCCTTTTTGCCTTTTCCAAGAAAGCACTGATCCTTCCTCTCCCTTTATAGTGTCTTTCCTGTGAAGCTGTGTGAACCTCCCATGCACCTCCAATTACACCAGCTCCACATCTTCCTGCTGAGCCTGCTCTTCCCTGAAACATTTTCCCTTTACTCTTTCCTCAGACGTTTTCCTCTTTTCTTAAATGTGGTGAATTTTCAGGGGAGTTTGGAGGGCCATGTCACAAGTCAGAGTAAGCACAGCTTCAGGAGGCCCCCAGGAAGCCCCTCTACTCCTGGCACAGTCTCCCCTGTGTTTCTCCTAGCAAGGTACTCAACCGTGGCTGCTCTGTCTGAGCACCGCTGCTCTTGCTGCTTCCAGGCTTGATTTTAATTGCACAGCTCCAGTAACTCTCCAAAGGGCTACTCAGTGGAGCTGCTCTCAACCTGACTGACATGAGGAGATGTGCTGTGCTTGGCTCAGCTGGAAGTGGTTTTTTTTTTTCCATGTCTTTTAAAGTACTTTCACAAAGCTCATAGCTTGTTCATTAGGAAAGCGTTATGGCTCATAGGCACAGTTAATTAGTACTTATGAATAAAAGGAAAGTAGGAAGGAAAATTAGAGCAGTAGGAACAACAAGAACGAAATAAAAAAAAAAGAAAAAAATATGAAGGTCTATTGGAGGAAGGCACTCAAAAATTAATAAAAAATATACTGAGGTAGATTTTACAGTGATTTTTCATTCCCAGTCTAACAGAAAGCAAATACACATTGGCATCTGGTCCAACTGAACTGGCACACACACATAAGTGTGTGCATGTCTGTCTGTCTGTCAGACAGGTGATTCTCTGGTGCCAAACAGCCAGGAAACAGAAGGTTACTTCAACAGAGAGAATAGGGCACAGTGCATGGCTGTCACGGATACTACCAAGAAACTTATAAAACCCAGCTGAGGAAAGACCACTAGTTTCATTTTACTTTACTCCCTATGGCTGCAACTCAGCTAGATGTTTTTGAACAAGTGTATTATGAAAAGCTTAAAATCATGGACTGTGCTGCAGAGAGGCTGCCCTCTTGGTGGTTAAATGCAGGCACCAAAAATCTTCCTGGAAAAAACCTAGTGTTTTGAACAAACCATCCATGTTTGGAAGATAAATACATTCCAGGCTGCTAGGAGGTAAGATATTTGGTGAAGCGTGTAATTAAAGATTATACCATCATATGAAAAATACACAAATGGACTGAAAAAAGCTGAGTATCACTTTGAGCATTACTGGCAATTTGAGCCTTTTGAGCGCTTGACTTTGCCATTCTACTTCAATTCTTATAAAAAGAAGCATTGTTTCTATGACTGTGTTCAGACACGATCAGTAGGCTCAGTACAGCCAATGCATTCTATTTATCCTTAAATCAACACACTTTGCATTGAGGGAATGAATTGGTGACCAGAAGGAATCCGTATCAGCTGGTGTGGCATCTTGAGGATTCTGGGATAAATCAGGGCAGAAAGAACAAGGAGCTGTGGCAAGCATTGCTCTTTCTGTGAGAGAAGAAAGCTGTGGCTTTCTACTGACTTTTTTTATTGCCTCTAAATAGCACCAGTGAGTCATTTTAGAAAATCTTCCCTTGAGCCAACAGTTGGTCACTCCTGTCTCTTCTTATCTGCTTATCCTGGCATTCACACCCTCCCTACAAGCCTAACCCTCTTGTGCTGCTCTTTAATGCAACAACCATGTCCCAAGACATGTTACCCCCGGAAGACCAACTTTCAGTTTGTGCCCTAGCTGTCTGGTATCAGTTTCCCCTGATACTGGATTTTAGGCAATTCTGTAAAGTTTCAAAATTTATTGTCACAATATATCTTGCTGGTAGGCTGTTGAGTAAGGAGGGGACTCAAGATTCTCATTTTTATAATTAGATAGAAGAGGAAAAAGCAACCATGATCCTATATGACAAGTCAGATGATCCAGGACTAGGTGACAGGAAACAAACACCAGGATGAGATAGAAATAATTGAAGAGCCAAAGGTTTTCTTTGCTGCCAGAAATAATTCAGTTAAGATAAAGGCCTTGTGCTCTCTTTCCCTCATAGCATTTTCTTTCTCCCAAGCTGGGTCAGATTCAGAGCTTGTCAAATAAATTAAACAAATCAAATATAGTACATATCTTTCCCTTTACAAAATTCACTTCATAAATAGTCCACAGATTTTCTTCAATCATTATGCCAGCTGTATAATTAGGAAGGAGAAAGGGTATTTCATGTAAATTTCATCAAATACAATTTTCAATGAGTAGCCCTCCTTGCTGTAACATGAGCCCAGAAGTTGCTCTAAGGTTTTTCCTTCTAATTCTCAAATTTCATCTGGCTCCTGCCAGAACCCTCCCCCACCGAAAAGTTCAGTGTGCCTCCCTTTGCCCTAAGTCTCCTGCAGACCCAGAGCTGACTTCCCCATCAGAAGAAAACATTTTTACCTTCTCCTGCCAGTGAGGAGAATCAGCTTGGAAATATCTATCTTGTAAAGTTTTGAAATTTGTCAGTGGGCATTACTGTGTGGGGGGAAGCCTTGTACACAAGGATATTGAATACGTTGAGGTGTCTGAAAATACTCTCTGGTCTATTATTCTGATTTAATTCCATCCATTCAAAATGTTCTCCTTGTTCTGACAAACACATATTGTATTCAGTCAGGAACTGGCAATGACAGAGAGCACAGGCAGGCTGAAGGATGGCAAATTATCAGCACAGGGAATTAGCAGGGGAAATAATGAAGATTAGAACAAACTCTGTTTTATGTATTAGGCAATTGGGAATGATAAACAAACTTCCTTTATCAGCCTCTAAGCCTGAGATCTGAAGATGAAGAGCCATATATTGTAACCCCAGGTAGCTGAAGAGGAACAAACAAGCCCTCTCATCAGCCTTTGAGCACATTGCTGATCCCCATGATATTTTGCATTGGCATTACCGCAGCTGGAGGAAGGAGCATTATAAAAGCAGTTGAGACTGGAGCTCTGGCTGTGTGGTACCATGGGCTCCCACCTCTAGCAGCACAAACCAGGTAGGAGTACAGTCAAAGCATGGCTGTTTCATATGCAGCATGTGGGCACTTACTGAGCCAAATTTCTTTGTGTCTGAAGCAGCAGAGCTGTCCTGATAAAGTCCAGTAATGGGAGCACTGACTGCAGGAATCTGTCCTCAGTACAGCTGGCTTCACTTAAACACAGTACGTGACAGGCACAAGCATGAAAGGACAAAGACTAGGACAAAATGTAATTCACAGAGGAAAGCCAGTGGAAGTTACTAAAAAAGGGTTAGTGGAGTTGGCTCTCTTGTTCATAGCTTCTGCAAATCCTATGTTAAAAACATTCATCAAGTTTTAGATTTTACTGAAGTAGAGAGAAATGTTGAGACTGAAAGTCTGAAAGCTTGAAAAAATATGCTGATCTTGAGTCTTGTGAAAGGGAAATTCACTTCTCCTTCAGCTGCCAATCACTCAGTTCTTGGATTACATTGGGCACTCTACGTCTGCATCCCAGATGATGTGATGTGTCAGAAGATGATGGACCTGCCTCCACGACAGCTCGGAGAGATGTCCATCATCTTGCCCCTCTCAGCTCAGGGGGTGTCCTGTAGAGAATTTTTTACCCATCTTTTGAAAAAAAACCACACACACTTTCAATTAAATACTGCATTTAGTATGATGTAACCCAGTAACAGCCTAGCTAATTTTCACAACCACCAGAATCCAATCACAAAAAGCACAGAAATCTGAACACTAAGGAAAGGATTGGACTCCTCAAGGCTTACATGCTACATGGTGTTACACGCAGGCTCTGGTGGACAGCAGTAGCTCATTACTTTTTATTTCAAACATCAGAACTTCAGGTTATTTTAGAAAGAGTTAGCAGCTTTTTCACTTTCCAACAAAGGTTCTGGAGTACATTTTCCTCAAGTCAGCAAAGTGTTTATTGATTCTTCCACAAGTGATAGCAATTCATTATAAACCACTCTCTGTTCCAACACTGTAGATCATGCTCTGGTAGAAGGCCCCAGAAATGTGTCTGGGGTCACTTCAAGGGTCTTTGATGGTTTATGACCATTATAGGACCTGACATAGGACATGACAGCTGCCTCTCATATCACTGTAGTTGAGCCAGGTATGCCCTGTCAGAAGGGATGAATACCTTCAGGGGAGTGTTACACCTGAGCCAGTTGTGTAAGGGACATTGGCATGATAAAAAGCATCACCCCATTTTCACAGGATCTGTTTCTCACCAGTCTTTTACCTTATATGGCTCAAAATCCAGCTTGCTGCTAAACAAAAGTTTTTGCTTTTTGTTCTTGCTAAACAGGAGTTTGTCCTGGTCACTCTCTGGTGATGGATAACACCCTCTTGGTCTGTGGTAGGTCAGAGGTTTCCCCACCACACACAAAACCCTCTCCTCCTCCCCTTCGGTTGGGGGATGCAAACCTGGCCTCAGCAAAGCACACTTGCAACTGGCCGATTGTTTGAGCCATTAACCAGTAACATTCCAGGCTCACACAGGGGTTTTTGTGGATCTCCTCACTTAGACTGATCTGATCTGTGGAAGACCTGTCTAAATAAGGGGCCAGAAAACAGGACTTAAATAGTTTATACAGAGCATTAATCTATCTTATCAGGCATCAGGGTAAGGAAGACTTTTATATATCCAATTGTTGGTTAATGTAACCCTTCATGCTTCATGGTACATTTCTTGCTTTAAAAACCAGGTAGACTCACTTGGGACAAGGAAGCAAGTCTTATCTTTTATGCTGTCATCTTAAACTTCATTAATGCAACAACTGCCAAAAAGAGAGACTGGAAGGTCTGAAGTTTGAAGAAATCTACTTTCTGCTATTATTAAGAAAGCAAAAGACTTCTGAAGTATTCAACCACAACTGAACTCAGCAATCACTTGACTAGAAAGCAAAAGAAAAAAGAAATTTGCTTGGGTTATATGCTGTATTTGCTTTAGTTTTTAAAGTCAGACTTTAGAGTGGAATATTTCTACAAAATGGAGCCTGAAGTAGCAAGGTTATTAGAAGGAGCTTTCAGAAGCAAAGAGCTTTGAGCAGAAATACTTAAAAGCTAGAAGGAGCCTTCAAATGACACTTTCAGTAGCTGGGTTGCTTGTAACTACTGACAGGATAGGGAAGGTAGTGAAGAATATAATGTTTTGAACAGAAAGGGCACAGTGAAAATGAAGACAGAGAGGGAATCAGCACATAGTGACAGATGTTACAAGAGAGATCTGATATCAATGGTTAATGTAAAATGTAGAATGGCACAAAGAAAAAGTGACAGATGCAGGAAACCCATTAAACTTTACTATTTCAATCAGTCTGAACTGCATGCTTAAGAGAAGACAACACTGAAAAATTCACTTCCACCTTTTATCACAAAAGCTGTACCTTCCCTAAGCCTAACCAGCAAAGACAATAAAGTCAGATCAATCACTAATGCAATTCCAGGCCAGCTGGCAGACTTGCATGAAGACTAGATTCCAGCTTAGAACATGCTCCTTAGAGGTCAGGCTAGTTTCCTGCTTTCTCAAGGATAATCACTAACATAGAATTTCACAAGGCAACAATATCCTCTGAATAACACAACCCTTAGAAATACACCTTAAGGAAGTTAAAAAGCATCATGCAAAAATGGCAAAGACAGAATGCAATTCAAAACACTAATTGTTCTCTAAGACATGAGAAAGAGTGGCTTCACAGATGCTCCAAAAGAAAAGCTACAGGGTGAACTTTACCTGGGGAGAAGAGTCAATAAATGTGCAGCCCTGTGCTACTATTAAGGTCCTTTTTGTTATTCCTAGAAAAGCATGGATTTACTGAAAACAAACAAACAAAACTAGTGGCAGAAGAGACTGGCACAGACTCCTTGCCTCACAGTTGCCCCCACATGGGACACAGAGAAAAGAAGATGTATATTTAATGCTTCACATTCTTGGATTATAATACTGACAGTAGGGCTGCCTAGACACCACAGCACCTTAAAGCAAAACTTTAAAAGCTTGGTATCCTTCATATTCTGTCTACTTGCTCTATTGTAACATCACTCCTTAAGGTTTCACGGGAAGAAAACAAAAGGGCTGAAAAGGGTACACCAGAGTTGGCAGTTGCCAAATAATATCAAGATAACAAGCTCAAATTATGGCAATGGAAAGAAAGGACAGCAAGTGTGAAGAGGGACCAATCTGAACAACAAAGAGCTCTTCAATGATCTGAAAAGAGAAAAGCATGTAAGTAATGGAAACAAGGACAGATTAATAATTATTCAGTAGCAGTAACAAGAAAACACAGAACGACGAGAGGAAAACAAAATAAGCAGTAGTTGACAGGAGTAAGAAGAGACTGCACTGTTAAATGCACCAGCATTAAAACAAAAAAAACCAGCCTGAACAATGAAAATGCTAGTCATGCAAGATAGAAGAAAACAACTGACAGCTGGTAATGAACAGTTCAATATCTGTTTCCATTTCTGTATTCCCTAGTAATGGCACCTACAAGCAATTGTATTCACATTACTGACAAAGAAAGATTTCTGCCTAGTAAAGGAGAAGAACAAGCTAGAACCTAAGTTTCCTGAAACTGATGTTCACAGGTTCTCTGGACCCCAAAGACTTAGACTCTAAATATCAAAAACTAGTATGTTAACCTTACACTAATATTAAAGTTATTAAAATTATTTAAAAAGTAGCTTCAAAAGCAACAGTAGTACTTGATGTGAGAATTGGCAAGCTGAAATATCTATTTTTAAATAAAACGAAAAGGAAGAAGAAAAGCAGCAAGAACTTCTTGAGCAGTGTCACAACCATTAATTTTCAATCCTAAGAAATCTTTTGGAACAAGTACTCAAACTATATTAATTTATGCTTTCCACAGTAAGTGACACAAGTATTGCCAAGTACAAGTTATGTTAGAATCTTTTTTCTCTGACAGTAGTGTAATGAAAAAGCAGTAAATAAAGCGTCTTCATCTTGATATGTGATTGTCACCAGACATCCTTATAAGCAAGACAAACACAGCTCAGATTAACCAATTACTTTATAAATGCAGAGCTACCCAGAGTTGCTGGAAAGCAAAAAAAGAAAATAAAGGCACAGTCTACTGTCAAAAGGGAAAGCAATAAGGATATTCTGCAGAACTAAGTCCTTGGATAAGTTCCCTCAATATTCTTACAACTTGGGTTATGGAATCAGAAGACAATATGGAGTTTGACTGTCCTGGAGATCTACTGAAGGACAATATTCAAATTTTTAAAATTATCTTGATAAATTAAAAAGTTATCTAGAAAAATATAATTTAGTATTGGTAAGTAAAGGAATAGTTTAAAACTCAAGCCTGAATCCATCACTGCAGCAAACATGATCTCATATTTTTGACACCTTGAACACTGTAACACAGCAAAGGACTATGAAGTACTTCACAGTTTAACTGCTTCACACTATTTATGTAACCTTTTTTTCCTCCAACACAATAGGGTTATAACCATTGTAGAGTGTGTTGGATTTAAAAAAAAAGAAAAAAAAATCCACTTCTCTCCCCAAAAAGGAGTTTTTACTTGCTTCACATCTATGAATCTTCTCCATGTTTTATCAAACCCTACAATTCAGAAATTTGGCAGTCTTTTAACAATGTAAAAGGGAAAAACACTGCCATCTCCTGGAGCAGGTGGAGCTGGCAGCTCTCTGAATACCTGCATTCTGCTCCCCATCTTGCACTGTTTTCTATGCACTGAAAAGTAATTTCAGATGTTGCATTTAAAAATAAAAGCAAAAGTCTACAGCAGCGTTATCATCTGCAAGATTAATCTTGGCGGCCTAAGTTCAGTATCAACATAAAATCAGGTCTACCCATCCACCTCACCAAGTTATACATGCTTCAAAAGCTTCATCAGCCCCCCTCAACATGCACAAATCCTGAGCAGAAATCCCTGTAAAAGTAGCAGTTTGGACAAACTCAACAATGACAGCTTATTTTCATTAAGAGCAGAGAACAGTGGAGCTGTAGGTGACTCTTGGCCTACAGTTTCAAATCTTTCTGCCATGATGTTGCTTTTACTTATTAAGGTCCCTATTCTCATAACCTGTTTCATACAGCTTTCAGAAACCAGCCTTTGAGAATGTGGTTTATTAGTATAAACCAAATGGTTTATTAGTATAACCTAGTCAAGCAAACACCTCTGCTCTACACTTAACAACTTGTAACAGTCCATAGGAAGGTAACAGTCCATAGGAAGGTACAATTATCAGGTAACTACTCCATCCCCTACCATTTATTAGTTACAGCAGTACCCCCAATACCTTACCCAAAGTACTTTACAATAAGGGGAATAAATAGCCTGTTATCAGTAACTTGGGACACACCCAGTAGTAACAATTCTTACCTCAAGTGGCCTGCAAGCAGTGCTATATAAAGGCTCTTCCATTCCCCCGTAGCACCGTCTGCTCTGGTGTTCAGGTCCACAGCTAATGTGAAGCTACCTTCAAATTAGTGCTAATGCCATTCCTGCCAATTGCTATCAGGCCTGAGGATGCAGCTCAGTTGTTATTTTTTTTAAATCTGGATTATGTCTGAACTAGGATATAACATAGCTGCAAATGTTTCAAAATTAGTTTTCTAATACTGACTGCATGGAAAACAACATTTACACCTTTTTCTATTAATCCATGTTGGGAGTTTGAAGCCTTTTTGAATGCAATAGCTATTTAATAATTTCTCTGAAAAACAGCACAACTACCAAACTGAAATTTTCAGAAAAGTGTCAGTACAGCACAAGGGCTGGATCAGGATGAAAGCAAACAGGCAGGGCATTAGCATGTGCAGGATGGAAGAGCCAGCACATAACCTTGCACCACCACTTGGATACTAAGAGTACTTAACAAGTGCTGTTATTTCCACCTGGTCATGTGAGCAGTACAAGTAATTTATCGTGCCTCATGCTCTTATCTAAGAATTTCAGTTAATTTCATGCTTTTGCCTTCTTCTACTGTTGAGGTATTTTGCTTAGCCTCCTGGGTCATCTTAAGGGTTTATCCTAAGACTGACCCATGAGGATTAAGTTTCACCAGATTGTTTTGAAAGTACTCTTGAAACAAGACAGAAAGTGTTGCTCTTTAAGCTTTTAGTTTAATTCTGCAGTATTCATCTTCCTTCTATTCTGCAATTACAGTTGAGGTTCACAGGACTAGCTTCAGAGGTTCTCAGCTACCAATGCTAAAACTTCACTTTTAGATAAACTCAAGTAAAAATTCTGGAATTTTCTTGCCATCATACTTCAGGTTAACTTTGCATAGTACAAGTTCTGATGTGATGGATCTTTACAGAAGAGTGATTTAGGCATCTTAATAAAAAAAAAATCCTTAAAAGTATAATGTCTTCAATTCAACCTTCAGTTTATTTTCTAAAATAAAAAATCCATGCATAATTTTAATATACAGCATTTGATTCTTACCAAAGACATATTTATAAATATTTTTTTTTCCTTTGATAAAGATCTCTATCTACAGTCCAGATCCTGAATGCCAATCTGCCCAATTGTTTTTCAGGCAAACAGATTCCACTGAAGAAAACGTAGATCCATATTGTTTCAGGTACTGGAAAACAAGTGTACTGCAGAACTAAATAATGATCTCTTCAGGCACTTGCCATTTGGCTAACCCAAGTTTAAGAGTTTCATTATTTATAAAAAGCAACAAAATTGCAGTCTTTATAGCCTTCTTAGCTAATTTCCACATGAAAAAAGGTGCAAATCCAGACATTTACATCAGCCATCTTGCTAGGAGAAAATGCCGTATTTCCTCTCCAATTCTTGAACAGAAGCATCTTTTAATCCCATGTGGTTCACGTGATTGAATAATACCTGTGTAACTGAAAAAGAAAATCCCAACATGAACTGTTATTTTTGTGATTCACACTCTTAAAGTAAATTAGTCCAATTCTTTCCTTGGTGAGAGTAAGGGGAATCTGGATTATACAGTTGAAATATGAATACATTTTTAAACTACTGGGAGGATGAACCTAAGTAGCAAAGCAAAACTCTCACTTTGTTTTGATGTCCAGCAGCTGCCTAACAACACTTCCTTAAACAGGTGTATAATCCAGGCAACAGACAGCTTTTAGTTTCTTTACTATCTTGACACAATGCCATTACATGCAGAAGACAAATGTTAATACCAATGGCAGATAAAGCTTACATCAGGTAAATGTGTGAATGCCATTCGTAAGAGGCATTGCACTTCAGTAAGTCAAGTTATTTTCTTTCAAGGAGATTCACATTTCAAAAGTTTTTAAGTATAATGGTAATTAGTGAAACTCAGCTGTAAACAGTAAATTTAAATTTACATGGTCCCAAAGAAATTATTTGCTTGTAAGAGTCTCACTATTACACAGTCTGTCTGGTATGCTAAACAAAGAAAGTTTGAGACAAAACCCACTTTTATAAACCATGAATTCAAGCCAATGTCAACACAAATTGCAAACTAATGTGACTGATGCCTCCAGAACAGGACAGACAACTAGGCTGAGTGCTTCAGAGATGTTTGCATTCTTTTGCCAACAGAAAAGTCGGGATTTGTCAAGAAACAGTTGTAAATTGTGGAAACGGGATAATCTGGATACTTTGGATCTCAGATGTAGGATTTCATAAAAATTCATAAATTTGGAACATTATCAGCTACAAACTGACAAGCTGGCAAAGCTTATTTTATCAGAATAAAATGCAGTGGTATTACTGATTAAAATAAAAGGATTTAGCTGTAGTTTTCTAGCCTAAACAATAAATAAGGAGTCAAAGGATTAAGAAAAGTTACATGACATTAATATTAACTTCTAAAACAATAAAAAGCTAGAAAACCAAAGTGATTATTACGTGGAATAAACAAGACTAAGTGCTAAGTTTTACATATTTTTTGCCAGATTCTACAGTATCACAAAGTAAGTTTACAAAGACACTACCAAATTACTTACTTTTTTTTTCTGAACCTGACATAAACATTACTGCCATATCAAATCTTTTTAATTCAGACAGCCTCTGGAGGATTTCAAGGATGAGTGATGGCTCCTCTTTCCTGAAGAAGATTATTACAAATATAAAAATAACCATTGTTGATTAGAAATATTCAGTAGCTGCAAGCAATATTGAAGAACTCACGAACAAGAAATTAAAGGACCAATAGAATTCCCCTCTCATATTCCCTATCTTTGTCTTTCCTGTTCATTTGTCCATTCATAAAGCAAAAAGGCAATATCTAGAAACCTTTATGTAGGTATTATTGTTCTACTGAGCAAGAGTGAAGAAATGCAGAAACCAACTGATGCAAACTGACTGCTGGTCATGTACAGAATACCTACTACATGATTTAAAGATCACACCTGGCTGTAAGATCATTATTTTTCTATCTATCAGGAAGTGTGAAAGGAAGCAGCACCTGTGGCCATAGGAAGCTCATTGAAAGCTGAGCCAATTACAGCTACCTTCATTTTCATCCATACAGAAAATTCCTAGATTGTGTTCATTTTACATTTTTCTGGTAAACAGTAAACAGGCACTGCCTTTGTTACAAATATTAATAAATATGTTTCTTTTGGAGGGAGACAGGACTCTTACCTTACAGGAAACAATTTCAACTTCCTAGCCTTATTATGTTGTATCACCAATGCAGGACTGTATCTCTAAGACAGTATTTTTCATCCATTTGATGGATATTTTACTTTTTAAGGAAACCAAGGGATAAGCAAACATTGATTTATGCTTATCTCCATAAAACAACGCTGAAAAACATCGAGTGTGAGCTTCTCAGACAGAAATTCAGAAAAGCAGTACACTGCTTCTGACAGACAAAATGAACTTCAGGACTCAAATGGTAGCATGGATAGAAATTTCAAAAATTACTTGTCGGGTCCTGTCTTATGAGAACCTCAGTCTCCAATACACATTTGCTACAGTCAACTGTAAAATGCTAGCAGATAATTAAGTCTGAATGCATCACAGTAAGCGTAGCATAAAACCAAAACCCCCTGAATTTCTCAGCTTTAGAAAGCTAAAATAGAGGACAATGTGCAATTCTATGTGTTCTCAGAATATACACACAGTAATAGGAAAAGTTATTTCATACACACTAATGCAAGTTTCTGGTGTTCTTTAGCAAAGCACAATTCAACACCACTCAGTAGAAGTATTTTTTCACTTTTCTACCTGATTTTTCATGATGAGTTTCACTTCTTAGGAAGCAACAATTGAGCAATTCCAATTATTTCATTATGCTCATGTAATGCTGCGTGCTGGAAACAATTTTCTAAGCCCGAGGTTGGGACTAGAGAGAACATAAAAAACCTCAAACACAAAACAAAACGAACCTCCCACTACCAAAAAACCCCCAACATTTTCCCCCCCATGAAGTCAGATTCAACCCCCCCATATTGCAACCCCCAGCAATAAGCAATGTAAAACAAAGGAGGAGTTAAACTTACTCAATGTAGAAGTCATGTAGAATTTTCAGGATCTGGTTAAACAAGTCTGGATCTAAGGATTTCTGAAACAGCTTTGCATAAAGCGAGGGGTCTATTTGCTATGGAAAAATTTAAAAAGTTAATTTTAGACAAAAAAATACAAGTGAGTCATGAGAATTACATGTACATTTTTAGAAGGTCATGGACAATGCTGAAGTGCATGAAAGCAAAACAAATCATGCCATTTGACATCAAACAATTTTTGCTTGTTCGTTTGGGTTTTTTGGGTAATGGTAATTACTAACTTCTCTTAAAAAATTCTAAGTGATTTTTTTTTTCAAAATATATGTAAGTAAAAGTACACATTAAGTAGATTACTGTGTTTTAAGCATTTGCTCAGTTTAAAAATGTCTCTATGTCTAATTAACCTAGAAGCACTCATTTGAAAAATCAGAATTACTACAGTTATTAATGTATTAAAGTCTTTAAAAAACAAGGGCCTATATTTGAAAAAAAAATGCAGAGATTGTACTTAAAGCAAATAAAAAGGTTCTAAAGAAGAAAAACTCCAATGAGCATCAGACTACTTATTGTTATGTGAAGACAATTGAGTAAAGGGAATATTGTACACTTGAGACACTCTAAACATAGCTATCCCTTCCACCTAAGGGTATACACTGTCCAAACACTGTTGATACTCTGTGTTTCATACCTTCAGGTACAAGTACATGTTTTCGGGGCAGTCTTTCAACTTCCTGAAGTCAGATTCAAGCTGGAAAGAATTTGCAGGAATGGGAGGAACTGAGGAAGCAGACATAAATGACCTTCTGATTTCTTTTTCTCTCTGTTTGCTTGCAGGAACAGATGGACGCAATGTTGATGAAATTCCTTTCACATTTACAGGCAGCCTGCAAAGGTATTTTGAAACACATAATCAAATCAACTTTTAAGGAAATTCTATAGTGAGACCGAATTGGAGAACTTTCTATTCATAAAAAGCTAAAATACTGAAAACTTTAAAAAATAATGGTTTTTAGCTTAGGCAGGTGTTTTAAAATTCCTTCAAATTATACAAGCTTTATATTCGATTCACCTTGCCTCANAAAAAAATCTGTACTTAGCCTACTTTCAGCGAGACAAACTTGAATTTGCCTAAGTAACACAGTGTGACTTAGAAACTGAGAACATCTGAAGCTACCACCTGCCTCAGCAGAGGAAAGGGTGGTGACACTCATCTGCTCCTCTGCTCTCACACAACTGGGATACAAAGAATGCTTGATATGTGTTCAAAATCTCTTCTAAAATGCAACAAATAGAAGCTGTAAAAACAGCTAGGGAAGATGGAGTGCCCAAGCAAGAAAGAGTATGGCATGCAGGAAAACGTGAATTCCTTTATACTTGCAATGTAATTCTGAGTTTTCCATCTGACACTAAACAGATAATATTTGTCTCAACCACTGAGTGGTCAAAGAGGCAGATGTGCAATAACCATAGTTTCAACACTTCCTTTTTAATTCAGATTCTCCAAAGTATGTTCAATACATCACCACATGTACACATCTAGAAATTAAGATTACATTTCAACTACATTTACCTTTTTAAAAGAGGATCAGAATTATTATACTTACTGTAATAGTGATGTATCACTGATTTCTTCTATTTTCAAGTGCTTTGCTTTTGGAATATCAACTGTAGTCAACAGATCATCCTGATCTGGAGCTTCTGTTTCTTGAACACTCATGGAATTCCTCCAGTTATTGACTAAAGTAGTGCTGGGCAAGTCACCATCTGACGTATCATCATCAACTTCTTCAATATCTATTCTTCGCAATGGCTTCTGAACAGAGCACAGACCTCACGTCACATGTGAAATCAACGCAAGTGCTTAAAGAGCCTCCAGACACAGCCGTGTGTAACTCAAAATACTTGTATGATAACCAGTTATTTTTGTAGTGGTGCACAGGGAAAACACTTTGCAGAAAGGTAAATGGCAAAACCAGAGGTTACCAAAGGTAAATGCCAAAACGATAAAATTCTTCTTGAAGCCCGATAAGATTATTTTATTGCTTTACCCTCATAAACCAGTATATCCTTACCCTAGAGGATCTCTGTATGCAGTCTGTTTTCCCACTAATAATTAAAAATGTATACTTTTTCCTACTAAGGTTGAATAGGCAAGATCTATCATATATTTTGTCCCTTTATGTGGTCAAGCTTTGTAATTTACCAAAACAAAAAAAAACCAATTACACAGGCCTTAGCCTGTGAATGCTTACACCACCACTGCTGTGAATGTTAGCATTTCCATGTGTGTTTATGTTCTTGAAAAATATCAAAAGAGTAAATTTATACATTTTTAGCTTTCCAAGGCAAGGCTATGTATCAGGGGTTAGTCTACAATATAGAAAGTAGATTTTAACCCTAAGCTCTACTCTTCCCGTAATTATAGAAAGCAATTAATGTAACTACTTACTGTTGATTTAATCTGTAATGGATTATCAATCATTTTCACTATATTTTTAATTTCTGCTTCTTTTATCAATACTGCAGGATATTCTTGGTGAATCTGCTGGTCTTTCTCAGCTAATTCCTGAAAAAAATGCCAAGTTATCCAAAAGGTCAGGAGTTTCATGAATAAATACAAGATATGTTAAAAATAATGTAATAAAGAATAAAAACCTTCTAGTACTATAGCCTTACAAAAAACCTCCCAAACAAAACCCCACTATACCCTAGTAAGTATACATACATTCCTTATTTTTGTGAGTTCGTTTATTGCTTGTTTATTTCCAGGTTCCAGCTTCAGAACAGCTTCAAAATCTGAGTGAAAAACAACACATAAACTGTACATATTTCAAGTTACAACATACATGTGGCAGATTTTTAAACCTTCTATTTTCCTTTCATAGCTCTAAAAATAATTAAAGGCATGTAAGTGACAGAATGGGCAAGGTTGGAAGGGACCACCAGTGGGTCATCTGGTCCAACCTCCCTACTCAAGCAGGGTCATCCTGAAGTGCAATGCACAGGATGGCATCCAGACAGTTCTTGGCTATCTCCAGTGAGGGAGACTCCACAACTTCTCTGGGCAATCTGTTCCAGAGCTTGGTCACCTGCACAGTCAAGAAGTTCTTCCTCACATTCAGGTGGAACTTCCCGTCTATCAGTTTCTGCCCATTGCCTCTTGTCTTATTGCTTGGCACCGCCAAGAAGAGCTCAGCTCCAGCCTTTCAACACCTTCCCTTCAGATACTGATAGACACTGCTGAGGTCCCCTCTCATTCATCTCTTCTTAGGACTGAACAGGCCCATCTCCCTCAGCCTTTCCTCATAAGAAAGCTCCACTCCAGGAGCTCCATGTCTCTCTTGCACTGAGGAGCCCAGGACTGGACACAGCACTCCAGAGGTGCCTCAGTAGGGCTGAGTGGAGGGGAAGGATCACCTCCCTGGACCTGCTAGCAATGCTATTCCCACTGCACCCCAGGATCCCATTGGCCTTCCTGGCCATAAGGAGCCATGCTGGCTCACGGACAACTTGCTGTCCACCAGGTCCTCTTCCTAGCAGGTCAGCCCTGAGCCTGTGCTGATGCAGGGGTTATTCTTCCCCAGGTGCAGGACCCTACATTTGCCTTTTGGATTTCGGTACCTCTCTGCCCATCTCTCCCATCTGTCAAAAGGTCCTTCTGGAAGGCTCACAGCCCTCTGGGGTATTGGCCACTTGAGGAGGCATCTGCCCCTTTATCAAGTCACTGATGAACAAGTTAAACCACAATGGGCTCAGTAATGAACCTTAAAGGAACACCACTAGTGACAGGCCTCCAACTAAACCCTGTGTCATTGATTTAGACCCTCTGAGATCTGTCGTTCAGCCAGTTCTCAATCTACCTCACTGTCCCCTTATAAGTCATCCTAATGCCTATATCATGAGCTACTTTTTAAACAAACTTTTCAAACTATTTCTTACTACTTATCATAAACAGCAACAGCTGTAATTTCACACAAAACCGTTTTCCCATTATGTGGGCACCAACACAAGCGTTTTTATACATATTCAGTGAAATCCAACAGAAACCACTTAATTCTTAACTTCTGCAGTGATAATCTCGGTAAGTCAGAACAAAAAAAAGATCAGGATGTGCTTATACTGATCTCTCACCTACCACATTTAGGCTAATTCAAAATCATACCTTGAATAGCTTCCTTTAGCTTTCCAAGAGCAACTCTGGCAGCTCCTCTTCTGGCAAAAGCTTTAGAATAGGAAGCATCTAAGAGCAGAGCTTGTGTGCAGTCATCTTCTGCCTCTTTGTACCTCAGCAGAAGTGTAGTACAAAATTAATAATAAGTTTCAAAAGGCAGTTTCAACTGAAAAGAGAGAGCTACCCAAATCAATTAAAATATAAAGATAGATCTTCGTTACCTACATACATAAAATATCACTGAGCTAAAAAGTGAATTAAAACTCCCATAAAATATGGTTTCTCATCACCTTGAAATTTAAGCCATATCTTTTGTTATCTCATAACAAAGTACTGACTTTTTAGCGTTACAAAAATTCACATCCTCAGTAAAGAAAAAAAAAACACTTAAAGCTCATCAGAGCAGAGTTCACTTTAAAGATTCAACAACAGCCTTAAAATCAAACTTAGTGCTATGACTTTGTACTTCTGAAAACCAGAAATACCATTACAAACAAAGAAAATGTATCAGAGAGGAGAAGCAAGTATGCATGAGAATAAATTTCTCTACATTTGGAATTCTGTGACTTGTGCTTAACTATTTCAGGATGAGAATTCAGAATATCCTTGCACTAATGTAATTTCCTTCATTTAAAGATTAAATTTCCTTATCCCATTTATATTGTTACATTAGATCATGATTCCACTATATGCTTATTAAAGTATTTTCATTCATTCCACTTCTCCATGTTCAAACTATCATTAAGTTTATGCAAATTAATTTTTATTTGCTGTTCTCATCAGCACTAGCAGTTTGTAAGAATACCAATGGGTTTTGTTGCATTTTATGTTTGGTCCTCTTTCAAATGTAAAGATCCATGATACAAGATTTATCATAGGGAATCAATTTTCTTGCTTGGTCATTCAATTAAAGTATCCATTCCTCTGAATCTCATAGAAGATTATTTGCATTATGATGTCCTTTAAATTACAAGTGTTGTGTCAGAAATACTATCCATGCAACCCATCTTATCCTAATTTGAGATCAATCTACTGTCTCTACAGATACTCAGCCATGTCATGTTAAAACAAATGAAGAACATAACCCTCCGTTCCTCATGCTACCAGCTTACAGGTTTTAAATTACCACACCATCACAGAGTCAAAAGAAGTTCACAACTAAAAACTGGCTATATGGAACTTGTCTAATTTGCTGGAAAGCATGAATTTCCATACAGTTTCTGGGTTATTTGGTTAAAACTTAATTAAAAATAAACAAGCAACACATACATGCTTTTATCAGTGAAGTTAAAAAACATTTTAAAATGTAGCAATTTCTAGAAAAAGCTTTTATTCATTCCCTCCAAAGTCAGAAGTTATAATTCACTTCTTTTTACAGCGCGATGTTTAGTAGCTGACTGGGTTTCAGAGTCAAAGACAAAGCTTTGGGCAGTTCTTACACAAAGGGGAATATCTGAATTTTGCACACATAGAAGAACAAAATCCAACTTCAGAAACCATTACTTCACACTGGTGCCATTTTATTCTCTCAGAACTTGCTGCCTACGAATTGCATTTCGAGATATCACACACAGAGATTTGTTCTCTCTCCTTTACTGCTTTCAATGTGATTTATTCTATACGGAATTCTAACAAAAATGAGGAGTGACAATAACTCGAGTGAAAATCTGCTGGATCATTATTCCTCCTGATTTACAACAAACAATACAGCATGAACAATTCCACTTACTTCTCAATCTTTAGGTAGGCCATGGCTCTGTTAGCTGGCAGCAGTGCATTGGTGCCATCTGCTGCAATACCACGGGTGTAACATTCTATTGCAGCCTCATATTTCCCCTCTTTGAAATAACCGTTACCCTGGAATATTCAGGTCAGAAAAAAAAATTCTCAGCATTGAGAAAATACAGTGCAATTAACTTTTTCTTATCCTTTTTTGCAGGGAGGGTCACAATACTATGAAGATGAATCGCAAAGAACACCCACATCAGGGCAGGCAGTTACAGCGTATTTCTTCCTATCTAAGTTTGGAGGCACAACACAAAAACGATCCTAATACTTTCTAATACTTGGAGGATAAAAAAAACTTTGCTACATGAATAGTTCAAATTCTTGTTCCTTAATGCATACTTTCATTCTTATCTGACTAATTACTTCTTACAACCAGTATAGCAAACCTGAATAATGATAACAAGTCAGGAGTTACACAGCTAGGTAAGTGAACAGAAAAATTATGGTTTAGTTGGTAATGTCATTTATTTATTGAAAGAGTGGTGAAAGGGAGAAATCAATAAGCCAACTGTGAGTCAAGTCTATGTATCCAGAAATACATTTTTATTGCCATTGTTGCCTGCACCCCCAAAGTCATTTTTATAATACCATTCATCATGTGATCAGAGGTGTGAAAACAATAAATAGCCCACAAGTCCCCTTGGACAAGCAAGCATCAAGACGCTTATAATAATGAAATGGGAAATCTATTGAAATTTTTAATGAAATGAGATCTCTGTAAAGTGCACCTAAAGTTCTACTTGTCTTACCACATATTTCAAATTTTGCATATGCAATTTGGGCTGTAAAAGCTACCTTTTATAATTATTCCTCCAAACAAATCCAAATAGAACTCACTGTCCTACTCACCTTCCCAGAGGCAAAATGGGAAACACTTAAGTTAACATCAAGGACATTCCATGTATGAAGTTCAAGGCATTATCAGGTTTAATTTATGCATTTGCCTAACTAAAAGCAGCATAACTAACAGCACAACACAACCCTTTTTTTGCTAGGTTTCTCCTGTACCACCAGAACCTGTGGCCTACCAGATCTTTTTCTGCAATAGCCTTCTGCTTGAGCTGCTGGTCTTCAATGCGTTGCTTCTCTTCATCTGTTAATCCTGTTCTGACTGCATCTTCAAACTCTTTCTGTTGTGAATTTTCTTTCGATGACAGAGCCTGCAAAAACATTTTTTTCCCTTCAGTAAGTATTTCCCCAATTAAACATTTTCAGAACATAAATTACAATAATTTCTAAACTTTTAAGATAAGAAAATCTGCCAAGCTTTTTAATAGAAGTGCCTGTGTTATAAATTAAATAAAAATTGAGGAGACAATTTAAAAACAATTTGAAATTGTTTCTTGAAAATGTATTTCTTTGAGAGACTGCAAGTCAGAATAATGCTTGGCAAATAAAAAGTATGTAACTTCTGAAGCACAGCATGAAATGATTAATGGAACCTTTGTATACATTCCAATTCATGTACCATTTATTTCTTCAGTTACTGGAGACTTTGCATCTTCATTCTGAAAATAAATTTTTCAACCACTGTCAAAAATACAGTTGAAGAGGTGTAAGCAAATTCATACAGAAGTGACAGGTGAGCTTATATTTACAAAGGTCATCAGGATTAACATTCCCCCTGTCATGAAAAGGATCTATCTTACACTATAGTATTTTTGTTCTGTTCTTAGAACAACTTTCTGATTTGGTTGACCACAGCAATCAGTGGGAATACAAGCAGGCTAGCAATGCAGTTTTATGGCCAAGAGAACATAGGGTTCTCTCATGTGCTATGCTTCCTTATACCAAAATACCAAACATGATTGAAAAAAACATTAACACAGGAGGTAGAAAATTGCGGAAAATTAAAAAATAAACCAACCAACTAACCAATGAAAAGTCAGAAAAATGCCAGATGTTACACACATGCAGTCTTAGTCTGGGATCCACTATTACACTGACATTTGCATATGTCTGAGTTTCTCCAAAAGAAATAGAAATACCATTAAAGATTTTGACCTCAGTGAACTTCAGATGCCAAAAAAAAGCATGTGAGAATTTGTTGAATCACTTCTTGCTATAAAAATTGACAGATATAAACTGAACAGGGTGTATTAATTTATTATAGGGGCTATAAATCTTTTTACCTGATCAATTTTCTTCAGTTCATTTTTTGCTTCAAAATTGTTTGCATCCAGCTCCAAGACTTTTTCATAATCTATCAGAAGACCGGAAAAATATGTTTCAGGTAAGAAGCACAGACCAGTAAGCAGAGTATCCTTTTGATAGAAACCTTTTTTCTAATTACCCAAGAAGCCTGAGATATTTCAAGGAATACATAATTCTAAAACAGTTGAATTATTCCAGAACTACTAACATCTACCGCTATCATTTGGACTTGCTACTTGAATTTTACCTTGCCAGAAGAATATGCAACATAGTATTTGATTTCTTTGTTTATAGGAAACGAAAATTAAATACCTACATCAAAGAAGCAGATCACACAAGTTTGTACATATGTCAAGAAAAGGATTTTAAGAAGACCCACCTTCTTTAGCACCCTGAAGATTCTTCAAAGCAAAGCGAGCAGCCCCTCTTCTCGCATAAGCCTTTATGTAATTTTTATCTAAAGCAAGTGCTAAATTGCAGTCAGATTCCGCAACAGAAAACCTATCAAAAAAAGGAATTAGTAGTTTGGACACACGTAGGTAACAAACCCCAAAACTGCAGTAGTTTATCTTACTCTCAGCCTCTCCAGGTTCTTGGTAACATGGAAATCTTACATGCTTCAGAAGGGGCACAAACCAAGTACTTACACATTTCTTGATTCCAAATACATTAAAACAAGAAAGGAAAACAGCAGTAAAGAATTGCTACTGCCACAAGAAAGAATGACCAACTCCCCTGTATCCTTTCTTCACCCAAAACAAATCAAAGCCTTAGAAATAGAGCTCACTGAATGGGAAAGGCAATTTAACTTTCTCTTCCTCTTTTTTTCAAGTCTTACACTGTTAACACAGAAGATGATGAAATGCTATTGTGCAAGCCAAGGAAAAGTTGATGAGGGAGACTACCAGATTGATTCTCCTGGCAATTCCTATTTTACTTTGAAACTGGAAAGCAGGTTGCAACAATGGCCTTACACAGACTGCATCACAGCATGATGTATAAATCAAGAATTAAAACTAGACCAAAAATCTGAAAGTAGTGTTTCAAGTATGAAAATATTACAGATTTAACAATGCAAGTCTTACTTTTTCATTCTATAAAAAGCTGCTGCTCTGTTTGTGGGTAATATTGGATTGTATGGATCACAATGCATCCCTCTAGTATAGCATTTTATAGCTTCATCAAAGTTTCCTTGTTTAAAGAAGTTATTACCCTGTGAATAGAAAAAAGCATTTTCAGCAAGTTACTGTACATTGGCAGACACATTGCTAATTAAAACCCCCCCAAAAATAAAAGTATTCTAGAAATGCTTAAATATTTTTGTTCACCATTTCTCATGAAATAGTGCTTTACTATGAAATACACTTTCTAACTATTATATTCTAAGTGCATCATATTAAATAATTTTCATGATATATTCTATAACATAAGTCCATAATATTAATTTTCAGTATCTCTGGGTCATTTCCAGACACATGTAACAACCACATACAAAGCAACTTAAATTACTGAATGGGGTTTTTTTAAGTTTTTACTAACTAGCTTTGGCATCTTTGCTTTCCAAGCCAACATTCTCATTTCTGCCTCCTCTAGGACACAACTTTTTTCTCATGCACCCTCAAAGACCTCACTGCAGCCAAGATAATAATGGCCAAAGATACCTCAGCTTCTCAGTGTAGACTGCAGATTACATGTCAAGGAATTCTCACAGCAGTAGGAATACAATACAAATATCACCCACGCAGACAATTTAAAACAAACAAACAACTCACTCCACAAAAACTCAAACAAAAGCTAGAACTACTGAAGTCAATACTGACTGGCAGATGGGTTAGGTGATTGCGTACAAACAGAGAAGTTTGTCAAAAACACAGAAGCTGCTACACAACTTAGCCTCTTTCTCATGGCAACGAAGCCTGAGATAGATCCCTTTCTATATCCTACTTTATTAGGTAAAACTGAAGCAGTATGAACTTGCCATTATTAAAGCAAAGAAGTTCATCCATCATTCCCAGATGTACTGGCTTCACAAAGGGCTTTTTAAATTAGTTTTTTTTAAGTTCCTGTGGATTTAGTTTGGGGCATTCAGATGTTATGTTTGCTCTACATAGCAATTCTATACAGCCACTCAACTTCTCAAAGCAAAAGATCACCAATGTATTTGTCATCACAAGCATACATTAATTAGAATCTGCCAAGCTTGCTGCTACTGACAATGAAAAGGAATAGCACTGCAGTGAGAATTTTCTATTTTGGAATAATGGGCAGGGAAACAGACGGGAAGATTTCCAAACAAGCAATTCTTTTACCAGATATGTGGTCTCGGTGGATGATCTTTTAAAAGAAAATTGTCAATGCTCCTATACCTGAATTGCTACTTTACAAAAATAAACATTTATAATATTATAACCTTTTCCTTCTCTGCAAGAGCCTTTTCAGCATCTACATGAATTCCATCTTCTTCAGAGTCTGATTCTGGAGATACAGAATCATGAGTACTATCTTCTTTATCAAGTTCTTCAAGTATTTTATCCTGGAATAAGAAAAAAAACCCCAAACTGTTGTCTTAATTATAATTTAAAATTGCAAAATAATACAAGTAAGATTTTATTAATGTGTCCTCCAATACTGACAGTTGTGTTTAGTCCTATATTCTAATATAATTATGACCTTTTAATAGGCCTATTGTTAAAACAGGTTTTTTTCCCCTTAAATTCAATCTGTTGGATGAAAGCACAGTCAGTAGAAAACCAAGCATTTATCAATATTCCAAATATCAAACATGTAACCTTTTTGTGAGAAAGCTACCCTGTGTTCATACAATACCCAGCATAGTAAGATACTGACTAGTGGACTGAGTTCTCAGCGCTGTAACAAAATCTTATTTTAACACAGAATCAACTGAGGACAAGACTCTGGCAACAAAGCAAATCTTAAGACTCACCACATCAAGTTTTCCCCATGCTTCATAATCATAAGACTTGATCTTGTTTTTCTTGTTTTCCTCAGAGGTTATCTTTGAAGGGACTTTATTTTTGTTTTTCTTCTTTTTCTTAAAAGTCTTGTTTCGAATTGGTGGCAAATTCTAAATAGAATTAAGTAACTTATTATAAAACAGATATGTGAAAATCACTTGCACTGAAGAATCTACAGCACCTATCTATCTAGTGGCTAGTTTTATTTTAAAAATTCAACCATGTTTTCATGAGCTCTACAAAACCACTAAGAAATAGAAGCATAAATCGTTCAACACTTAATAGTACACATTACATGTATGATATGAAACTGAGTTTTAGAAGACAACCCTCTTCAGACTATCACTGAAGAATCACTTCATTATACTAAATGTCAGCAGCAAATTAGCAATACTGATGCTGCAAACAGAAATATTCTCATAGATCTACCCAAAACAGATAAAAAGTTTACTGGCCTCATCACCTTAAAAGGCTACTGCCCAACAGCTCTGTTGGTGGTGCAGTTTACAGAGGAATCTCCCAGTTACTTCAGGTGAAGAACACCTCATGGATTAGTTTATGCCTTCTATTTAGATATTTTAAGTCAACAAATGTAATTTTGCTAACGCAAAACATAATTATTATAAACACCATCACAGTATGAATAGCTGAGTTGACACTGGTCTTGTGTTTTCTTACCTCTTCTGGGACCCCACTCTGTCTCCTGAGCTCAGAATCCACTTCTTTAATATCTTTTTCCCAGCTCTCCAATTCTCTCATAAAATCCTGCAGCTCTTCAGCATTTTGCTTCACTTGCAGCTGCAGTTCTATCGCTTTACTTGGCGCACTCATCATAATCTGCCAAAATTCAAGGAAAAAAGCCTTCTAAAAAGAAGTTGGAAGCATGCAGTGAAGGAAGCTAGCTACTTCAAAATTAAGAAGTCTGACTTACAGGCCAGTGAGAATTCCCAAGAGCATTATAGGAACATTAAACACTAAGAGACTAAGAAGAAACACAGTTTAAACGTCTTTGAAGAAATGAAGGGAAGCCATATTATTCAGATAAAACAAAGTATATAATAAAAAACAGCAATTCATGTTTTCCTAACTAAATATAAGGTAAAGCACCCAACAAGTCAAGGGTAATCCTGAAATTGCAAGCAAATCCCTAAAACACTGCTTAATAATTATTAACACTTGATTGTCTTCATAAATTTTGTCTTAATTTTGTTGTCTTAAGTGAAAGAAATTTTATTATCACAATTAAAAAGTAACCTTAAAAAAATTTTGGTTACAATTCAGAAAAAAAAGAAACCCCTCATGTGTACAGTTCGTAGCACAAAAATCTGAACGGATGAAGCAAACATGTTTTGAAAACAATCATAGTTAAGTAACTTGTGATGAGCTCAATACAAACTTAGAAAGAGAGAGTTATGAATGGTTGCTAACTATAACCTCTTGATGGCAAGCTTCTGGATCTGTTAAAGCCTCATGGAAGTAAAAATAAGCTATTTGTAGAGATACTAGACAAAGCTTTTAAGGAAGAAAAAGGTCTAGGCTATTTGACATGCTTTATTTAACATTATTTTTCACATCCGTGCAATACCCTAGTAGCACAACAATATAAAAATTGATGAGCCAAACAAAGCTAATGATTTCTGTGGTACAATATGCCATCCATAATACAGACAAGGGTCTCAAAGAGATAAAAAAACCACTACTGAACTAATGCTACCAAAGCAGAAACGTTTTTACATGCTCAGGAGTAAGCAGCTGAGTAGATGCCCTGCTGCAGCAGTTCTGTTTCTCCCTAGTTCATACACAGGTGGTGATATAATTATCCTACGTAGCAATGTATAAGGTCTATTTGAAACAAAACTTTCTACTTGAAAGAAACTTTCAGTGAAGCCAAAAATTCATAGCTTTCATCACAACTCGAATTAAGGAGCTCACTATGTTTTTCTCCACCTTTAACTGTTGTCCCATGCCGAAGTACCACTGTAATATTCAGTCTGGTAATTTCGTGCAACTTGGGCAGGAACACATCAAACATTCCCTACAACCCAGCATTTCTAGGTAGCTAGAACAGGATAGTTAAAAAGATACAAAAAAATACCTTGTAATCTGCCGAAATTTTCTTTTTCCTATCTCTGACTAAAACAGCATTGTCATGCATGTGAAAATCTAACTTGAAATCTGGCTGTTTTCTCTGCCACTCTGAAGCATCCTGCTCAAGTGTATAAAGTCAAATTGCTCCGTTACTCACCAGCCGCACACAATTTAGCAACGCCTGTAATCCACGCACTGACAGCAGCCTCTGCGGCACAGCTCTTCCACCCTTCAGGGCACTTTTATCCGACTCTCAACCCTCAGCCCTTCCAACCCCCGAAGGCGGCTGGCTCCACCCGCTGCACGCCGGCGGCCTGGCCGGCAGCACAGGCCGGCCCGGAGCGAGTTCCGAGGCGGAGCAGCCCCTCTGAGCCTCAGCACCGCTCAGCCCCTCTGAGCCCCAGCACCGCTCAGCCCCTCTGAGCCTCAGCACCGCTCAGCCCCTCTGAGCCTCAGCACCGCTCAGCCCCTCTGAGCCTCTGCACCGCTCAGCCCCTCTGAGCCTCTGCACCGCTCAGCCCCTCTGAGCCTCTGCACCGCTCAGCCCCTCTGCACGCCCGCAGCCTGCAAGCGAGGCCTGGACTCCATCAGGATGCACTCCCCCTCGTCTCGCCACCCCGCGCAGCCAAGCTGCCCGTGGACCATAGGGGTGGGGACGCGGGTGCGGGACACGGCTGCGGGACACAGCCGCCAGGGCACCTCACCCCCCCCGCTCGCCCGTCCCGCCGCGGCCTCACCTGCGCCGTGCGCGGCTCCTCCCGCCGCCNNGCTCCTCCCGCCGCCACCGCCCGCGCTGCCCAGCCCGCTCCCAGCGTGCAGCGCGCTCCCGGGCGGCGGGAGGCGACAGCGCCTGCGCAGGGCCCCTTCCCACGTGCCGGGAGCGCAGCCGGCGATTGGCGCGGCCGCGGGCCCCGCGTGCCCCGGCAGGCGCGGGACGGCGCGCGCGGCCATGGGGGAAGGGGAGGCTGATCCGCCGCCGGCGGCCGAGAAGAAAGGGGCGGGGGAGGAGGAGGATGATTTCGGCTACCGGCTCTTCCCGGACCGGAATAAGAAGCCGCAGAGCTTCCTGGTCCGCAGCCTCTTCACCTTCCACAACAAGTGCCAGCTGATGCTGAGGCTGACCCTGGAAACGAGTAAGCGCTCTCCGTCCTCCCGCGGGCCTGGCCGCGGCGCAGAAGCGGTGCCGGGGCGGAACCCGGGCTGGCCGCGGCCGCTTGCGGCGTGACCTTGTGCCGCGGGTCCCGGCCAGGGCCGTGCCCTCCTGCCCCGCACCCCCGCGGCGGCCGCACTGCGCCCGGGCTGCTGCTGTAGGAGCACGCTGATTTTGGTTAAGACAAAGTACGGTTTCGAAAATGGCTGAGAGAGGTGTTTTTGTTTTGTTTTGTTTTGTTTTGTTTTTTAATATAAGAAGATTCTCCTGTACTTTTTTTTTCCCCTGAGAAATTAAGATGATTTGGCAGTTTCTGTGTATTCGTACCCCTTGCACTGTTTGATGTGGACTGTGAGTGTTGACAGCAAACAATTGTCACTACAGGCCGCTCTATGTATGTTTATTAGTAATGAAATCACGCCAGGATTGACTTGATTCCTGAAGAGCTTTTTATTTTTTTTTTCTGTATCCTGGGCTATATCAAAAAGACCGTTGCAGTGGGTCAGGGGAGGTCATTCTCCCCCTCCGTTCTGCCCTCCTGGGGCCCCACCTGTAGTCCTGCATCCAGGTCTAGGTCCCCAACATAAAAAGAACATGGGACTAGTAGGGCCATCAAGTTGGTAAAGGGGCTGGAGCACCTCCCCTACAAAGACAGGCTGAGAGTTGGGGCTGTTCAGCCTGGAGAAGAGAAGGCTGCATGGAAACCTCAGAGCGACCTCCCAGTGTCTGAAGGGGCCTGCATGGAAGCCAGACAGAGACTCCTCATCAGGAACTGCAGTGACAGGACAAGGAGTAATGGGTTCAAACTGCAACAGGGCAAATTTAGGCTAGAGATACAAAAGAAATTTTTTACTGTGAGGGTGATGAGGCACTGGGACAGTTGCCCAGAGAAGCTGTGGTTGCCCTATCCCAGTGTTCCAAGGCCGAATTAGATGGGGCTCTGAGGAACCTGGTCAAATTGAACATGTCCTTGCCCAAGGCAGGGGGATTGGGACTAGGTTATCTGTAAGTTCCCTTCCAACTCTGTTCTATGATTCTGTATCACATAGTCTGATTTGTCACCGATGCCAGTTGCATTGCAATAGGATTAAATACTACAAAGTATAAATTTGCATGTATAGAGCTTTTTTTGTTTGTTTTATTTTCTTGACTGTCTTTATATTTTGTTTATAGATGATTTTCAAAGCTTTTGTCTAGAGAAATTGATTGCAGCAATGTTTTTCTAGATCCATATGCTCAACTTCTCCTTGAGGCTCTGAAGCAATCTGGTTGGTATGTAAATGAATTTGTCTCGTTCTGTGTAGTAATGTCACTGTGAAGTTTTTCAGGTTCTTTTCTGTGACTTTGTTTGTTTGGGCCTTTCAGCACTGTCTTCAATGACCGGCACTTTTCTTGTGAAAACTGTGATGGCTGTGTCAGTGGAGGTTTTGATGCTGCCACATCTCAGGTAGGTGCCTAGTCCTTTCAAAAGACTGCAATTTTTTAGTTTATTGTTGCTAGGATTAAATCTACCAATACTGATACCTGAGTTAATAATGAAAACAAGATAAATGAAAGATGTTCCATGGTATTGGAACTAGTACACTTCAGTATGATACGGCTGTTAATGTTGGAAAACACCACTCCAAGGACCCTAAATGCTGCCAGTGGTGTGTGCTGTGTCTCTGAGAAGTAAGGGAGGTGTTGAAGCTTAGGAAAAGACTACCTGTATCTCTTCTTCTGCAGATTGTTCTGTGTCAGAACAACATTCGCCAACAGTCCCATATGAACCGGGTGGTCACACATGAATTGATTCATGCATTTGATCACTGCCGTGCACATGTTGACTGGTTTAAAAATGTCAAACACTTGGCATGTTCAGAGGTAAGTTAAAATGCTTCTAATGTTGTCATTTTATTAATTATTGCTGTTTATTAGGGTTGCTTTGTGTTATATGATCTGTTACATACAGTTTGTATGTTAATATATTTTGTCCTTTCTGTCAGATCAACCAAAATAGTTTTGTTCAGAAAACAAATTTTCACAAATATTAGCAAGTTTTCACAAATATTAGTAAGTTAATGTCACACTAAGTAGAATGGGATCACTGTGAGTGTAAGAAGTTGTTATTGACAAATGAGAGAGAATTTTAGAGGTGAAGACATTCACACATTAATCAAATGCTTATAGAATTATTTTTAGGCCTTGCGAGTCTTGTTATGTTGGGTAGTTAACACAGTAACTTTGGTTTTGTTTAGTTTTTTTATTAACAACAAACTTTTCTTTTCCTGTAACATTCTTTTTTTGAGTAATCATGGTAATGCTGCTAGTACACTGTATTTATGAATCCATTGCCATTGGATGGGATTCTGAGCAACCTGGTCTAGTGGAAGGTGTCCCTGCCCATGGCAGGGAGATTAGAACTAGATGATCTTTAAGGCCCATTATAACCCAGACCATTCTGTGGTTCTTTGGTGAGTCTGTTTTAAAACCAGTTGAAACAGTCTCTGTCTGACATAGGCTCAGCCACTTCTCCAGTCTCACAGAAGCCACCCTGGGAGGCCCCTCACTGCCAACATTTTGCCATATAAACTCAATACAATAATTCTGAATTATTAACTATCATCTACTTTTTTTTTTTGTCCAAGCATTTACACAGTGCAGAATAAAGCATGTAAACCTCAAACATAAGTTTTATATAAATCAAGATGGTGCATGTTCTTGCTCTTGTCAGGATTATTTGTTCACTTCAGGTCTTTTGATTACTTAATTTTATGATATTTACATTTTCTGTTGACAGCTTTTTAATTCTTACTTTTTCATGTTTTCCATGCATTGATTTTCACTCTGGTACTTAATTATAGGAAATCAGAATTTATTTACATTTCCTAACAGACTGTGTAGGGTATAGAATATTTAGCAGACAAAAGAAATTCTTGTGTACAAGACAAGGCAGTTAAGCTAAACATACATGCTCATTTAAATGTAGCTTTTTGCAAAACAGATGGGTTACTGCTCTTCTGGTATTGCATCTGTAGTCTTTGAAAGGTATCTGCCTTTCTTCCTGACTCTTGTAACAGATCGTGGTATAGATTGGGGAGAATATTACTTTTCATGTTCTTCTAGCCGTTAATATTTATACATACACACATACATAGGATCTCTGCTGCTTGTTTATTTAAACTTTAGGGATGTGTGAGATGCAGTTCCTGAAGAAACTTGAAGGTTGTTGTAGTTCACTGAGGCTGAGATGGGTGTAAAGGGTATGGTAGTAACAGAAACTTAAGAAGTTAAAGTGGCCTTGGGAATATCCTCTACCAGCAGTCACCAGAAATATACTGAAGAAAAGTGTTCATTACAGCTTTTTTGACTTTGTATTTTCGTGTGTTTCTCTGATCTTGTGACTTTTTATTTTTCTCAATAGATTCGAGCTGCTAATCTCAGTGGAGACTGCACTTTGATGAATGAAATAGCCAGGTTTAAGTTTGGATTGAAAGGGCACCATCAGGTAAAGGCTGTGGATGTTAAAATCTAATAATTTATTATGAGTCATCTTTACCTACTTGGTGTCAGCCTTCTGAACTTCCATAGCTGAAAACTTCAGAAAAATAAATAGATGCCATGGACTTCCTGTTTCCCTTAACTAACCCTTAATGATCAATGTTATTTTCTTTCCCACGTTGTTATTTTTATTGAAGGGAAATCCTTGAACATTGTTTTAAAGCATTACTATTGACAGCGGATGGCTAATAAAATGAAACAAAAAGCAGGGCTTGCAGGAAATGTAGTGGAAATACCTTATCCACTTTAAGTGGGTGACACTCACTTTAAAATCTTTGAAAGCTGAAGGAAGCAAAATGAGAAGATTTCTAGATAATCATGTGTATTAAGTCTTGTAGAAATTATTTTTGTAAATAGTACTGAAGTCTACACATTGAGACTCAAGTCGTTGCTCATGTTAGAGTGGCAGTTAGCTTGTAGATGATGTTTACATATTTTTTGGTCTTTTGGTAAACAAACTGTGTAAGAAAAAGTTACCATAAAGAGAAGTATCAAAATGAAGGCCAGTAGAAAAGTCATTCCATTTTTTTACAGCATTTCAGTTTGTAAAGAACCTAACTGGTGTTTGTGTCTGTTTCTTTCTGACAAGTTTATTTTTGTGTCCTGGTCAAATTTTACAAATACTTAATACCTACAACAAATGCTAGATTGTGTTTTAATTCCTGTTCTAAGGAATGTCTTTTAATTATTTCATGTTTTATATGTACATGGAAGACTAAAGCACATAGTTTACACAGGGTGGAACTAAAGTGTACATTAATGCTTATTACAGGCACACTGTTTGACTCCTCTTTCATACAAAATTATTGCCTATATTATAGGAGTTAATACTTAACAAAATCTGGAAAAAAAATACACTAATAATGACAGTTTTTTGGGTTTTTTTTTCACTTTAGACTTGTGTACGAGACAGAGCAATACGTTCCATTCTGGCTGTTAGAAAAGTTAGCAAAGAAACAGCAGAAAAAGCTGTGGATGAAGTTTTTGATGCCTGCTTCAATGATCTGGAACCTTTTGGAAGAATCCCACACAGCAAGGCAGATGCAAAACGTGCTTACAGAGACTTTCAGAACAGAGATCGCTATACTGCTAATTTGTAAGGGGTGGGGGGGGGAGCAGGGAAAACCAGGTGAGAAATTGTATTAATACCTGATTGTTCAGTAACATCTGGAGTTACAGTCTGTGCCCACAGTGCTCGTGGAAAGGGCAAATCTATCAAACGTATCAATTAACTTTTTAGACATTTTTCATGAGCCAACTTACGTGAAAATAAATGGGATAAATGAACAAGACTAAGAACAGCGTTTCCTCACCAGAAGGAACTCCAGAAAGATAATTTAGTATGCCAAATCACTTGTCAAATTCAATTCAATGTGCTTTTAATTTTTTCACTCTGACTGACTAGGTCTTGGTTTCTGAAAATTTTGTTGTCACTGAATAAATCTTTTCATAAAATCTGTACATTTTCACTATCTTCAATACACAATCATGAATTTGATAATCTTCTTCACTCTTTTAAAAGATGGGCACCTGAACTGCAGCTCAATACTCTAGGTTTAATAACTATGGCTAAACCCAAAAATCTATTAGCTGCCACATTTGCTTTTGAGCACCTCCTGAAATTCTTGGGTGATCTGACATTTCCAGTGGTGGGAAAGCTTTTGTGACTTGAATCCTTTATGCCCTGAATTGCTCCTCATTGTCTCTGGTAGTGGAGGACTGGGTATGATGATCAGTGTTGTCTTCTCCTGTTCTCTGTCCCAAAATGTTTTGTGACAACAGGACTGTCAATGTATGAAGCTTTTTCAGGCAGTAAGTGACTGAGATTTGACTGTGGTGGGGCAGCAGAGTCTGGTGAGACTTGAGCTGCAGTTGAGGCACTGAAGTGCTCAGGTAGGGAAATGCCAGCACGTGCACCAATTTCAAGTGCCTGACGCTACAGCTGAAAGGGAGAGGTACTCACAAGTACCTCCAGAATTTGGCAGCCTTTGACAGGGCCCTTGTTTGACTGCAGACTTGGGCTCCCGCAATCCACCTATTTATTTTACGTGCTTGAAACATTTTGGGTCTGACCATCATTCTGTAATTTCCTCCTGGGAAGTATTTAGTCATGTGATAAGTGTCCAGCCCAGTGGTCCTGCTTCTAAGGTGCCAGGAACAAGATGTCTGAAGATGACAACAGTGTGTTGCCTTTTCCTGATCAGCAGCAAACACTTTGGGAACATTAAGCACGGTCCTCACATAGGACAAAGCAGAACACACAAAGTGCCAGAGGGAGCTGATCAAGCCTGAGTTGCCTGAGTTCTTTTTGTGTTGGACTATGTGTGGGTTGCATTTATTTCCAGCTCTAGCATAATTCATACCTACAGGAACCATTAGTTCTGGGGCTAAGCATTAAGTAGATCCCTCAGAAAGTCATCCCCATTGTACTGGAGGAAGTTAGGTCTTGACTAAGATTCTTCAAACCTGAGCTTTCAGTAGTTTTATAGAATTTCAAATGGTCATTTCATAATCTTATTTCCCTGGGGTAATTCATCAGTGGCTGACATAATCTCATGGCTGAATATCTGAACAGAAAAAAATGGGTATAATAACCTATAAACCTATGGAGAAAATGGCACATTGAATTCTAGGCTTCCCGTATTCCATGTAGTCTCTATAGACCTGCAGTTTCCAAAATCCCCTGAGGATCAGAGATGCCTTGAAATCAGTGTAAGAGTATGTGTTAATATTCCCTTAACCTTTTCTGCTCTTCAAGTCACCATTTTAGTCGGTATGATGTATGATGCTGGGTTTTTTATACTTCTGGCAGATAATCCCTTCATTATACCTTATTAACCAAAGTTCTGCTTTACTGAATGTGTGTGTGTGTTTGCATTTATATTGTATTTTGACCAATACATGGTTTGAATATATACATATGTCTTCTATCTGGGATAAGCTTTATCAAGAAAGCTTAGAAATGAAAAATATAGCAATAAAAACTAGAAAATGCAAGCATACAAGCTGCTTCTTTTTTTTCTTGAACATTTTTGGTAGGTGAGCATGATGAAAATCTTGGAAAGAAAGTATTCCAGAGATATCTGCAAGAAATACTGCTAATAAAGAAGACATTGAGCTATATAAAGACATAATTATTAATATATATATATGTATATCACTATGAAACAGTTGGAGACCATGTTGGGCACTGTAATCACAAAACAGTGATTTTGATTTTGCAGTTCTTGGAGAAGTAAGGAGGGGACTCAGCAGAACTGGTACCTTGGACTTCAGAAAGCAGACTTCATCCTGTTTAGGAGCTTGGTTGGCCTGGGGCAGGCCAGCCTGACTGAGCAGAGATCTGTGGCTGGAACTCAGAGAAAACAGAAGAGCTGGAAGAAGGGCCAAGCCGCTCAGGAGGACTACAAGGACATCATGAGGTTTTGCAGTGAGCAAATTAGAAGGCTGAAGCCCAGCTAGAACTTAATCTGGCTATTGCATAAAATAGCAAATAAAAGTGGTTCAATAAATACCTTTGTGACAAAAGGAAGGCCTAGGAGACTCTCAATGCTTTATTGGATGTGGTAGAAAACACACAGACATAGAATGAGGAGAAGGCTGAGGTACTCAATGCCTTCTTTGCCTCAGTCTTTAGTAGTAAGACCAGTTTTCTCTGAGAACCCAGTCCGCTGAGCCCGGAGACAGGGGCAGGGAGCAGAATGAAGCCCTCATAACCTAAGGGGAATTGGTCGGTGACCTGCTACACCCCTTAGACAGACACAAGTCCCTAGGACTGGATGGGATCCAACCATGGATACTGAGGGAGCTCTCAGAAGTGCTCACTGAACTATCTTCCATCATTCATCAGCAGTCATGGTCTAATGGGAAGGTCACAGTTGACTGGAGGTTAGTAAATGTGATGCCCAGTTACAAGTAGGGTTGAAAGGACCCAGGAATGTAATTTGATTACTATTGGCCTTGCCTTTGGGGTGGGCAAGGTCATGGAGCAGATCATCTTAAGTGCCATCATGTGGCACATACAGGACAACCAAGGGATCAGGCCCAAACAGCACGGTTTATGAAAGGCAGGTCCCTCTTGACCAACCTGATCTCCTGTGACAAGGTGACCGAGTGGATGCAGTCTACCTGGACTTTGGTAAAGCCTTTGACAATGTCTCACAACATTCTCCTGGAGAAACTGGCTGCTCTTGTCTTGGATAGGTGCACTGTTCAGTGGGTTAAAAACTGGCTGGGTGGCTGGACCCAGAGGGTGGTGTGAATGCTGCTACATCCAGCTGGCCGTGGGTCATTCGTGATGTTCCCCAAGGTTTAGCATTGGGGCCGGTCCTGTGTCGTATCTTTATTGATGAACTGGATGAGGGGATCAAGTGTCCCTCAGCAAGTTTGCAGGCAACACCAAGCTGGGTGGGAGTGTTGATTTACTGGAGGGTAGGCAGGCTCTGCAGAGGGGTCTCAGAGGGATGTGGTCAGGCTGGATTGATTGAGGTCAACGGTATGAGGTTCATCAAGGCAAAGAGCCAGCTCCTGCTCATGGGTCACAACAACCCTGTGCAGCAGTACAGGCTGGGGATAGAGTGTTTGGAAAGGGGAACCTGGGGGTGTTGGTTGACAGTTGTCTGAACATGATCCAGTGTGTGCCCAGATGGCCAAGAAGGCCAGTGGCACCTGGTCTGTATCAGAAATAGTGAGGCCAGCAGGACCAGGGCAGTGATTGTCCTCTTGTACTCAGCGCTGGTGAGGCCACACCTTGAATCCTGCTTTCAGTTTTGAGCCCCTCACTTCAAGTGCTGGAGCATGTTCAGAGAAAAAGGAAATAGGGCTGGTGAAGCATCTGGAGCATAAGTCATATAAAAAGCAGTTGAAGAAATTTGGGTTCTTTATCTTGAAGAAAAGGGGGCTTTGAGGAAACTTTATCTCTCTCTGCGACTACCTGAAAGCAGGTTGTAGCCAGGTGGGGCTTGGTCTCTTTTCCCAAACAACGAGTGACAGAACAAGAAGAAACAATCTCAAGTTGTGCTAAGAGAGGTTTGGATTGGATATTAGGAGATACTTTATGAAAAGGGTTGTCAAGCATTGGAACAGGCTGCCCAGGGCAACTTTGAGTCACTATCCCTGAAAGTATTTAGAAGACAGGTAGGTGTACATTTAGTGGTGGACTTGACATTGTTAGGTTAACAACTGGACTCAATGACCTTTCCAAATGAAATGATTCTTTGATTCTGTGTAATAATGTCTATGAAATAAAATTGCATATCCAGAAAAATCAGTTTAAGCAACAGATACTTTTCAGTTATACCAAGTAATATTATAATGGCAGAATATATGCACAGCAAGTCACCAGAAAGCAATCAGGACAGTCTAATGGGCTTCTTCTCATTCCCTGAGAAAAGGAGGGACAATAATTACATGGAACTTTGCACACATGGTTTATCAATTTGAGCAATCATTTCATTGCTTCAGGTGCAATTTTAATCTACATCCTTTTTTCTCATCAAAACAGAGGTTAAAAAAACAGAGTAAAAACTCCATGCAAATATGAAAAATTTGTAAATCGATTAAGCAGCAGAGGGAGCTGAAGGACTGTGGAACAGAATGCTGCTATGGAAAAGCAGCTGCAGACTACACAGCTGTTCTTCAGTGAGCAGTTCACTCTTGGTTTAAATTTCTGTTTTAATCAAACTTGCATAACTTTAATATTAAAAGAGGTTAAAAATTAAACCATATTTCAATTTTTTTTCTATTTCTGAAGAATATATGCTTCCTTTAGAAGAACACTTCAAAACATGTATGGAAATACTTTTGCCATCTGTGCTGTTTTGGCGTGTGATTGTGTCCACAGGGACACTTAGATAAATGCTGGGATGCATGTGGCAGACCAAAACGTTAAGCTGTAAAGACCCATCATTATTAATGACAATCATGCAAATTACATTAGCTTAATTCCTTATTCCTCATGCCTGAATTTTCAGAATATTATAATTTTTTTCTCTTAAATCTGAAAGATTTTCAAGTTTTGACTGAAAGAAGAGAGCATCATTGTCCAAATAGTAGAGATATATAATTTTTCATAAAAGAGTAATTTAATAAAGAGCCTTTAGTTATTTTATTTCTGCTAGAGAGGAAGTGCCAGCTGTGACATACCTCACTGAATAGCTGTTTGGCAGAATTGTTTTAAAGATTGTAGCACCTAGCTCTCAGTTGCATGAATGTATGTCAGTTACCACAGGAGCCTATATTAATTGTAGTTTTTAAAAACTGTTTTAGAGATAGTAGCAATTATAAGGGAAAACAACAAAAATCACCAGTAAACAGAAAAATCCAGCTCTGAAATACGGAAAAGTTCAGAAGTTTTCATGGCATGATCAGGGAGTCTTATCTCTTGCTATATTTGAAGAACTCAGCACCAAGGAGTTATTATCCTATGGAAATCCACTCAAATTACCTGATAAGCATTCATCCTTTAGCCTGCCTGTATGCCTGATTAAAAAGAGAACTAGAAAACAAAATATTTACTTGGGTTTTTTTTTTTTTGGTTGGTTGGTTAATTTGGGTTTGGTTGGGTTTGGTTTGGTTTTTGGTGTTTTTTGGTTTTTGAGGTTTTATTGCTGTTGTAGCTCTTTAATGGGTCATGAGAAAATAATTCAGAGCTTAGGAGAGAATTAAACCATTACTTTCACTTTTCTTGACAAAAAGATGAAAGTAGGGAAAAGAAGAAGGGCACACACAAAGCACTCTGTGCTGCTGCGTAAGGAACCAATTTATGAAGAGCGATCCAGCTGTAGACAAGGCATGCTGTGTAACAGCTGGGCAGCATTGGTGGCTGCATGGGCAACAGGAAGCCTCTGGTATCCGGGGACTTTGCTCAATTCCCCTCACTCCTTCCAAGTGCAAAGTGGAGCCTTTAGGGGCACCTTTCCCACTGCCAGTGTTTCACAGCTGAATGATCTTCTTTCATCTCCATTTTTTGTCCCACTGTTTCCTCCTTGTTTGAGGGAATTACTTCTCCGTGAACACATTACACCTATTCTTTTTTCCTACTCAAATTCTTCCTATGCATGTGTATCATGAAAGAGTGTTTTAAGATTGCTTAAAGAATTGCCAGCAAAGACATCGGTAAGAACAAGTTCAACATAAAAGTGACAGTACCACAAAAGTTGTTAGCAAGCTTACTCTACGAGATAGTTAAGGCACACGGAGGAAAAGCAGCAAAAAAAATCCAGAGTCAATCAATCCAAACCCTAAGGGCCCAATAGCACTTAACAGCATTTTAATTTGATAGTACTTAAACTTAACAACATTTCACTTAATTTACATCATAATTTAAACAATTTGGCAAAGAATTCATATAGGATTTACTATATCACAACAGTAATTTACTTACAGGCCTAACTTACTTACAAATCTAAAGTACTTAGGAATCAAGGAGAGCAGCATTTCTCCCACCTTTGATATGCATACTTACATGCACACAGGTATACAGAGTCTGTACAAGGTACCTATGAAAAATTACCCTTGAAGGTAGTGGAATACTCACTTCAGATGCCTTTTCATCTTGTCAATGGGTGAAGGGTTGAGCCTGGGTGAGTGGGGGTGTCAGATCTGTTGTCATTCAGCAATCCTTTGAGTACAGCAAACCTGAGAGTTTGCTGGCTCTGAGAGGTGTTCTGCTTGGAGGGAGGTGGCTGGTCACAGCCTGCTGTGGTCCAGGACACCTCAAAGGGTCTCATTTTAGACCACTGTTTATAGGGCCACAAGACAGTCAGCTTTATTCATGTCATAGCAATGTCACATCAGCTTTAGTCATAGCAATGTTTCATCTTGGCCACACTTCAGATCAGAAACTTTCTTTGAAAGTANGAGTTTGCTGGCTCTGAGAGGTGTTCTGCTTGGAGGGAGGTGGCTGGTCACAGCCTGCTGTGGTCCAGGACACCTCAAAGGGTCTCATTTTAGACCACTGTTTATAGGGCCACAAGACAGTCAGCTTTATTCATGTCATAGCAATGTCACATCAGCTTTAGTCATAGCAATGTTTCATCTTGGCCACACTTCAGATCAGAAACTTTCTTTGAAAGTATGAGAACAAAAATATCATTCCACTTGAGCTGTTATTCAGGAAGAAGTTTCCAAGGTTGCTCTAAAACAAGGGGAGGAGCTCATTAGGCAGCACAAGTTCCTGGGAGCAGAGGGTATTTCTTTCTTTCTAAGATCAACAGTTATTCAGCCTAGGTGCTGTTGGTCAGGGCTGAGGCTTGACAAGCATTTCTCAGAACATACTGAGGCCTGGATATGGGGAGATGCACCACCACAGTTTGCATGTGCAATAAAGGATGGCCTTTCTTCTTTTCCTTTCATTACTAGTTACCTCCTCCTCCCACTGTGCATCTCCAACATACACAAGGGAGAGGATAAATGAAATTTTATCTGGGAAACGAATCTGCAGTTACATGTGTGAGAACAAGGGGTATTTCTTCCTAGGGTCCTCTTTCAATTTCTACCTCCTAATGCACAGCACTGGATTTTACTCTGATAGTTTCAATCTGGTCTGGTGGGAGCCAGCTGGGAGTTCCCAGGATCAGACTGTGAATGAGTAGTTGAATACCCTTCCCCAGGTCCTATTTTACAGAGCTTCCTTCTCATCTCTGGTCATATGCCCATGAATTAAAACCTAGATACCTGTAGGCATCTTGACTGTGTCTCTCCCACTCCTCCTGTGCCCCAGCTCCTGCTACTGTCCTCCTCTGCTCCTCAGCTGCCCTCACACTCCCTGCATCCATGCCAAACAGTTGTTGGTGCCAGCTGGTGTCTCACCACGTTTTAGTCTCTTGATTTGACACCTTATGGAATGCACTTGGGAAACCGTTGGGGAATATGTTCTTTACCATAGGAACCATGGCAGGGGATGGGGATTACCTGTCAGACCTCATGCTGATACTGAATTGAATTTCTGTCAGGGCTGAATATTCATTCATGGGAACTGGAGCATTCCTCGGTACCACAGAATATATATTACCCTCAGGTTTCACGCCTTCTGCCTTAGACCTTCTGGTACGAGGAGTAGGAGACTAATTACCTGTAGGACTGGGAATACAAGAAAAGAAGGTCACAGGTACATATTTCCATCCTGATGCATTTTTCTGACTGCTGAGTAAAAGCAGACTTAAAAAGACAGCTTTAATATAACAATCCTTTCCTGCTCTTAGGATGCTTCCAGTAGAATGAATTTTTCTGCCAGCCACTAACTGAAGTGGACTGGATATTATGTCAACTCTTTCTACTTCTACTTACTCCATGCAAAGAAAAGATATCAAGGGTGTCCCCTTCCTTCTCTTTACCCATACTCTGACATAATATTCCCCAAGAGGTGAGAGATCTAGGTTCACACCTTTAAGACTTTTGCTCAGAGAGAAAGAGATGCTCTGTGTTTCAGACACATGGAAGCTTTCCTGGGTTCACTCAAAGCACCTTGGATAGCTAAGTCTTTGATACAGTTAGGCTTTTTAGAAATCATACTGTTCACAGGCCTTTTAAAATGCCTATCTCACATAGCAAATGCACTTTTCTGAAGATATTTTCTAGAAATCTGCTAACCCCATTTAGTGAAGGCTGAGCATGTAACATTTGCACTGCATATTCACCATGAAGTAAGGTGTCTACTGTATGTGCAGTGCTACAGTCTTAACATGGGGGGATAAAAAGTAAATTTTAACACTTTCTTTAACATTTATTTTAGATTTCACTTTAGGAAATATTATGTTTAGGAGGTATTAGTTTAATTGCTTTTGTCTTGGCACATTGGCCTTTGGTTTTTGAGACACATAACTGTCATCATTCATGACATGTTTAATATAAGCAATCTAACTCCAATCCAAATGCTGACATAAAAGGCTGGGTGTCTGAGAATAGATGGTCCCATGTTGCCCGAGGGTGACTGAAGAACCTGTGGATGAGCTTCAGGAAAACACTAGGATAATAGATTTTCCTATTCAAAATCACCTTTCCCTGTGGTGACCTTCTTTCTTGCTTCTTCAAGACCTTTGGACCTGCTCCTCCTCTTGGACTCGTTATCTCCTGAGGGTCTCATCAAACTGCTGTCCATCCTCTCCCTTCCCTTCAGCAGCTGTGGCTGTGGCAACTATCCATCTTCAGGTACATTTGCCTCTACCTGAGAAATTCTTAAAGTAGTGCTTAGTGTAAACCTCCCTCTTGTGCAATCTTTGTTGCAGCACTGGAGATGTCTATGGAAACCAGCATCTCTATAGTTATTATAACAGCTGTATAGAAGTCTTTTAGAGATCCTTTAGGTTTTGTCTAAATTTCTTCTGATATGTTTTAAGTGGGGTTTTTGGTGCTGTTTTTCTTTGCTTGTTTATTTTTTTAAAAACAGAACCCTTGTCCTCTTCAGCCGTAGCTTCATAAAGAAAACTCTAAAGGAATGGGTGAGAGAAGGCATTTCGGGAGAAATTACTTATTTCTGGCCTTGTAAACTGTGCCAGTGGAAAAAAACCAAATCTTTTCACTGCCTCTATTTCTCTTCTTCAGGAATCCTACTTTCAAGATGTGAATGTCAGACTCTCAGGGATACAGACTCTTTTATACAGCTCTGGAAGTTCTGATCAGTAAAGCACTTAAGAACTTACATTTAATCATGTCATTTTTACAGACTTACCATTTGTTGCCTTGTGAACCACAGTACTCAGCACCTTGGAGAACAGTGCTCTAAGTGCATCAAGTGCACTTGAACTTGCTCAGTGAGCTGTTGTATGTATGGTCCTCTCAAAACACAAAAGGAAGGTCATTAAATCGATGTGACACACTTCCTAAGTAGTATGTTAACTTCGGTGGTCTCTTTGCATTTCCATTTAAAGTGTTATTGTCTGCCTGCTGAGACTCTTCCTGCTTCATAGCAGTCATATCTTGTACTAAAGTGAACTTTACGGTGTATTGTTAAAAACCTTTCACAACAGAGGCTGCTGGTATTCAATGGTGAACAGTAAGATTCATGTGTGTAATTAGTCAAGTTTTGAAGCATTTGTGCATTCTTTGGCATGAAAACCACTCTGTAAATGTAAGATCATTATGACTGTGACTTGTCTCCTGGGAGAGAGGAAAAACGTGACTAGTCTAAAAAATCCTAGCAATATCCTGTTAAGGCCCTAGGTTTTGTTCATTCAAGTCACAAATTTCTCAACAGAAGTGGAAATAACAGGATACTGATAGCAAGTTGGTTTTTTCCACATCATGACTATAAATAAGTTACCTAAGCCAATTTTTCTAATCCAATTTCTGTATAAAAGTTTACATCTAAGTTCAGTGGAAGAATGGTGCAGAATAAGAGTGACTATTGTTCCTTATAACTGTTCTTTGATTAATATTTAGATCCCATAACTTAAAATAACAAACATTTCATACAGATTAAGAGCTACAAAGAAGGCTGAGTACATAACTTAAAGGACATAACTTTAAATTGAAAAACCTACATCAAGGGCAGAAAGGAGATCTCTAGTAAGGCAAGAGCCATGATAATAATGTATTTGCAGAAATACTTTTGTCTTCTAATGAAGGTTTTGCTTCTGATATATTCATACTCCTCCTTGTATCCTCATTTCTTGCTTTCTTTTTCCCCATAAATTTAATATTTACAATGCTGTATTTGTGGAGATAGAATTTTATGAAGCAAGAGAGATTTTAGATGAGGCAGTTGTGTAAAATTAGGTGAGCTTCTCAGAGAACTGAAGTAATAAAAGGTGCTTTAGGTGACTAGTCACATTGCATCCCAGAAGCCAAACTTCATTTGCACAAAGCACTTATTGAAGAATTTAAAACAGAAAACTACTTTCTGCTTACCAAAGTGCATATTTTATCACTTGTGAGTATAGAACACTCACAAGTGATAAAATATGCACTTTGGTAAGTTTGTACCACAACCTGCAAGCGTTGGTGGAGTGCTGTATTCTCTGATCTTACAGTGAAATGCTGAAAGTGAGACCCTGCTCATTGCCGTAGACCAAGGGCAGGGTGGGACTTCGGGAGGTACTCACCACATTTGTTGTCAATGTTGTCCTGTCCCTGTTATTTCACATTCCTTCTGTAAAGGGAAGAATGGGCCACAGAGATTTGATTCTTCACCTGAATATTTTCCTGTTCTTAACTGTTTTGTGAGATTGAGGTAAATGGGTTAGCTGGGGATTTGGCCCACAATACAATAAAGCTACTGTCAGAATTCCCTCTTGAAAAGCACATTACATATTTGTTGTTATATAGTAGAGTTTATAACACAGCTAAACATCGCCTGGAAATCTATTTTCCTTCTCTTTAAGACAATTGCATGTTTGCATAATTTTTTCCTTTTTCTTTACTAATCCTGCATCTGAATGGTTAAAAACTCACAGCTTTTAAATTTCTCCCAACTCCTACACATTAGTAAGATCAAAGCAATAGCATGATGAAAAACAAATTGAGAACAAAAAAAACCTACATGTACTAATGAAAAATACACCTTATCTTTGTCTATTTTCTAAAATCAAAATTATACATCAGTGATATGTTTAATTGAATGTCACAATTTCAGTAATTGTGCTGTCTATGAAAGAAATTTGTTCCAAAGTCAAAGTGTCACCTTGCTGTCAAATAATCCCATAGATTACCATAAACAGAGCTAGTGAAATTGTACTGTGACTGAAAAGATATGTGATGTGAATCCCAGTCATTACCAGAGACATGACTTTCATTGTAATTATCTGCCTACCACAACAGCTTCCTTCTGCCAGCTCCTGCTTACCTGCTGCCACACAACCTCATTAACATTTCTGTTGATGCAACACCATTTGTACAGTTAACCTTTGTGCAAAGCGGGGGCATTTCTTCATTATGATGGATTCTGTAATATCACAACAACTTGCATTGAGGATTATATTTTTCTTTTCTTCATTTATGGTTAAATTAGAAATTAGTCTAACACCTGGGTTTCATTACACTGAGCTGCCTTGTCATCTGTGGAAAATGGAATTTGGTTTACAGGTAGTTTCAGTATTCCCCATCTAAGAAGGGATTACTGCTGTTGCTCAAAGTGACTTTTAAAGGCAGGTAAATTCTTGCACATTTCAACCGGTTTTTGATGGAAAATGAAAAAGTATTTTTCAAAGTAAATTAAATAATTATTGTTTCATTTTTAGATATCAGACTTCAAAAACTACAAACCTTTTCCTATATCTAGACTTTTTAACAAAATATTACAATCACTTTTCTAGATGATTTTAGGTTAAAGATTGACTTTATTTCAATATTTCAAATTTATAGTAACAATCTTAAATTTTTGGCTTCTTTTTCGTGGTCTGCAAGCATAGCTTCTTTTTGCATTTGTTGGATCACTGTAAACCATAAATGTTTTTTTCAACACCTATAGAACATTTTGCATAAGTAGTTGCTTGATCAGTGTAAATTTAGATTAGAATTTTAATTGCCTGTTTTAAGATTGAATGTAAATTTTTGAAATTAACCAGTGCTGAGAAATATAAAGAGCAGTTCAGTGCTAGACAGAAGAAATGTATCACATTTCAGATATTGGGTGGATTTGTAGAGATTTTTGCATTTAATTTAGGTGATACATCTTACATTTCATCTAGCAATTTCATGAAGATTATTACTCATCTGGTATTTGAATTATCTCTATAGTTCTCACAGTGATGTGGTTTGTGAAGCTGAGGGTGAACATGCTGCTATTTTGTGAGTTCTCTGCCTCACATGGTGTAGACGCTGAGCTTTCTTGCTGATCATGTCTCTTACTCTCCTGAGAGCTCAGATTCTTTGTCACCTCCTGTTCTTCCCACTATCCCATTCCTAAAACCTGCTTAATCCCACTTGCTGTCCTATTTCTGCCTCACATCAGTTTCCCTTTCCTGTGCAAATTTCCAGTCCCAGCTGATGCAGAATCAGGGAGGCAGGTCTCTCACAGAGACAGAAGAGGGCTCCAGGCAGGGGCTGGGTGTGTTAGGTCAGGATGTGTGCTGCACACTGATCAGAAGAGCTCTGTAAAAATCCAGACTCTGAAAATTTGCCAGACTATAACTCAGTAGGGGAATTTGATACAATGCAGTGATCTGAAGCAACCACCACCTAACAAAATGAAAATAAGTTCTGGGGGTTCTCATGAGATATGGTGTAGTTACAAAACATACACTTTGTGACTTTGTAGACCTGCAATACAAAGGCTACAGATTTTGAAATAAGTTTGCAAGGCCCAGAACAGAGGTGCATCAGACTTGCCCTCTCTGAACTGTTTTTGAGTTGGCTTTAACACTTTTTAATTTTTCTATCAACCAGATGGTTGTCACTAATTTATTCTACTTTCCTTTAACCTTGTAAAGTATTAAATAATAGTTTTATTGAGATAGCAATAATGAGCAGTTTTTCTATGTAGAATGATACATTTATGGCTACCATGAATATGTAGTATACAGAAATAGCAGCCTGGTAAGATAGCAAAGACATCAAAAATTGTAAATGCAGAACGCAGAACAGAGGAGGGCAGATGTGATGATAAATGAGCACAGGCTGACACTGGGGCTGCTTATGACACAGGGCTGTAAACAACTCACCAGTGGTCAAGTAAAGGAAGCAACATCTGGAACTGCTTTTAGGAGTGTCCCCATTTTTTAGGGATAACAAAGAGAACAGCCAAATAGTACATTATACAGGTAAAAGGCACTGTATATAGTTAACTTGGTTGCAATGCAGAGCTTCAGATCACTGGAGAAAAAGGAAAGGGTAAAAACATGTTATCAAACATTAAAATATTCTCAGGTATGTCACTTATTGAGAAAGAAGACACCACCAGTGTGAATATCATATTCCTACTGGTGAAATACTCCAGATACTGACACGGATAATGTTACTCATCACTGCTGCCAGGCTGAAACCGACTGCAGGATGTGCATGAGTGAGGAGAGGGTGTGTGTAACACTAGGAAAAGGAGTAGAAACCAAGCATATGACAAGATTACTGTTATTTATTAATCTAGTTACTACTATTACAACAGAGACTTTTTCCCATTAAAAAATGATAATTAGATCTAAACTGGGAAATTTTTCTTGGATTACACTGCTGTAGTTTTGAGCAAATTCTTGACTTTCACACAAGATGCATTTTCCCTTTGCTTGTTGATGAAATCTGGAACATAGCGACAGTAATTACTGGAAATGGAAAAAGACCACAGGCAGAATCCAAGGAAGTAAAGAGGTTTTGTTCTCTTATTTCTGTAGCTTGCTAAACTGTCACAAGCCAGTCCACAGACCAGCTTCAAGTGGAAGGAGAGGGTGTTTTTCTGTGGGCTGGTCACTGGAGCATATTGCCTGAAGATGTCATGTCCCATCCCTGGCAGTGTTGAATGACAGGTTGGATAGGACTTTGAGCAACCAGGTCTAATGCAAGGTGTCCCTGCTTATGCTGGAGGGCTGGAACTAGGTGATCTCTAAGGTCTCTTCCAACCCAAACCATTCCATGATTCTAGGATTTGCTGTGGAGCACTATATTATCATTAACCTATACTCTATCAGTCAACCATAACTTCACTGGGGCCATGTATCTTCCTTCAAAACCATACTCATGTGGACACCTGAAATCAAAGGAAATTGCCTGACTTTAGGTTTCTTAAAATCAGGCCTATTATATTATCTCAGGTTATTTATAGGAGCATTTTGTCTTTTGTGTAACAGAGTAAATGTCTCAAGTGTGTGGTTGCTCTCAGCTAGAAAACAACTACAGACTTACATGACTGCAGGTAATTCTTCAGTATGGGCCTTAGGACATCTTTGAAACACTGTAAAAGGGATACATTCACTTTAGCACTTTCAAATAAATGAGACAGAAACAGAAGAAGAAATGTTTTGTACGCTATATTTATATGAAAACAAGAAATATTTCTTGTGTAATAACATTCCTAATGTGGAAGACTTTCAAGATCTTCCTGAGCATTTGCAACTAGAGAGGGAATTAGATATTCCGTGCCTGAAAAATTCACGTTTAGGAGTACAGTAGCATCATTTCCCATTGAAAAGAAACAAAAAAGACTCATAGGTGAAAAGGAATCTTAATTGATTCTGATTATGCAAAAAAGTAAAGTCGATTAATCAAGAGAAAGACATAGAAACATTTTATTGCACAAAGAGTTTGAAACATTTTATGGTTATGGGTGCAAGGGTTAAACCAGATGGCATACATTTTAAATAGGCACTACAGCAACATGTCAAATGTGTCCATATTTGCATATAGTTTATGTTAAAAACATGCCAATGCTGTCTTATATATTCAGAGCCTAGCAAGTGGAAGTCAAAGAGGTGACCTCTGCAGCTGGTGCAGGTAATGGAATTCCCATCAGGCAGATTTAGAAACTCTAAAGAAATGTGCTAAACACAAAGCTCCATCTGTTTCTAAACTATTGAGACAAGCATGCAATTTGCATGCTTTAAAAATAGATATTATAATTTTAGTATGTTATTTTATGTGTGATCTAATACATTTCAATATGTGTCACTTGTTTGGAGAACATACTAACACGCACATAAATACCTAAGCCACTTATACCATTGTTTTGGAGTTTGCCATACTAGTTCTGCTCCTAACTAAAAAAAAAAAATACAAAGCATCATAATCATCTTAATGCTTAACTTAACAAAACAAATGCTGAGAAATATTTTATGGGCATACTGTGCCAGGTGGTTGCTACTAAGACCTGTCTAAGAGTGAATACTAAATAAAATGATAAAATCAATCTGAAAAGGAGGGATAATAAGAATGCAGATAATAAGGCAAATACTTGTGAAAAACACAATAGGCCAGATTCCTCTCTTAGACAGGCATGAAGATTTTTAGCTGGATACTATGCAGTAATTTTGCCACAGAACAGAACTGATAGCAATGATTCTGGTGTCTACTTTTTCTTTAAAGCAGGAGCCCTGGTAACTTGAGACAATGACTGGACACAGGACTTTGTACTGTACAGTAATTACTGCAATGCAATTTTATAGTGTCCTGCCTGTAACTTTACAATGGTCCTACGCAGGTTGCCTCAGAAGCAGATGGGGGAATTCACACCTGCTAATGTTGCTGCTTTTGGCAGTAGCTGACTGCTTTTATGTCTCACCTCCCGGTCTCCTATCAGTGTTAGCCCTTTCCTTGGGGATTTCTGAGTGCCCTCAAACAGAAGCAGGACAAATGACAGCTGTCTGTATCCAGGTCATCTATATTTTGCAAGCTTGATTAGTCCAATCGACTGCCCTTGGGTAGGCACTTGCTTTCTGAATGTGTTGACCACTGTGTAGGTGTTGCAGAGACCGTGTGCTCACACACTGTGGATCTGCTAAAACTGTCCTTAACTAGATTTGTTAGACATACACTCATTAGCTGCACAGAGAACCCACACATCTCCCAGGATGTCCCTGCTTATTCAAGCTTTAAGTTGTGTAACAAATTGGAGAGAAAGTGGAAAAATTCATGCCATAATGATATGATGCAATTTCATCCATTTTTCTAGTTCAGTCTTTTCCCTGGTTAATGTGTTGAATAACAGGGTATCGCAGTTAACACCAGATTTTATTGTGACATGCTTATTTGAAAGGTATTTATGGGTCTATATAGACAGGAAAAGAGTTGCACCATCAGGGCTGCAAGATACATACACTAAAATTTGGACCCTGAGTTTTCAGGTGTGGCTCAGCTGGGAGCCTGAGGATGTTAAGGATGGTGATAGAGGAACAGGATCTGAGAGAACTCTGAGGTACAGCTGTTAACCTCTGTTCTGTGGCAGTGGATGCCTGTAAAATATTGAGTGGGAAGGACCATCCAAGCTGGTTCACTAAGGAAATATGGCTTATGGGTCCATGCTGCCAATGTGACTGTCCATAGATCCATGCTATTCATTTCCCACACTCCCCAAATGCGCAGGGGAAGAGAACTGAGAACACCAGAAGTGGCTAAGTTTGGATGGGTGACAGGTATTGCACTGAAGGTCTGAGGGTGCTGCAGTGGTGCTGATGGTAGAAGATGAAGAAGGTGAGTATTGTGATGAAGGGAGAGGAGAGGTTCATAGAAAATGTGGACAGATATGTTTTTGTGTATTCTAAATGACATGACAAAATCTTAGGAATCAAGTCTTCATCCACTGTCTGCTTTACATTAATTACCTTCTTTGCAGACCTTTAAGCTTCATTGTTTATGCATACAGTGTTTTAATTAAATAAAAGCTTAATCAACTGGCAAGGACTTAGTCCCTGTAATCTTCTGATCATATTTTGTTGATTTAGTAACTGGATAAGTAAATTTCCTGTCCCCAATGGTTATATACGCACATCAATTTTTATTTCTTCAAGGCATCAAGAAAGTTACAAATAAAAAAAATGTTCTTTGGGCCAAATGTCTAACTGTTCAGACACATTAAAATTCTTTCAAGGATATCTTTTTAAGACTATCTGAAAGATTTGCCAGTAATTTAGTATTGAGATAACTAGAATAAAGAATAATAATTTTAATAAAGTACTATTATCTGCCTTGTACAGGGGGACACATTAAGGCAGAGTATGAATAATTTAGCTTGAGCCATGTTACTTAATCCCAAACCCCATAGCTCAACATACATAAAAACACAGCTTGTATTGTGTTTATTCTGTGCTTAGCCCGCTTCTGACACAATATTTACATCTGTTTTTATACTCTTAATAAAAGTGCATTATAAGTGTTACTTCATTGAGTTTACTGGATAAATTCAGAACTGTTTCTGAGATATTCCTTACCTTAGGGTGCCTGGGCATTCCCTTATTATAATTATTTCTTCCTTTTTTTTTTTTCTTAAAGCAAAATTATGTAGTAAAAAAAATCAATAAAAGCAATCTTCTTATATACCAGTGCATATTTCATCCTCTAAAAGTTGGTTCTTGGGATGCAGAATGCTTTAGTGGTGAAGGGGTAAGGATGTGAGCTCGAGCTGTGCTGCTTGCACGGCCCTGCCTTGTGGATGGGCTGTAGGTGAAACCGTAGATGAAACTGTGGAATGAAAAGTAGATGCTGTGGAAATGTTCATTATTAGTAAAAGAAAGTCACACTTCTCTCTAAAACCGGGTCTTCTTTCCCAAACCTGAAGTTTAATTAATGAAATTAGTAAACATTATTTTTACCTTTGTCAATTATTTCTTGGAGTATGGCTATGGCAATGTTACTTTATTTGGAAAAAATTTAATGAAACAAGGTTTTATATAATTGGTGTAATATGGCAAAATATTCCTAATATTCAATTAAAAACCCTGTAGATCCTATTTTATACAAACAGGATATGAAGAAAGGGTACTGCTTGTAATAACTTTGTAGATCAGATGTATCCCAGGTAGAAAAGTAAAAAGATGAAGAGATGACCTTATTCAAGTTAGAAATAAAAATTCTCAAGGACTTTAGCAAAATCCAATAATTAACTTCAAATAACAATAACAGTATACCAATTTTACCTCAGAAAGTAATCACAGCTCTCATATATTAGAGTAATACATAAGATAGCAAAAAAAAAAGTAATTTAAGAGACATATCCAACAGCCACACTTACTGATTTTTATATCCTCTATAAATCCATATCTTATTCTGAGGATAATAAATGTCTTTAATGTCTTTCACCCTTACTTGCAAAACTCTTCTGAAACAGCATTTGCAAATTGTGTTCCTACTACTTCAAACATTTTCCTTTGTTACAAAAACCAAAACCAAACAAACAAAAAAAAGGGATAACTTTCTTCAGGGAGAGAGGGCATATAATTAATATTGAAATTAAACATTTTGTTACTGGTATTGTCCTGTGTATCTTTTTGGTCCAGAATAAAATATTGGCATTCTGGTATAAAAGAGATATTTATAGACCAGACTTTTTTTCAGGCTGTCAAATAAGTAGCACAATGTCATCAGTTTTTAAACTGTCCTCTACTATATCATATGTACCTGTTATTTTGTATGCAGGGATATGTGCATGCACATGCACGTTCTACCATCCACAGATGCATAAATATACATGTCCACATAACATCTTTAAAACATTGAATTGGGAGTTGGGTTCAAGTTAGAGCTTCAAATACTAATGATTCAAAATTTTGAGCAAATGCTTTTGAATTTTCCAATTTTGTGTTGAAACAGAAGGTTTTGATGATAGTTTTAATAGCACAGAAAAAAGGATACTATTTCTGTGTCTGCTACATAGGACTCTGGGCTGAGTAAATTGTTAACATAAGCATCTGACTAAATACTCAGTGAAACTGATACCACCTCCTTGAAATCTGAATGTATGCAGGCAATATGCCTAGAGCATTTGCCTTGGCTCCATTCCAGTTGTTGCCATGTAGTATATCTAAGTTCTTAATTGTAATTTTGCTTTTAGAGGGGAGTAATACAGGGAAATCAGCCAGATGCTCCTCAAAACTCTGCTACTCCTCTTGGGTTTGACCTCCTTCTTCATGGATCAAAAAAAGAAATCATTAACCATCAACACCTATCATCCACGATAGTAAAATGAATTGTTACTTGCAAAATAGTTCCATATTTTTATTCCATTTATTCCTTTATTATCAGATTTGTTAACATTATTGACTTAATTCTTACTATTCTACTTTATATACTCTGGAATAGATTGCTGAATAGTTGTGTTAGGGGGTTTTTGGGGGTTTTACTTTTTTGCTTTTCTTGTTTTGTTTGTTGGGTTTTGGTTTTTTGTGTGTCTGTGTGTGTTTTGGGGTATTTTTTTGGAAACAAACAGGCTTTATGCTACATAATAGTCTGATCTGCCACTGACACAAGAAAGCAAACAAAGTCTACATCCCAGGTAGTGAAGACTTTTCTTTTGCTTTTTAATCTTAAAACCTCCATTATATGCAGAGATGACACATAACTTGCGCACCTAATTTATAATCCTTTAATCCTCAAATATTTCTCTCATTCTAGGAAATTGAATGTTAGATCAATGTCTAGTCTATATTTGCTCAAATATTGTTTTGTTGACCTTTATTTCACACTTTACTTATCTGAATATTATGCTTGATGTATGTTCTTGACAAGGAGTAGCAACAGATACACTTATAATGGCCAGATATCCCAGACATCTTGTCACTTTCTACATAGAATGCAAAAAACAAAAGAACATTGAGGCAGAACTACTCTTTTGTCTTCAGTGTGCTATTTCAAGGTCAAAAAAGATGTGTTAATGGGGCAATTTAGCATGTAATAAATAATGCATTTGCCATTGCACAGGTTATATTTCTACTACTATCTAGGCTTCTGTTTGCTGTATTTTCAATCCCACGTTTCTATGAATAGCAATGTTCAAGTCTTTAAAGTAAAGATGGGTGTATAACTATATTTTCATTTCAAAACTACCAATCATGTAAAATACAACGTTATACTTCTCATACTGCTTTTTTCATTTTTTGCTACAACATCTGAAAACAGAATACATCAAGGCAGCTTTTCACACATTGAAAAAACACCACCATATATATTGACAAAATTTGTAGATGTACAAATTTTGTGAGGCAGCTTTCCAGCTGGCTGGCCCAGAGCATGTGCTAGTGCTTGGTGTTGTTCTTCCCCAGATGAAGGACTTTGCACTTCACGGTGTTCAGCTTCAGGAGGTTCCTGTCAGCCCACTTCTCCAGCCTGCTGAGGTCTCTCTGGATGTCAGGATGATCTGGCATATCAGCTGCTCCTCCTAGTTTGATGTTGTCTGCACATTTTCTGAGGGTACACTCTGCCCCATCATGTTAAATAGAAGGGAACCCAGTATAGATCCCTGGAATATATGACTACTGACTGCCCTCCAAATAGATTTTGTTCTGCTGATCACCACTCTCTGGACCAGGCCATTCAGCCAGTTTTCAGTCCATCTCACTATCTGCTCATGCAGAATGTGCATCCTACATAAGGACCATAAAATACCTGGAAATGGCTTCCAGGATTAGATGCTTCATCAAGCCCTAGAATTATGTCCTAATAACAAAACCACTGGATCCAAACAAAAAAAAACCCCATTTTTTCTGCCTTTTGAAACTAAACTTCTGAGTAGACACAAACGAAAAAAATCACAGGCCTTGAAATATGTGAAAGAGGGCATATTTCTATGTAAGTCATCTACAAATTCACTACAGGTGAAGCAGAACTGCAGTTCTGTTCCCTCTGTCTGGAACAGGATTTAATTTTTTTCTATGATCTATTGTAAAAGTCACTTCTTTTAGGTGCTGAATTGCTCCATAGAGGTGATTAGCTCTAGATATTTATAATAAGAAACAACTGGGATGCTCATTTCCTGAGCTATTCCTATAAGTTATATACCTGAGATAGGTGGGATGACTCTGGGTACAGGAATTTTGTTTGCAGTTTTGAAGCTTCAGCCAGCTGCTTCTGATGTGCCAACTTTCCCTGTTTTGAGCAAGTAATTATTAACAACATATTTAAAGTTCTTTTTGATATATCCCATCAGCTATTTGCAAAGTTGCATTTGTTGTCCTTTGTTGTGTTTTAGGAACCTGGCCTGTTCCCAGAAATGTCTGGTCCAAAATTTGAACTGCAAAATGAAAAGTTACTTTTAACCTCACTTATACATTACTGCTTGTCTTGCCTGAGATTTGTTGCATTTACTGTTGCAAAGACTTTTCAAAACACATTAGTTAAATGGAGCTGAAAATCATTCATGCATATTTTATGGAATAAATTACAGATATATCTCCAGTTGTAAGTTATAAAACATGTCTTTGCTTGGGCTATTAAAATATTCTGGCCCATTTAAAATAAGCTACATAATGAAACTGATGTGCAGTAATAATTTTACAATTCTTATTAACATAAAGTATTTTAGCACAAAATGCATTTTGAAAATTTTTATGCATAAATTCTAGCACTTCTGTTCAATTCTTCTCAGAAAATACAGAAATAAAGTTATATACAGTTATCTAAAACTGGGAAAAATGAGAGAATTAAAATTTTTTTAACAACCATGGAGACTTTTGCCATATTCACAAAACTTAAAGAGGATAAGCTAAACACAGATGGGCTGCCTGGGGTAGAAAGAGGCAAGACAAAATCATACAATGAAAAATATGATGTTCAAAGTCTATGTAACAGAGATGTTTCAAATTTACATTATAGAGAGAAGGAAAATTTTGGAGTGTTTAATGTCTTAAACTGCCAGCTTATGAGATGCAGAAAACAGGTTGCTGAAGCTGAAGAGGATCTTTTGATTATCAGGAAGAACTTACATCAGTTCTGTTCTTTAACTTGCAAAATCACAGGGAGATTTGAGTGCCTTATCATCATCATTTGTAAGGGCCCAGAAAACTTCCTTAATGAAACTTTTAAAAGGGCTTACAGTTGTTCATGTACTCAGAATCAGATGTACAGGAGAAACATCGACAAGATGTTCTCAAGAGGTCAAAACTAAAAAACTTTACCAGGAGCTTTAGAAAATCAAAACACTTTGGCAAAAGGTTTAGAACAGCATTCGCACAATAATAATACTCTTCCCTAATGTACTAAGCTAATAAATGCATTATAATGCATTTGTAATGCATATATAATAAATGCTAATACAGGCATTGGCTTCATCCATTCAACTTTGCAAACTCTGGTTGGTTTTAAGTTACTCAAAAATTCCAATGGAATTAAAAGAAGAGAAACAAAAAAGGCACACAAAAGAACAAACATAACTACTGTTCCTGGTTCCATCTGTCAGCATCCAGCTGATAGAATTCCCAAGAGGAGGCTCAAGTCATGTGCTTGCTTTGGGTCGTGCATTAAATACTCCTTGTCCTTCCTGGGCCCTTCCCAGGTGGGACTCCCGGTCATTTGGCCACTCAGGAGCTGGGCTGGGGCTCCAGAGGAGGCTGTGGAGCATTTCCTCCATGTGCCAGGGACTGGTGACCACTGCAGGGCTGGGACAGAAGCCCAGGGGGGTGGGGTGTGCAGGGTAGGGCATCGCCTCACCAGGGCAAGCTCTGACTGCCCCTTCCCTCACACATGCACCCAAAACGTTTCAAGCCAGCAACTTGTTATTAAATATGTATCATAAAGCATGCTTTTTTTGTATACAAATAATTTAAATTCTTTGAGTATTGAAAATGTCACAGAGTAAGTTGACTTGTTCTGCTCCAGATCTAGAATAGTTGCGTTCTTTGGGTTATTTAAAATGAATACTATTGGCTGATGTAAAATTCTTCTTCTCAATACAATGGGTTTCTCTTATACAGGAGAAATAGCCTCTCTGAGTGCTGCCTTTTATTGGGTTGAGGGGAAAGTTAAATGTACATTGTGAAGGAACACTTGAGGGGCTGCCACCTATAAACAGAAGTTCAGTCCTGGGTTTTTAAGATTTCCTTAAAAAAAATGTTGTTCATGTAAATAATAATATTTTAAAAAACTGTTGGGTTTTTGGGTTGGTTTTGGGTTTTTTAGATTTAATTGGGGGAAACCAAAGCTGAGGTGCAATAAGAAGATTAAAAGCAATAAGCATTGATAAAATAGGTGTGAGCAATAAATCTAAGGGAGCTGAGAAAGGTTCTCTGACACACCCTTCAAGGCCTGCATGAAATGCAACAAATCTTGGATTTGTTGATATCTGCTGAATCCTGTCAACTCAAAGTAGCTTTCCCATAACCACTGATTCCAGTGGCTTGCTTTGCTGAATCCCTCATGTTGCTGCTCATACTGTGTCCACAGAGCAGCTGGTCTGTGAAAGAACTGGTCTAGACACTAATTTCCTTTTCACTTTAATCTTGTGCTGACTAGACTTCACAGTTTTAATATTGAAATATCTGCAGAGCAAATTGTCTACTAAAACAGGAGTTGAACAGATTTTGGAAAATAAGTTGTTTTTTTTTTTAAATGGTAAGAAGTTAAACTTTGTCTTTGGATTCTTTCCCAGCCTTGCTAGTTAATATGGCATGGAATTTTATAGCCTGAATTAAAAATAATTACTGGAGTCCTGGAAATCATATGACTTCAGGTTATATGTCTTGCAAATCAAAGCCTAATTAATAATGCCATTAAACAATTATTATCACTTAGTGACCAGCAAATGTATATTTTGAAAATCAAAACAAAATGTGCTCTAAAATGAGCTTAAAATCTATTAGTTGCATTAAACAATGACTTATAAACTGAAAACTGATGTTTTGGCTGCTTGCTGTGAATAGTACTCCAAAACTGGATTCATAAGCCAGCAAGCTTGCTGGCTGGGGATGGTTGCCAGTAATAATTTTGAAACAAGAATTTGAAATAGATGTAAATAAGGTCCAAATACTGCAGACAACCTACTAAGGTGTGATAGAAAAAGCTACAAAATGAAGCATAAAGTCCTTGTCTACTGGTTTGGTATTTATTTTGTATAAACACACAAATTGTGCACACACTTGAGGAGATTTTTGTCAACATTACATGTTTCTCAGTGCTCACTGTTCTAATAATAGACTATAGCTGTCCATCCTGACCACATAAAGAGACCATTAGGAGGCCTTACCTAAACCTGCATCTCTTTTAGCAGGCAGGAGTTTGCATGACTAGTTTTCTACAAATGATAAAGGATTTCCTAAGCCTGTGACTTGTGAACCTGAACCTTCCTTTTCAAAGGACTCGGCCACACATATACAAGCAGACAAAGGTAGCATAGCATATTATGACTAAATGCTTCTGTACAAAAATATAACACTTGGAAAAACCCTGGCTCAGACTTACCAGTCTACCAGTCTTACCAGTCTGAAGAAACTATTGAGAAAGACAGATCACTGACATGACAATTTGATACAATTTTTTTTTTCTTTTAAATAAAAATTTTTCTGACCTTCTATGTGACTTTCTTCCTCTGCCCAGTTGTCTGGGCAGTAAAGATAACCCTGTGATAATTAGATAAGAAATACTTGTTAACCCCTTTCAATGCTGTCTTCAGAAATTCCATCTTCTATTCTTCTATATTTTTCCTTTTTATTGATTAGAGTAGTTGGTAAAAAATCCAGGACTGTAACTTAAATTCTGATTGGAAATTCCCTTCCTTCTGCTACAGGTATTATTAAGAAATTTTAAAATGTTTTCTTTGGATAGAGAAAATGAGGTTAGAGGAGCTCTGATGTAGCCTGGAAATGAAGCAGTTTGGTGAGCAGTGTCCGGTGTTGGTCTGTAATCACATGGGAGGAAATTAGTAAGGAGAATGGGCCTTAGGAACAGGAGTATACTACACAAATGTTGTGGTACCCCATAGAAAAGAGACACATTTTCTGTGGGAAGGTACACTGTACCTATGGATGAGCTGCCCTTTACTGATCTCACCTTAAGTTTCTCCTGCTTATATAAATTTTTGTGCTTTCCAGAATCTTTCCCGCTTTCCAGCATCTTTCCTGGTTCTAGCCCCTGCTATAAAAGCACAGTTCCTGAATACTCAACAATATAACAATACAATATACATCTACTGTGTGATGTTGAAGCTTGAGAAGGCGAAAGATCAAAATGTGTTACTTTCTTGACTTAAATTCCATTGGTATCATCCATAATGCCATGTCCTCAGGAAGGAACCTATCTGCAGACTAATGCCCTTGTCACGTATCAACCAGAAGTGCAGAAATTTAGTGGAATGGGACATAAAAGTAGTTTTCTGAGGCTGTGGCCATCATGTGGAACAGCTTTCTTACCATTCAGAGGCAATTTAATTTCCATGAGTGTCCTCAACCTGACTTGTCAGGTCACACTCCTTCCCATTTTTGTGTATCATTTACTCATTAGGCCAAAACTTGTTCCTTAAATGCAGAGTTGCTGTCTGCTCCATACGTGCTGTGCTGGTGGGATGATGAGAGCATCTCACTTCTTGCCCTAGTTGCTGCAGGAGCTTTGTCCTAGAATCATTCCCTTCTGCTAACCCAATAGGTGCCAGGTTACTGGGAATGAGGAATTAAAAATATCCCAAACTGTTTGCTGGTCTTACCAGGCATCTAGGAAATTAATACACTAAAATGTTTCCTTCACAATATCTGTCCACAGCCCCAGTAGATTCAGATTACTTCTACGCATGGACCAAAAATGGAAATATAACAGGTGCAGCTGCAGCCCTTCCTTCTCTGTCTGCCAGAGGTTTTTCTTGAACAGTTAAGCTGAAGTTTCATACTCCTTTTTCACATTTTTGAAACCAACATGTTAAAGAACCTCTGTACAGCTGCGTGTTAGGCCAGTAACTTCTTCATTGGGAATAATCTGGTTGCTGTGTTGAATCATTTACTGGGAGACTTCACAGAGAAGTCACTGTTCAGCTGTTCCTCTAGCAGTGTCCTCTGACTTCCTTCTTTGCCTCTGGGAGGATAATATCTCACAGGCAGAAAATATTTTATTCTTCACATCAGGATAATATGCACATAAATATGTATAAATATGCCATCCTCAGTGCTCAAACCATCTGCACAAGTGTCACCACTAGAGCTACTGGTAGCTTTTTTGCATGTCTCTTTACTTATTTGCAGTCTGAATAAAGCATTAAATTCCAGTGTGACTTCCAGTTAGCAGAGCAATGGTTACTCACTATTGCTTTGCTCTGGCCTCAGCTCAGTCCTGAAACAGCAAAGCCATTTGTGGATGTACCAACTTACCAGGTGTTGCAACTTGCCCAGGTGTTGCAAGGTATTGAAACTCATCTTTAAGGAGTCTGCTCAAACTTAGCCCATCTTTGCTGGTCATCAATTTACAAGGAATATTGATAGTGGGCAGTTTATAAAGGGAAGCCTTAATGAGAAGCAGAAGGATATCACACACAGTACCCAGAGGCATTTATAAACCTTGATCTGGAATGATTTATGTTAAGTGTTCATTGTATTAAGTCTGTCTCATTTGGTTTTAGGTCATCTACTGAAGCTATCCCTCACATATAAAATGTACTTCTGTCACAAACTGGGCTTTTCTTAATCACATTTTAAAACTTACCCATTTATTGTCTCTTTTTTGTCATCTGATGTATTTACAGACTTTTTTTTTCCAGTTTATTTTTTTCCCCTGAAAATGCTTATTTGTAGAGCAGAACATCAGCAATGATGGAGGAACAGGCTGATTGACAAAGATCTCCACACTGACTCAACAACAAGTGTGTGGCTAAATACAATCAAAAATTGCAGAAGAAATAGGGAATATATAGCAGTTTAATTGACAGGAGAAAGACCACATCTATTTGAAGTACTATGATGTAGGATGTCTGTAGGCTTCCAAATAACTTTTGCAATTTGTTATCTTTACAAATTACTTGAATGGACTATAAACAAGTCAGATTGACTAGGAAGGCAATAATGAGAAGAGCAATGACTGCACTTCAAGTGTCAAGAAAGTTTCAGTGCCGTCTATTATAGCTGATACCTAGGAAATATAAATTATTCTATATGAACATTCAGCTTTAATAAAAAGAAAAATAACAAAAAGGAGGAAAAAGAATAAAACTGACTAAGGAAATAAGGCTTTCAAAAGACGATCTGGGAGGAAGAAATGGTGATTTTCTTTTAAGTAGCACTTTGATTATCTGGAAAGATAATTCCTTGATATGTCAACATACTGTACCTTCCATTAGATAAGCATTATGACTTCACATCAGTCCTATTCCACTTAAAATACACATCTAAGCTTTCTTTCCCCACAGCTGCATACTTTAATATATCTGAAAATTAAAATAATGAAAAACATGCATAAACACCTATCCTGTTTTGAAACCAGTGCCTCTTTTTTTATTCAGCAGAACCATTCCCCACAATTCCTGCCAATAAAACCAATGTTTGCACGTCAACCTTTGCAGCTATTTCCAACATACAGAACTTAATTCCTGGTAGCTCCCTGTCTAGACAAAAAATAGGGCAGCTCAAGGAAATGATGAAAAGCTCCCTGGTCAAATACACAATACCTAGAAACTGAACTGTAACTATACCATATGTTTTTAACTAAATATTTAAAGTTGTAGACTTTCCTGCAAAATTTCAATTAGGATAGAAAAAAAACCCACTCTGATATATAAAAGGAGACAAGTGTAAAAAAGTGTGTGGACTCAATTGTCATATTTCCCTTTGTCAAAAGAGGTGAACTTTCCTCTATCCCACTTGTCAATAGCAGAACTCCTACCAGCACATAAAGGACCAGGATGTCATCCCTGGACTCTGTTCTTATGGAAGGAAGTAGCAAAAGTATAAGTGAAAAATAAACAAATATATTTTCATGCTAAAAATAATCTAACTTTCTACTAAGAAAAAGTAATGATTATGTCAATGAACACACACATATTTCTTAATCCTAAATGGCACATCATATTTTACAAGTTCAGGCATGAAAATTAGCTTAGAGATGTACTTTTTTGATTTCCCTTGTTTCTGATATTTTACAGGACAAATAGAATAGCTGTAAGATTTATGAAAAGCAGATATTTCAATTTCATGTTGATGGAGTTAAAAACCATCTTTTCTATTGGCGAGCTGATGTCAGACATCTCATAGGAGAGTTACTGAACATGAGGACACATGAAAATCAGAGAAGAGAAATCTGGAGGCAAAGCAAAGAGTTTTCCAAAAAAACAATATTACTTTTTTGAGAAAACAGGAGCAACCTCTTCATATGGAAGAGGGATGAGAAACAGGGATCATGAATTGAAACGGGACATTCTGACTTGACATGGTGGGGAGGGGGGCAGAGAGAATCCCGATAAGGGGAGAGCCAGGGACCTCTTTCCTGTAAGAAAGGGAAGATGGTCCCTGTCAAGACTCATCTGGAAAAGCCCTGAGCAACTTGGTCTGAGGTCAAATGTGACTGTGAGCGGGAGTTTGCACTAGAGATCACCTGAGGCAGTGTTAGTTTTAGGAGGCGGACAGTTTAGGGTTTACAATGAAAAAAAAAAAAGAAATACTGGAAGATACAGGAGATGGAACATAACTGCTGAATATCAAGGTGATTTAAGGAACATAAAGTTTCCTTAATCTCTTGGTAATTGAAAGCATAATGTAATGCTGAAATCCTCTAAATGCTGTTCCAATGCACTCAGCAACTAGAACTTATATTTATGTTTATTCCTGAAGCTGCGTTAGATCTCAGCAAAGATTTTGGTGGCTATGTATTTTAAATTTGGATTGGAAATTTTAAGGTGCATATTTTCATAGCAGGGCCTATCTACCTTCACTGCAGTGAGAAAACTATTTTTAAACTCTCACAGGCTATATAAAAGACAGAATAAGTGTTAGTTTATCCAATAAGAAATGTGTCTTGTTAGGAAAGGAGCACTGTTATCATCCTAAATCCTCAAAGAAGGAGCTGAAACTAAGATTTTGAAATAAATAATGAACAGAGATCATGATCAAAACTGACTTGTTATTGGAAATTTCATTTTCTGTCCAATGCACTAAATAAATTTTTTTTTTCACCCCACAAAGCACTATTCAGTCAGATTGCTTTTCTCAAATTCCTGACTGCTGTGCTCCCTGAAGAAGGACTCCTGGGCTTAACCAGTTCCAGAGTGTTCTGCAGTAAAATGCACAGTCTCAGAGTCCACAAAACTTCCTTTTCCTTCCAATTTTAGAAAAACCCCATACTCCTAAACTCCTGTTTTTGTAGTTCACTATGGTTTTAAAGTAACTAAAAAAGAAAACTTGATTAAAGTTTTTTTTTTCATTTATGTTTTTCTAAAGATAAATGAAAATACTCCACCACAGAGGAAAGGGAAAGAAAATATTTTTGTTTTCTTTTCATTTCAGCACAAATTTAAAACAAAAGTAATCAGAATTTCCAGTCGAGCAGAATTTCTAGTTTCCAGCCAGTTCACAGTAGGAGCTGGTTATTAAATTCCATTAGGCAAGTGTGCCTTCACATCCTTGAAAGGACTTTTTCCTCTGGAACATCCAGCTGTCAGAAAAGTTGTCATTTAGCCCTGGGCCATGGTATGTTTTGCTCCACTGTGATAATCTGCTTTGCTTTTGTGAACTTTAAAGAGTTCTGCTACCATTTTTGACAAGGATTTGTCACATTTATAATGCTTCTATGCAACTTCTATGGAATTTTATGTGTGTTTTCATGCAAAATGCAATATGCTGTTATGACTATTATGTCCAGACTTTACCTTTTGGCATAGCTGGTGTTTGTTTGGATTTTGTGTCTTCTCTTCATCAACTCTGTGCTGTTTGTCATGTTAGATCCTACAAGTTAAACAATTAACGACTTGTGGATCTTTTTGCATTTACTCATCTAGAATTTACTGAAGAAATTAAGTTATAGTCTTGGATTGTGCAATCTTGGTGTATCACAGCATGTGTATATAAATGTACATAAATTTCCACAGGATAAGTGCTCAGATGTTGGTTTCATTTTCCTTGTTAAGTGCTTTGATGATTAAAAATAGGATTCTCCATCTGCTGAAATTTGTTATGGCTATGGCTCTAATATAAAATCTGTCCATTATTTCAAAGATATATTTGGCTATATAACCACAGGACATTATTGTTAGTAGCATATAAACTATTCAATTAATTGAAGCTAATTCACTAAATGAGATTTTGCAAATTGGAAATAAAAAAACACAGTTCGGTTTTTATCCCTGTTTAAATTTAGCCAGATAAATTTTTTTTCATTTTCCCTTCTTATTAGAACTAGATAAAGTTTTGTTTCTTTTTTCTTTGTTTCAAACTTGTTTAAACTAAAGTTTCCTTCTCATAAAATATATAAGATTAAAGATTTTCTCTTTTTATTTTCTGTTTTTCAGTCCCACACAGATTCTTGGTATTATGCTTTTATATCTATTCCGTTATTTCATTGCAATCACTTTTTCATTTTCCTTACATGAAGCAAATGTCATATCTTAGGAAAATCTGAACCTTTCTCCTAGAGTGGAAATAAACTTAATGTGGTCTTCTTTGTTGAGCAGCAGTTAGTCCACAAAGGACACAAAGAAACTACAGAACTATTTTTTAAAGTCATTAACATCCCAGCCCAAACTTTAGGATATTAAAGTAACATGTTATACAGGAATCATTATCACGGTAACTTTGCCTGAATGTTATGAGGCTTTGTGTCTGTTTTTGGGGGCTTTAGATGATGCAAGTTTTTGACTATAGGCATGCATTGTAGTTTTGTGTATGTTTCTGCAGAGTCTGACCCACTGGAGACAAATCACAATTTCAGTCTCAGACTGCATCAAAAGAAACATCTGTGATAAAAGAAGTGCTGGGAGTATTAGAGTGCTACTGACTCAGTAGGAGCTGCTAACACTATTCAGTGCTACAACTCTTTGAAAGATTTTTGTGTGGCACTTAACTTTTAATTTACCACAAAATTAGCTTCTCAGTCTGGTATCCCCATAACTCCTGAATGTAAGATGGAGCTGAAAGCTATATTTATTATTTCTAAAGGCACCTGTGCTGGAGTGCAAATGGTTTGCCTGTTGGTAAGTTTACAAAGGTAAATTTTTATATTTTATTTTCTTCAATATGAGCCCTCCAAAGGTTCAAGTATTGTAAATAAGAGATTTAATGGAAAAGTTCAGCATCAAGGATATGATAAGACGATAGGGAAATTAAATCATTATATAAACAAAGCTGTATACATTCAGTTTCCGTTTTCCTCGTGTGTTACCAACCTAACATCAGTGAAAAGACATACTCTGTCAGAGCAACCATAAGGGTGACCTGGTTATTGTGGGGAAAATTACTGACAGAAGACATCTACTAAAATACTGACAGACCAAACCTCTGGCAGTGTAGGAACTGCTAGCCTGAGAATCTGGAACATCCTTGACAAGCACAAGTGTGAGCTTGGGCTGGCATCGATAGGTGCAGCTGGGGCTCTGCAGCATGCTTGATAAGCACAAAAAAAGAAACTGCCATTACCTGCAGAACAAAGAAACTATTATAACCTACAAACTGACCTCCTGAGAAAGCAGAACTCAGCAACAAGGACTGCTGTCCTATGCCCACTTATGTAGTCATAATAAAGATATAAAAGTAAGTCATTGTCTTCCCAAAATGAGCTTTTCTCTCCAAGAAGTACCCCTGTGTGAACTTAACTACACACTTGTTTTGTCCCCGTTCCTGGGAGCAGCTAAATGGACTGTATTGGTAATAATTTGAAGGCAGAAAAATTATATAGGCATGCATATAAATAATTAAACAACTTGTTCTTGACTAGTGGCAATTCATAATAGCTTGCAAATATATATATACATATAATTGTGTATGTGTATATATATATATATTAATGCTTGCTTTAATAATCACAAGTATATACCTTAAAACTAGTTTGTAATAAAAACTCTGTGGGCTTGGTATTACTGAATCCCATGAACACATTAACATGACCAACTTGTGGGATGGGAAATCCCTGCAGATCAAAAGCCCTGCAGGGGAAACCCCTGCTCTCACAGTTACATACCCACAAAGGAAACAGCTTTAATGGTTAGCTTTTAATGTTAAGAAATAGCAATTTATCTCTTGCAATTTTTAATCTTCTCAGTTTTTAATGTTATTCTTTGCCTTATTAAAATAATTAAGATAACAACAGCATCTTGACAAACACTTTAAGAGGATTAGAAGTATCTTCTGTTTTATTAAAACAACTCAGTCCTAATTTGTCATAAACTTGCTTTGTCATGACTTTGGACAAAATTCACACCCAAATTAATGCTCTTTATTTTGAGATATCACTACAGAGTGGAATTTAATGCCCTGGCACATTGTCCCAGTATACTTCCATCAGCATGTAGGCCACATTGCACCCATCAACTTCCTCACTTTCACCATTACCTGTCTTCATACCTAGCATCATTCACTATTTCTGTCTCACATCTACTGCAATATCAGTTCAGAAGTTATTCACATTTTCCTTTTGAAACTATCCTAAGTCCTGTGTAGTGGTCTGTTTTGACCTCATTCATCCTGGTGTGAGTTGCCCCAAACTGAATCTTCCCTTAGGATCCAGAAGAAATTAGAAATATGGTGGCAATACCAGTGGTTTGGAGTAATGGGCAAAAGGAGGCCAGAGTTTGTGGGAGATAGATTGAAAAAGAGAAAATGAGGTTAAAAGCATCTTTTGACCAAAAGGTCTGAAACACAGACGTTAAAAATATAGGATCTATTGACTAGACTAGACTAGGCTAGGGTAGACTAAAATAGAACAGAACAAACCAGAACAGTTCCAGTTGGAAGAGACCTTCAGTGCTCATCTTAGTCCAATTTCCTGCCCACTGCAGGGCTGACCAAAAGTTAAAGCATATTATTTAGGGAGTTGTCAAAATGCGTCTTGAGCCTGGGGACACAGGCTGGGGACAGCCTGTGGGACATTGAGCACCACTCTAGTAAGGCTGTTCTGTGTGTCTGACTATCTCAGTAAAGAAATGTTTCCCAACATCTAGCCTGTAACTCCTGTGGTGAAGCTTTGAACCATTTCCATACTTATTATCAGACCATAATGTGCAAGACCAGTTTGTAAACCTTGACTCTGAAAGGAAGTACCTCATTTGTGGATTGGTGAGTTTTTATGTGCTGCTAGACTTGCCTTAAATGTTCTGGAATCCACCTCTTTGTGTGAAATTACCTCTATTACATAAGAACTACTGTCACTGAAGGTGCTCAAAGGTACAGACCCATCTTAAGATAAATTGAGTGTCCAAGGAGTCTAATCTGATCTGCTGCTCCTCACTCTGAGCTCAGAGCAGACCAAGCTCACAACCTTCACAGCATTCTACATGTGTTGTCCTTCAGTCAGGAGATACTGTCATGCCTGCTTGCCCTGTTCTGTGGCCAAGGTAAAGATCTGAGTTTGCAATGCTTCCAGGGATAGCCTTCCAGGGATATCAGAGAGGATAAAAGTCATCTGTAACTACTCTGTAACAGGGTTTCATTAGTTACATATTTGATTTGCTTTTACTTTAGCGAGATTTCTTCCTGAATTTGGGAGCAAGATGTGAGCTCTGATGTGACTTGTATAAGTTGTAGCTCATTAATTCTTTGTCTAACAGAGAGCTAAATATGTTCAGGTAAAAAATAAAAGGCGAGAGTATTAACAAGTTCTCCTATAACTACCACAGTCACAGCTCCTTAGAAGATATCACACATATGCCTTAAAAAAGGTTGAGTGGAAAAATCTGAGACAGATTACTAAAGTTATAATAAATCACACTTGTTGGAACTTTTTGTCAAGCAGCTAGAGTCTTTGTCATGGTGATCCATGATTTGAATGAGAATTCTGCACAATTGATCTGACACAGATGACATTAAAATGTGTCTAGATGATGGTAAGGAACATCAGGGAGATACAAGTTTTCCCCACATGAATCAGGGAAGGTAAATCTGGGTGACATGCTAAGTGAACCTTGTGGAACCTTGTGCCCTTTCAGCTGGGAATTATGAAGGTCAAATTTTATTGCAGCCGTTCCAATGATTTATGGACAGTTTGAGTAAGAAAAGCAGACCAGAGAAAAAGGAAGGTCACCACAGAACTGGCACAAGTAAGCAAATGATAATGTAAAATACCACAGATAACAATGCAGGTGGCAATTCAGAGCACCTAGCCCCATCTGCTATGATTTTACATTTTTAGTTGATTTTAGGTGAATCAAGCTTATTTCGACTGAATAAGTGATTTAATGTCTGAGCTCAGTTATCAAGTCTTCAAGCTCTATCAAGTCTTATCACAAGTGAAGTGTGTGTTTCATACAAAGAAGAATCTGGAGGGGAACCCAACAGGATGAAATTTGGCTGCATATATCCTAGTTATTTTGTCTACTATCTATCAAGTCTTTGAGCCTTGTGCCAGCACCACGAGCAGCAGAGAAACTCCCTTCTGAAAGCCTGTAAGTACTTGTTAACTCTGTCTTATTGTTCCCAGCCCCTTACTACTGTTCTTTGAAACTCTGGTTATTCCTCACAGCTCCCCTAAGCTTCCTGATGTCTCTTCCTCTTGAACTGGATTTTCATTGTCACACAATTAAAAGTCATTGATGCTGGCATTAGAGAAAAATAAAATTTTTCTATATTTCCTACTAGATGCAGGAAAATTCTGTCCTGCCTACATAGCTGGTGTTGAATGAGCTCTGATATTCACACAGTCTATGCTAAAGTGGTGTCAAGGCACTGGCCAGTGTCCACACAAAGTGAGAGTTTCAAGACATTTTCTACTTCGACATGTAGATATGGAATTACAAGGAAATTTGTTCAATGTGATCCAGGACATTCAAGAGTCCTTTATCCTTGCTGATAATCCTTTGAGATCCTTCAAAAATTTCTTTCTTAATACAAGAGCTCAAAATATAATTTCTGCTTTATACATGACAGTAGTTTGCTTTAAATTGAAATGGAATCTCATAGTCCATTGGTACATTTGACTGTAAATCATGGTCTGAATTATACTGTTCATATAAATTTTTTAGACCACAGGTTTGAATTTAAATCCCTGAGATGTATCTTATTACACATAATCAGATACAGTGTTTTTTAATTCTGTGTTGAATTAATAACCTGTTTGTGGAATTGCAGTAGTGCAACCTTAATCTTTCAAAACAACACTTGCTTCTAATAAAAAAGCGATCAACATTTGGATTTTTAGTTGAGGCATCTTTTAAGCATGGCAGAATTGCTGAGGATGGAAAAGACATCTGGACATCCCTAGTCCAACCCTGTGCTCAGAGCTGGGGCAGCTAGAACAGGTTGCTGAGGGACGTGTCAAGTGAGGTTTTGTGTACAGAATAGATGGGGACTTCATGCCTCTCTGGATAAAATGTTCCAATATTTGACTTATCTCACAGTTTCTTCTGTTCAGATAAAATTTCATGGCTTTTAATTCACATCCATTGTCTTTTGTCCTGTCAGTGGTCACTAGAGAGAGGGCTGGACTGCATCTTCTTCAATCCATTCCACTATGTATTGACACACATTGATAAGATCCCTCTGGAACCTCACTTCTCCAGACTGAACAGTCCCAGCTCTCTCAGCCCTTTTTCATGTGATAGACACTCCCATTCTGTTGTCAATCTTTGAGACTCCTCACTGGAGCACAGCACATTGCTCCAGTGTGCCTCTGCCTTTCTCGTACTGGGAGCCCAGAGCTGGACCCCTCACTCCAAGGGTGTTTTACCAGTGCTGAGCAGAGGTCAAGAATCACCTCTCTACCCACTGGCAAGGCTCTTGCTAATAGAGCTGGGGTGGCAGTATTGATTGCTGAAAGGGTACAATGCTGGCTCATGTACAGCCTGGTGCCTGCTAGGATCACCAGGGATTTTTCTGTCAAGCAGTTTTCCAGCTGGCTGGAGCTAGCCAGTGCTGGTATCTGAGGTTATTCTTCCCCAGGTGCAGGAGTCAGTGTTTACCTTTGCTGAACCTGAAGGGGTTCCTCTGCCCATTTCTCCAGCCTGTCAAGGTACCCCTTGAGCAGCAGCATGACCCTCTGGTATATCAGCCCCTTCTCCCAGTCTGGCATAATTTGAAAAATCAATGAGGATTTTCTTGGTTCCATCTTACAGATTGTTAATTAATAAATTTATAAATATTGTTCCTACTACTGGGGTCACACTATTAATATTTGGCTTCCAGCTCAAAACTGTGCCACTATTATCATACCTCTGAGCCTGCCAAGTCATAAGATTTCATTATTTTTAATTTTTCCCTGGACATTTTAGAACAGTGAGGACTACTTGTTTCCTCTTGCTTCTTCCTTTCTTTCAATTATGAAAATCTTGTGAAATATCAAAACTAAAATTTTGCCTGGTACATCTTTTTAATGTTAAGAGTTGCAATTCTTTGTGAGAAAAACATTGTTCTTCCAGCCAGACAATCAAAGAAAAAGGAGCCTAATCAGTTTTTGGTTCTAAATACAGCCAAATAGCCAAAATACAGCTCCAGCATTGAAATGCAATGATCATTAAATCCATGAGTAGAAGTCATACTTTCTACTCCTCCAGGAAGGGTCTGATTAGAGGCCAGTATGAGGCATCAAGTGCCTGAAAGGAGGTTGTAGGAGGTGAGTATCAGTCTCTTTTCCCAGGTGGCAAGTGACTGGACCAGAAGAAATGGCCTCAAGTTATTTCAGAGGAGGTTTAGTTTGGATATCAGGAAAAAGTTTTTCACTGGAAGAAGGGCCAGGTGCTGGGGCAAGCTGCCAAGGGAAGTGCTGGAGTCACTGTCCTTGGAAGTATTCTAGACATGTGTAGATGTGGCACTTGGGTATATGGTTTCGTGGTGAACATGGCAGTGTGGGATTAATGTTTGCATTCTATGGTCTTTGAGGTCTTTTTGCCAGCCTAAGCAATTCTGTGACTGTTTAAACCCTTTCCAACAGATGGCAGTCTACAGTTGTACTTTGGGGTTTGTCTTTTCTATTGGTGAGCAAAACAAGATGATGCTTTGTGCATAAAGCAGTGTATAAGTAAGCAGGGTCACTGCTGTGCCCATCAGCATAACTCTTATGATACATGGAGGTAACACAATGGAAACTGCAGTTCAGAAATCCAATTTATCTTGCTGTGAATGGAATTGCATCCACTACAGGCAGCAATTAGTTCTGTTCTATAACACTCTTATAGAAATGTGACATTGAAAAACTGTTTGCAATCTACTAAGCTGGAGATCAGGGAGTTTAGAAAAATGTTAATTCCTGGTATGCAAAGAAGAACAAAGAATTTTTTACCAACTGCAGCCAAAAGGTCAGATCACAACTGCTGAGGTAATGAAGCAAAAGTTTCCTTCATCTTCAGTTGCTTATACAGTTTATAAAAGCATATTATTCTGTGGTTACCTATTTCTCTTAGCCCTGAGTTTCTGTCAGAACTGAATTATGAATAGATCTGTTTTAACTCTGTACCTTCATACCAGTGTCTGTAGCCCCAAGACTGATAAATGACTGATAAATGAACCTGATGTTGAAGTACTTGAAAACAGATTATTTTTCCCTGTGCTTTTGCAAGTGTCAAATAGACAGTTCCCCCATAAGGTAATTATATATCACCAGTCGTGTTGAAGCTGTAGCATGTTCATGTTCAGGTAAGTATTTCCTGCCTACATTTAAGACAGTAAATGATGGGATTATGAATCAGGTCTTATCAACTGATTACCTACAATAAAAGGAGATGGGGCTTGATAGTGTAAGAAGTTCCTTGTATTCTTATATTTTTGTCTGCATATGAACCAGCCTTCTAGCAGAGATTAGCTTCTTTAAAGAATGTGTTTATACATTTTTCATTGCTGTCCCTCTTCCTAAATTCATGCTCAGTATTATTCCTAGAGGCAGCCAGAAACATATAACAGCCCTTGTGCTCAGCAGACCTAGATGCTGGGGACTGTGGAGCTGATGTCTTCCACTCATAGCACTTAGAAATAGTGCCATTTGTTTTACCTGGGAAAAGTAATTACGAGAATATGGTGTAAGTCAGGGCTCCAATACACTTTTACCTTAGAATTACTTATAATTTGAGAATTATTTTTTTAATTGGAAAGTATTAGGTTCAGAACTCATTTATTTCTCCATGAGAACTTTACACAGAGAAATGTCCATAATCAATATTTAGAGGATTGTATATTGTTATTTTCTATGCCTGCATGAAAAAGCAGCTTCATATGAATGAAGGAAGGAATTACATGGGTATGGCCTGTATCCTTGTCACAGGACTCAGAAATATGCCCTTATCCATCCAATGCTGATGCAGGAGGACCTTTGCTCCTCATTTCCCTTCAATTTGAACCTGCCTGGAATTCCTGTTGCAGTCACCCTGTTTGAGATGAAAAGGCATTGTAACATGGAGTGCAGTGTTTGCCCAAGAAACTGTGCCAAAATATTTATACCATGTTTATTCTTTGCACAGAAAAAGATGATTGCACCCTGTTTTAGTGTAGTTTAATGAGTTACTGCTTGTTATAAGCAAATACAATGAGTCTAGAGAAGGTCTGTATGGATACTAACTCTTACCTCCTACATATATTTTCTATTTATAAGTACTAAAGGTGGTGGGGTGGTTTGTTCCTCATTTTGCACAAGGAACTGTTATTACAGAAACTGAGAAAGGGTAAGGAAGATGGATTGCATCAGGAGCATCATAGTTTATGGTCTTTACCCCAAGGTTGCGAGAGCATAATCTAAATATTTAGAAAAAAAACAGGTTTTCACAATCCTCACCCTGGAAACATTGAGAGGAATCACATTATCTTTCTTTGCTGTCTGAATGTCACCTAGAAAAAGCAAAGCACCTGCAGACAATAACAAGCAGTCACTGTGATTTACTTATCCTATTATAGATAGACAAAGACATGGGATGAATTCTGTAGTGGAAAGGTCTGATTTATTAATTTAAAAAATAAGCATTTAATAACTTTTGAGGTAGATACCTTGTTGTATCTGAGAGATATCCATATAAAGCTGGCAGACAACCCCAAACCCAAAAATTATTCATATTTCTGGCTTTCCAGTTAAGACAGCCTGAGACATCTAGAGCAGTCTTAAAGACCTGTGCATGGGCAACTAAGTAAAGCTGGAAATATTTACTATTCTAACAAGTAAAGCCTTGTAGATGCCTTAAAAATAATTTTTATGTGACAAAATATAGATCCAACCCACTCAGAGCTCTCGCACATCACACAGGTTTGTAACGTGCTAGAGCCTCTGTTCTGCAGTTCATAATTATCATGGAGAAGGCAGTGGCAGGTCTGGCTTAACCACTTTGAAAGGGCAGTGCCTGTCTTGCATCCACAGTCCCACAAAGTAGGATGAGCCTGTTGAAAAGTCCTATATAATAATATAATATAATAAAAGTCCTATAATCCTATACCTTTCCTAAATGAGCCAAAAGTGTGCCCACAATTCAGCACACAACAGCTGCAAGGGCTGAGGCACTGCAGGGAGCTTCAAAAACAGGTCTGGTACAGGAGCTTGAGCGACATCATTTTAGTGCAGTTGGCTCCTTCACCTGGCAAGCAGGTAAGAAATCTGAGAGTGCTGGGCCTGTCTCAGGACTAAAACTTTAATTGAATAATGAGATGAGTTAATGTTCTGCTATGTGGTGGTTTAGCCTTAGCTCATGATGAGCTCAACATTTACCATTTTTCACTGGCTGCCAAAGGAAAAAAAACCCAGAAAACCAAGACCAGCAGGCAGCATCTCAAGAATATCTTTAAAGAAAATGTGCTTCCCATTCACACCTCACAGATTGTCTACGAAGAAATCGATGGAGTTAAATAACTTGTGTCAATTTTGGACATAGTTTACATTTTATAGACTTGGATTTTGATTCTTTTATTGAGTTTATGTCAATATAAATCCTTCACTTCAAAGGAAGTACTTGATTTAAATCTGTAACAGAACATAACAGGACCTATTTCCTTTTATCAAAGATTTTTTTACTTCACTGTTACCAGCCTTACAAAGGAATGGTCAAAGGACTCCACCATAAATTGTAGGAGTACTTAATTTCATTTTAAGTACATGCCACGTAATTACATTGCTAAGACAAATTCATTCTGCAGGCTATGTTGGTGCTAATTGCAAATAAAAAGAAGGCAAAAGAAGAAAGCTCGAAAAAGACATAAACCTTGAAAGTGTGTAAAATCTAATTTGGGGACCTCAGTACATATATAGAAGAGAAAATAAAAAAAGTAAATTAGACCAGATATTCAAACTGTTTCTTTTATGTCCCTTAGCATAATGGCAGTGCATATGTGCATGTCTGTGCGCATACAGAAATAGACACACATGCGTTTATGTATGCCTGATAGCCACATCATATATTTGTGTATTAAAGCTAAGAAAGAACACTAGTGGATCTAAGTAGAAAAAAAGTCTGCCAGATCTCAATTCCTTAAGTTTTTGCTACATCTGAACACAAAGGTACAAATGAAGTTCAGACAGTTTACCTTTTGGTAATGACACTGGTGTTCCTCTCATGGGAAAGGCCATTTTGCCTTGGGGGGTTGAGAACAAAAACCAGCAGCTAAAATTACTGAAAAGTGATAATGAAGAATTTTTCAGTCTGTCTTTTGAAAGTCAATTCCAGTTTTGTGACTTCAGAAGTATTTGTGAACCCCTTTTAAAAAAAAATTATTTTATTTTAGGTTCACAGACCATTTCTCATAATCAGGTCTTGCACAGGAGCCTGCTGGTCATCAGGGGTGTGCAGCTGTTTGGCAGCTTTTCTGTGCACACTTGACAGGAGCTGTTATTTTCTAGGTGCCTTTCCCCTCTGCCCAGCTCTGGAATGAGGAGAGGTGTCTCTTGTCATCAGCAGATGCCTGTTCTTCAAAGGTTTCAGAATTTATTCCTTTATTCCATACTCCCAGTGCTTGGGAAGTTTTGGACAATGTACTTTGTATATAATTGGAATAAATCAACATGTAAAATTATAGAGGAAGACAGTAAAATGGCATATTTAATATTTTTCTGTCAACTCTTATGGTTCAAATATTGCCTTTTGTGCTGTTCCCTCTCTTTTCACCCAGCCCTGTCCTTTTTCCATAATGAATGGTGAAAATGTGTTTTGTTTTTTCCAGTCCTGCTCTTTAAAAAGCTAGATTTCTTTCCCATTCATGTCCCACAGCACAGGTTTGTACATACTACTTGCTCTGAAAGATGGGCCTCGGATAAAGACATAAATTCCTCATGAGTGCAATTAGTAATAGTCTGTATACCTCACCTTCAAAATTTGTTTTCACAGGTCACCCAATCTGGCTTTTGGTTAGGTGGCTTGTGGAAAAACCCTGAATATGTTTGTCTGGCAGAAAAATCATGATTTACAGCTTTGTCCATAAGGAGGAAACAGAGGAAAAGGAGAAAATATAAGGGACATCAAAGATTATTGTAGACATCTTGTGTGCTGCCAATATTATCCTGTATAACTTTCATTTTACAATTCATTACCATGAGTTCAGGAATTCACAGGTGTTTAAAATACTAAAAATGAGCTAGCACCAGCTTTGGGGTGCACTGACAGAGCTTTAGAGCTGTGGAGAGGGAATATTGTTTTGCTCCGTAGATTTGTTTCAGTAGGAACTTGGGAAATGCTGGAAGAAGGACTGATGGCCCCATGTTAACTGCTTGTAAGTGCTGCTACTCTCATGTGTTACACTGTCAACTTACGTTTATTTTTCATCATATTTGTTGTTCCTTGGATGAAAAGATTACTTGTTGAATAATTAACCCACTGTATATCCTGCTATTGTGTTCTCACCATGGAAATAATGACTGTTGTTTGTTGTAAGGAAGCTTAGAAATTAAAAACAGTTTCAGACCCATCTGTAATATTAGGAATGACACAGCTGAAGCCTTGTCACACAAGGCCTCCTACTTTTCACAGTTTGAGTGTTTGCTGGAGGGCATAATGTCATTGTTGATGGCAGTACTCTCAGCTACTGGCACACAAAAACTAATGTAGCTTTCTAATACCAATAAACATTCATTAGGGTCTTGAAAGACACAGATAATCAAAACCTTGAAACCAAAGCTCAAATGGGAGATAATAACCAAATGAGACCTTGAGTGAGAAATGTGGTAAGTTTTCTAGAAGGCAAGATATTGTAAGAAGACAGACAAAAGCTTTTGCTGGTGCAAAATAGCTGGCACACAACTGGCATGATAATGACTCAGGTCAATTAGCACTTTTTGAGGGATGGCTGGGCAAGAGTTGGGAGATTTTATGCAACAGGGACCATTTCCAAAATTAATATGCATGAGGCTAAATGAGGTTTTGCTTCTCTCCTCTCAGGACAGGCCTCCAAAACTGTTCCAGGAGTTCCTCAAACAACAATAGTCTCTTTATCACTAACTTAGTGGAGTAAAACACAACACACCTCCAAAGCATAGACCATCAGTTTCACACTGCTAACATGCCACTGTGAAGGGCTGTAAATTAACCCTTAAAATACTTCAGACCTTTAAGCTTAAGAAGATAGCAGGAATGAGACCATAATTTTGAAGAGCAGGGTTCTATCTGTATGGACTTGGAGGACACCCAGGACTCAACACTGTGCAGAATGGTTGTAGCTTTCTGGGCTCTTTTATTTAGCTGTGAGTGAGTGGTCTTGGAGACTTTCTCTATGTCCATGCCAAAATGTTTATTAAAATGCCCAATTCTTGGTAGATTTCTTTCTTATCTTCTCTTGCTCTCTGGCACCTGGGTAATTACACTATTGTGTTACTATTCATTTAATTCCACTTGTTATATACTTATTTATGCAGTCCTAGGTAATCTTTAGTAGCAAGCATCCTTGAAAATTTCATTTCACTAGCAAAATATATAAGAACAGATTTTTATATTCCTCTTTTTTCCACCTACATATTCCTTAGTCTATTCCCAGTGAACATAATGCTGACATTTTAAATATAGTATCCTCTTTATCACTTCCCTCTTTCTATGTTGGCAGTACTTTGCATACCAGTATCACATATTCTAGAAATTCCTTCTCTGTTTCTGGAAGAAAGACATTATGATACCTCAAAACTTGTCACTCTACACTCTTAATTATCTTTAGCCTTTTGGTAAACAACATTAAACATTTTTCCTCAACAGCACTTTTCTTCCTAGAATGAGAGATACAACTAACACTGATTGGACTGGTAGCTTCTCCTAGACCTGGCCTTGCAGCTCAGAAAATGTCATTACCAGTGCTTTAAGACACAAATAAAAAGTTCTTTTCATGTGGAAGAATATTTCCTGACTACTATAACCTCATTTGCCAACATGTGATACTTGGGAACTGAGCTGCATTACCATACCTATAAAAAGAGCAATCATAGCAGTGCAAGCAGCCTTGACTGCCAATATGTCTTAGTAACCTTTTATATTATAGCAATGTTGTTACTGCCACTATAGGTTAGGGTATGTCACCATTTCTATTATGTTTGAAACCACATTTTTCAGAGCTTTATAACTTTCATACTGTGATAAACACTGAACTGAATCTTTATATGTGGCTTGTCAGATTAAATAGATGAAGACATAGTGGCTGGATCTTGGGTGGTATATTACCACAAAATGGTAAAAAAAAGACAAGAGCAAGTAGGTTTCTCTAATTTTTGATAGGATGAAATTTAGACATTAGTAAAAGGGAACAAAAAATTTACTTTGAAATTTGGCTGTGTATTTTTGGTCTTGAAAAGAGGATTACTCTGTTATCTGAGTGAAGTAGAACTAAAATGCAAGAGCTGCTAAGACCTAGGATAGTATTACATTTTTACCACTTGTCTAGATTAAACAAGGAATTTATTTTCTATTGGGGAATACTCCTTGCAAGAGCTGGCAGAACAACACGTTCAGAGTGTGGGCTGGTGGTTCTGGCAATATGGGATGTCTGGCAATGCCAATGGAATGCTAACAGGCAAACTGTCAAAGAGATGGAAAACTGCATATCCAACAAAATAATGTTAATAAGATTTTTTAAGAGGGTCATGGCATTACTCCTTCCCATGGGTACCTCTCTGCAGTTTTCTGTGCTGTGCATGAATTGATACAATAAGCCAAGATAACAAATATGTAGCCCTCCTCATCAAACATGACAAAGCAAGTGCTCCCAGCTAAAATTAATTTTGATTCACAAATCCAGGCAATATTTGGAGAAGTGAAAAGAAAGACACTTAAACAAGTTTGTAGCAGCATACTTGGATATCATGTCACCAGGGTAGTTATCCATATCCAGGCATTAAGGCAAAGCCTGCAATCAACAGACTGATAAACAGATGCATTTTCCTCACAGAAACCCCTGCCACCTTTCCAGTATGTCTTTGTGTACCCACTGGTCTCTATGCTGATTCCCAGCAGTCAGAAGTAGCACTCAGTTTGGCCTCTCTGTGTTTGGATATGCTCATACCCACATCCTGAATATCTGTCAGTAACTCTGAGTATGTTCAGGGCAGCAAATGAATTCCAGCATAAAATCAAAGTGAAAAGAAAAGAAAATCTGTCTGCTCACAACACCTGTATGGTGCAAATCTTAAAATGATACTTCCCTATTTTTCCAAGATTTGGTTTGTTCTTTTAAGCTTAATAGACAACAGCAAGACACAGCTGATTATGAGGACCATTCTTAAAACTGCAACAGTGTCCCAAACACACTTAAAATATTATAAGGGAACAAACTCTGCAAGGATCTGTGGGGAGATGTCCGTCCCCGTGGAGATAAAAATACTCATGTGATACTAAAGGATTTCCTGAGATTCACAGGCCAATTATGTAACAATAAACAGCAAATGTTAGCAATAAACTTAAAAAAATTATTTGGCTTATCTATACTCATCTTTCACCTTATTCGATTGCCCTGAATATTTTACTATTTGACTATTTGATAGCTAAATATTGAACTCCCCTGCAAGTCCTTGTGTAAATTCAACTTTATATTTATGAAATGCGCAGTGTTTTTAAAAGATAAGTATTTACACCCAGAACTATTGCATGCTTAGGTGAGAAAAGAAAAACCACAGTGCTACCTTGAGCAATGACATCTAAGCAGCAGAGATCACATCTAGCCCAGCAGTGTCTTCTAACCCCTGAATTCTGAGCCCAGCCTTGACTCCATGCTGGGGCATACACTGTGCTTTCTCTTCTGTAGCTTGGCTTCAGCATGAAAGGTTCTTGTGTGGATACACCAGGGCAAAATTAAAATAGGACTTCACAGTGTGCTGTGAAAAGCATATCTGCTTTGTTGGTCAGTAGACACACATTTTTCTACTCACTGTTTATGTAATCACAGAGGAATCTTTACAAGAAACCTGTAGGTTTAAAAGTTGTCAAAAGTAATTTTTTTTTCAATAATTAATGAGATTTAGGAAATATAACCTGCTCATAGGTATTCCACTGCACAATCATGCTAGATGCATCCTTATGTGTTTATATATACACTGTTTAATTAAGCTTGATTTCTATTTTAGTGGAAATTATTTATATAAAATATATATTTATATAATTTTTTTAAATTGAAAATATTCATTTGTATTGGAAAACCCAATGCAGAAGTGAAATTAATGAAATAACAGAAATTTACCCTCTGGGTGGAACAAAACAATAGTTCTACAAAACAATATTTTTAATAAGCTGTTTACAAATGAATCAGAAGCAGAAATCATTTGGAGAAACTGATTATAGAGCTAAAAATAAATGTATGCTTTACATATATTTACATATGTTTTTCAGCCTGCTACAGGCAGTGTATAAACTAAGACATGAACTTTAATTAATCTAGATATTGAACATTATTCATCCATTCTAACAGTCATCTGAATTTGCAGCTGTCTTTGCATAAAAAAATTTAATCTATTTATGCAGGAATAAAATAGTGTGAAAAAAACACTGATATACTCATAATATAATTTTGCACAACATATTAATGAGAAATGATCATCAATACAAATCTAATCATTAAGGAAACAACTCAACAGAAAAATGAAGAGAAAATAGAGCAGCTGAGAAAACCAGTAATGTGGGTTTATAAGATTTGTACAATTATGTTTGTCTCTTTGGTTTAATTACAAAGTAAGATATTAGTATACATCATTTTTATTGAGCTGGAAGGAAAGCTTTGCTCAATATATTGTACAAAATAATAAGTTTTCCTTGAATCTCTATGTGTTTGTCATTAAGAAAATGTACTCCTGAGGTTATGGCTGTGATTTACAGCAAACAAATCTAACCAGATTATTTCTTAAAAAGTTATATTGTGTCTGTTAATATTTATGAAACAAATAAATCATGCTCAAGAATTTTGCAGTGGAGGATTTCTGTGGTGCAGAGTCACTGTGAAAGCTGGATTGATCACAACAAAATAGGTACAAAATGCTTATCTATACTTACTAAATGAAATAACAACATACAAAAATATTAAAGCTGCAGTACTGTTCCTCATTTCCCCAACCCTTTCCAATATTAGTTTGGCATCAAAGGTTGTCCTTTTCTGTACTCTTAATGATTAATTTTTCATTTCCAGACCGATGGTGTATTTTTTTCAACCTATTAAAAAGTCTTTAATTCCAACCCCACATATTTTATAGCAACACTATTGATAAACATTATCTGAAAAGTGCAGCACTGAATTCTTGGAAAATTTTTTTTCTTGAACAACAACCACTAGAAAAATAATTATATCAATAATTTTCCAGAGAAAGATTTATCAAATACATATTTTCTTTGATTATAACTGTTTCTTGATGAATATGGATCCTGAATCCAAAATAAAAATATGTAAAATGACATTTTAACATATTTCCATTCAGCATCAGCTACAGTTCACTTACATTTTCTAGGCACAAAAGTGACATGAGAATTAAAATGCTAAAAAAAAGTATGAATACATTTCATTAAATATTGGCCTCAATTTCATGAGATGTTTTGCCTACACTTTTGTTTATCAGAATAATTGGTGACCCAATGCTTTTTTCACATTGCATTTTCTAAACTTTCTAAAAGTGCCTTCTAAAAGGGCACTTTTGCCTTTAAGTTTCATCAATGTCTAAACATTTAAAATTAATTTCCAATAAACCTTTTGGTTTGTTTTAGTGTGAAATATTCCTGGGGTCAAAGGGTGATTTGGCACACCAATGGACAGGAGGTGGGTAATGTTGTGTTTGGAACACCTGTGAGCACCAATTTTGGCTGACCCCAAATGTTTAGTTTTGGTTCAGCTGTTGGTGTAGGTAGAGTCTGGGTGGTGGATCCTGGGAGATTAGTGGGAATACCATGCCAATCTCCTTATCTGAGAGCTGAGAGAGACTTGTCACTGTGCTCAACTTCTGCACAACAGAACAGTACCATCACTGGATAAGGAACTCTCTCTAATTCTAGGAAATACTACGGTTGGATAATTCTTGAAGAAAATTTTCTTCTTTTATGCCACAAGAAATTTTGAAGAAAAGTTAAGGGAAAGCTATCTTGGGAAAACTAGAAATCTTTGGAAAATAAACATTTACCCTAGCCCAGGATATTAACACTTTATTGAGGCAGGGTTTATTCCTGTGCTTCTGGTGAAATTCTGTGCAAAGTTATTTTTGATGATTCATTTCAGAAAGGCCAAATTATTTTTCAGCGTGTATAGTCCAAGCAAGACTGCAAGTTTTTAATAAGTAATTAAAACCTGCATTAAAACCTGCATAAAAGATGAGAACTTGGAGATACAACTGATTCCTCATAAAAAGTTTTAATAATTGAAAGGCTAACCAGGTTTTCAGACTGTAGGAATATCTACATGAAGACCAGAACAGTTTAAGATGCCGCGTGGGTGATTAAGCACTTGCTGTTCCCGTTTCACCACGTCAAGGTCAAAGCCCTTGTACTCACCCTCAAGTCCTGTTGCAAATATTTTAAGATTTAGTTCCTGTTACTTTTTGCCTGCCTTACGCTTTCCAATTCAGTTATGTGTCTCTCTGAGGTATCATCTGCTGCCTCCTTTTCCCATGGTCAGCAGTAACCCTGGTAAGGCTTCCTTTGCCCTGCCAGCTGCCAGCTGGCCAATCCTCCAAAGTGGTGACAGAAGCATATCAGCATATGCTTGACTTCCAGTTTTGTGATACAGGACACGACTACAGCCTCGTACCAGCAGCTGTCCTTTTGTGTTGTAAACACTCTGGGGCTTCTGGGGTAACATTTAACTCCAGACAAGAAACTTCCCAGTAAGAAAAGAAATTATTGAGATTGCAAAGTGAAGGATTCAGAAGACACAAAACTCCTCATTTAGATTCATTTTCTCAGCAGATTATATACTTCTGGATGTAGCTTTTTATTATATAATCACTTTTTTTTTGGCACAGTTGCTCCTTTAACAAGTGCGCAGGATGGCTAGAGCTCTGAGTGTTATGTAGTAATTAGCTAAACATTCTTGTTTCACTTTTTGCAATAACTTAAACTCATTTATAAATAATAAGGCAAGAATAGCCAGAGGAAGGCAGGTGTATACTACCTTGAAGATCTGGGTATTTTAACTGGCTGCTACAGGGCTCCTATACAACATACAGCAAATGACTCAACAAGCAGATTAAATGCTCTTATTTTTCCTTATTTTCTGGGTTGCTGGCTTGAGATCTTCACTTGCATGTAGTTAATGCTCATAGCTTTCTGCCAAGTTGGAGCTTTAGCCGCACAGCGACTGTCATTCCCCATTTTCCCTGTGCTTCTTGCTCCATTTTTGTCCCACTTTCTGCTCCTAGTTCCTGTCTTCTTAAAAAAAGTCCCCATTCAAGCCTCCTATTCTTCCAGCCTGATCAATTCCCCTTCAATGCCCAGGTCCAATTTCCTTCCCTCCTTTAATTCTCCCTCCAATCCCTCCAGTCTCTCTACTTCTTTGACTTCTCTTGTTTTCCCTCTCTGCTGTCAGACCAGCAGCTTCCTCGGGCACAATGCCTGGACACCTAGCAGGGACTTGCAATTACATCAGCAGAGCTGCAGCCTTGGGACTTTGTCCAGACCTGGCCTTCTAAAAACTATGAACAAATGAAATTATTTCACGCTGAATGGGAATACTGAAAATGACAACTAAAACTTGATTAATATGTTAATTGGGTTAAAACTGCAATTCAGGAGAGATATCACCCAAAAGAATGAAAAGTGGTCCTCCTGGCTAGGGCCTCTTGGTTTTGTTAAGCTCAGGATGGTCTGGATAGAGGATCAGAGAGGAAAGTTCCTGGCTACCTGAGGAATCACCCTATTGGAAATATCATATCAAAGACTTGTGCTTATTAAGTACTTTTAATCTGACAATAAACACTATTACTCATGACATTCAGCAGACATAATATAGCCCAGAATTATATGTATATGACTTATATTAGTGAAAACACTTATTAATTGAACAATAACAAACTGCATTGTAAAGGGAAGAAAACTTTCTGTCTCAACACAGAAATATTACCTTGAAGTTAAATACACATATGTTCCACACAATATGTCAGGATATGACTTGATCTGACCTCATTACTTTCTGGTAAGTGTAGTCCTCCATTTTAAAACATGTAATGGTTCCAAAAATTAAGTTTATCAGCTTCTTAGGCTGCACTTGGGCTTAACTAATTTCTCCTAAGCATATAGAAGGGTAAAAATGAATTCACATTAATTACTAATCAATCAGCAGTATTGAAAACTCTTGCTGTTATGCAGAGTTAAAGTAAGAACTGAGCAGAAAGCTGTACTGGGGGTAGGGGGAGTTGAGCTCCTGCCCTGATTTGGAACCATTTGTTTCTTTAAAATAAGGAGCAAGATGCAGTTAACCTCCTACATCAGATGGCAAAAGGCAAAAACTTCTCAGTGCACATAGTTTAACCAAATCAGAATTAAAGTGGTTTATTGATTTATTAACATCATGTAATTAACCAGCAACCAATGAACCATGACAGCAAGATCAATACTTGCAGTGCAACAGATAAAGCACAATACAAGAGGCAAAACACAATATTAGATGCTTATTAAGGTTAATATGCACCTATGAATTTCTACCCAAATGTAATGCTTCCCAAAATGTTCTCTTTGCTCTGTGGAGAAGTACCTGGTGATCCTGGTGGACAACAAGCTCTCCATGAGCCAGCAGTGCCCTTGTGGCCAGGAAGGCCAATGGGATCCTGGGGTGCACTGGGAAGAGCATTGCCAGCAGCTCCAGGGAGGGGATCCTGCCCCTCCACTCAGCCCTGCTGAGGCACATCTGGAGTGCTGTGTCCAGTCCTGGGCTCCTCAGTGCAAGAGAAACAGGGAGCTTCTGGAATGGGTGCCACAGAGGGTGACAAGGATGATCAGGGGAATGNGGATGACCCTGCTTGAGCAGGGAGGTTGGACCAGATGTCCCACTGTGTTCCCTTTCACCCTTGCCCTACCTGTGATTCTGTGACTGACTCTGCAATTCTGATCTAATACCAGTAGTCACGTGCACATCCCATCCCAGGAGTGTGAGTTACACCCTTGCACACCTTTTCTGGGGGAGACCTGGATGTTCCAGGATTGAGTGTGCCCCAGTGCTCTCAGCAAGCTGTATATACTGCAAATGCTTCTGCTGGGTCACCTGCACATCCCTGAGGTGTAAGTCCCATGTCCTGCCCCCTGTCCTGTCACCACTAGCTGATGCAGGCTCCTCACAGTGTCTATATAGCCAAGTAGAGGTTGTAATGCTGGCAAGGCGCCTACTGACAGGTTCAGACCAGGGAATTTAATCATTCACACTTATGGGAAGAGACAAATACTGTTTGCAGGCCAAAAACCCCCAGATAAAATAAACACTCCAGTTTGTTTGCTGTGAAATGAAATAATGAAAATGTGCACTGAGGTTTTTCGTGTCCTGAATTCAAATTATTTTGCTTTCTATGCATATTTTAACATTTGTCATTTAACAAAAGCATTCAGTTTTCAGTCACAGTCTCAAATATGTAGCTAGGGATGCCATAAAGTAGCAGTAAATGTGTCTGTTTAGAGGCCATCTAGATAGGGAAGTTAGGATGCAGTGAGTTTGAGAGTGAATTTACAATGCAAAAATTACTTTCATTAGCAGGTACAAGGAAAGGTGCTGTGTGCCTCCATAAAGTACAATTGCAAGCACACTTCATATCTCAGCTTAGCACAGTAAAAGATTCTGTAGTTTCTTAAATCCCACTGACAACATGTGATTCCTTCATATCTTATTTACTGTGAAGGGGAAGAAAGCAACAACTGTGATGAGATTTTAATTTAGAAGTACTGGAGCAAATGTATGACTGCAAAAGCTCTAGTCTGAACATTACAAGCAAAAATAAATCTTTGGTAGTTCAGGAAAGGACAGAATTTTCCGTGATTGAAGCCTACCACAGTATGTAACTGTTATTAATTAAACTACTGAGCAAAAAGATGCAATTTTATGACATCCAGTAGGAGATAAAACTCACACTCAGTTTAATGATTTCATAGTTCTTATTAGCTGCCTAGAAAAAGGAATAACTGATGTGGACGCATCCTGCAGAATAACTTTCTCCCAAAGCAACTGGTGATTACAAATTTTTAAATGAAAACATGAAACTGTTTCTGAGAATGTATCTGAAATACTTTGATCAAGGCACTGTTGGTTTACAGAACACTTAAACAATGTCTTAAGAGGCTGAGTGTCCTTTATTTGCAAAATAAAGTCACGTAAAGACTGCTGCTGACAGACTGACTGGACTCTTAATGATGATGGCTGCTGTTGCTAATAGCAAGTGGAACCATCATCACCATGAGCTACATTTATGAACCACGTACAGATGATATATGTCAGAACCTAGACAACAGATTAGCTTCAATCTGGCGCAGCAGTCAACAATGCCCACGTGCTTTCATCATGAAAAACAATCTTTCATGCATGGCTTCAAGATCAATCTTTTAAGGAGCTGTAGCAAACTGGGGGAGAAAAAAAGTGAAAATAACTGCAGAAACCACAAACAACAAATGGTGCACTTGGTTCAATCTGTGGATTACAGCATAGAGTTTGCAAAGAATCTATGAAATTTTAATTGATCAGGCGACAAATTCAGTGGTAAAACTGAATTTTCTAGTAGGTTGGGGGAAAAAACTTTAAGCAACCACATGATATGGATTTTGCTGTTCCTAACATAGCTACTAGAAATAAAGATGGAGATTTCAGAAAGCTTCACTGATACAAGAAACGCAATTCTCAACTTTAAGATTTAATGGGAAGCTGTTTGAGTACAAATGGCTTCTGCTAAAACTGCATGACAAAAAAATGATCCTGTATTATATGAAAAAGAGAGTGATTCAGAAAGAATAACAAAATAGAAAGTGCCTACTGGTTAAAATTATAATATTAATATTATTTAAAATATAATTATGGTGACTATAAACTTAAAGATACCCAAAACAGCACAGAACTCCCAACACCATCTCTCAAGTAACAAAAAGAGTCACATTCCTCATCCTGACCATTACACTCTTGCAAATTCAAGGGTATTAAGGAATTTAGGTATCCTTTAAGATCAAAGAAGGTACAGGAATGGCAGCAGTGAAGAAATCATCCTATACAAAATAATCAGAATGACAGGCCTAAATATCCTCTTTACTGAGGAGAAAATTTGTGTTTGCTTTCTGACTGTGAGGGAAAAGGATTCTGGATGATAAACTTGACCACTTTTGAGGCTGTACCACAGGAAAAGTCCATCCCTGATTGAAACTTTGGATTACAGACCTCGAGTTCTCTGGGAGTATTTGACATGCAGCAAAAGGTGTGTGAAGAGGAAAGAAGGGAGCCAGAGCCCAAACCCTGAGTAAGTGTCCTCAAATCATCTGTCCTGGCATAATAGTGAGGCACACAAGACAAATTTGTGTGCATAATCTATTTAATAATTTTTGCTCCTTGCTGATTGTGAGCAGTCATACATAAAATAAGCTCCCCATTTTACTTCATTTTCAAGAGGTCTGTTGATTTCTTTTCCTCAACTCATCCTTAGCATTACATCTGTAGGTAGCTATTTTCATTTCATTCACCTATAGAAGGTAGAAACTGAGTCTTTTGATGTTTAGAATGCCTCTTCATGCTTGCATCTGGCAGCTCATTTTTCACTTTCTTTTCCCTGACATGTAAAAAGCACAAGGGAAATGGAAGCTTTATATCTTCATAAACCTTAAAAAATACATGGTGGAGACACAGCATGTTCTCTGATGTGCTGCCAGTTGCCTTCAAGAATGCAATGAAGAAGTGAGTTTGCATGTAACTGTGCTGTAAGTCATTCCTGTTTCTTGGATAAAACACTGCCTGCAGGAGCCAATGAATAGAGCATTTGAAGGTTTCCTAAAAAATATTCATGGGAGTTGTCTTAGAATATCAGTTCCAAGAAGCATCTGCAGACAACAGCAAGGCTGGTTTATCTGGGGGGATGGAGACATTTCGGGCTGTACTAGATCCCAAGGGATTCTGCAAGTTCTACCAACATCCAGTCTGTGTAAACTTTAAAGGAATCCTAGGCAGCCACCTGATATCCTCCCTTGGGCTGTGGTTAAGCTTGTGTAACCAATTTTGTTTTGAGGGAAGCATTTCAGAAAGCCTGGATAACTAGCATTTTTCAGTGCAGCTTTGTTTTACTAAAAGTATTTTGTCATCCAAAAAAGACAAGGCCTGCAGTTGCTTACTTAAAACTTCTTAATATAAAAGTTTTGTGCAGACTTTCAGCTAGCATTTCAGATAACCAGGGCACATGGGGCACAATGGGCTATTGCTCTTTTGAGATCAGCTATCCAGCTGTGTGTTACATCTCATCCATCTTGAAGCTGCAGATGCTCAGACAGATGAAACACCACCAAGCACTCCAGTCAATTGAAAAAAAACAGCAGCTTTTTTATTTTCACCCTCATTTGAAATTCATATCTCTGCTGAGTTTGTAAACACTACCTGGAAATCAAGCCAAAGACTTCCCACCAGGAAAAAAAATCCATTATCAATTAAAAGCTTTTAGTCTACTGGGGCGGTTGATCTTTCAAACTACTATAAAGACACTAAAAATAAGTCTTGAGGGAATTAGGTAGTTTCAGAGTGTCTGAAATTTCATCTAATTTAAGAGTATGTAAGACATTTAACAATCACCACATGAGAGAGGAAGTTGGAATAGTACATAGTAATCTGATATGCAAAAAAGACATTAATTTTGCTTTCACACCTCTTCTTTTACTCAGAAATTATGATCTGTGCCCTAGGCTATCAGACATCAATGCACAAAATTATTCACAAAGGGTTTATGGTTCAAGTGGTAAATCCAGTCATTTGCAAAATGTTGACCCAAGTGAGTCAGCACAGAAAGCTTGATCTTTCAGTGTGATGAAAATGTAATTTTATGGATGTCAAGTCGAAGTTCAAAAGTGACATACAATGTCATACAGATAAATAGTTTTGCCGACAGCAATGCCATACTTCATAAGTCCTTGTCTGGCCAATAGTAACTACTGTGATGATTAAGAAGGCTGATAGAAAAGGCACATTTTCTCTTCTTTTATGTATAAAGTCTCTAGAATTAAAAATCAAGACAGGTCTTTTTAAGAACTGCATTTAGCTTTCCAACTCTATATTTCATTTATATGTAATGAAGCTTTATGGAGTATTTTTAACTTAAAGCTATTACTTTCATCATTATTATTATTTTTAATGCACTGCTTTCATGAGATTAAAGATAATTTACAGTCACTTCAATTTTTAACTAATGACAAATTGAAATTAAAATGCTGTGCAGAATTATGGTGTTAGTTAGATTGTAGTTGCTAACGAAAGTTAAATGAGAGATAATTTTTATTAAAAAATATTCCCTTGATAACATTATTACTTCCAATAATTTGTTTTTTCCTCCCTAAAATTATTTCATATATAATGAAAAATAATATGAAAAGTAGTATGTAGAGCTTTCTGTATAGTGCAGAAGAATGCAACTGCCCAGCCATTACTTTATTTATGACAAAGTAATATGTAGAAATTACTTTCTTTAATTCTCTGTTTCCATTTGAAGCAATTAGGTTAAACCAGTTGTCCACAACATCCCCTTCTGCAATAAAGATTTTCTGTAATTTTGTTTCCTAATTTGCCATAAATATTTCCACTACTATTTCAGCAATGTCTTTATTTCATTCACTATTTTATTTTGATATCTTTCAGACATAACCCCAAACAGAAATCACAGAAAAATTTGAAAACATTTGTGAGCAGGTACTTAATTTTGTCATAATTTCCTTTCCTCTTCTCACCTCCTCCATATTAAACACTCAAGTCTATATGACTTCCTTCCCACATTTGCTTTTTTCATGCCTGCACCATGTGAATCTGTAAAATAAAACTATGTGAAGCAATTTTCAGCTAAATGCAAGATTAAATTAAAGAGCAGGAATTGCAGTGAAACATAGAAACTTAGTGACTTACATAGCAACTAACATAACTCTGCAAAGTTTATAAATTCAGATTTATCCTTTGGCTACCTCTCAGTCTGTAAATCACATAAATCCTGCATCAAACATCCTCTGAAATATTTTCAGAGTACTCCAGAACAGTTGATTTAATATTTCTGAGTGTAATGCACTAGGCTAGCATATTCTTCGGATGTTCCATTTATTAGTCACTTTTTCTTACTAAAGTAAGAAATTTAATTATATTTTTTAATATTTTTTAATAGAGTTTATATTTTTAATAGAGAAGTAAAAATGCACAGGAAAACTCTGCTACACTGCACTAGACAGCTACTCCACATGACCCCAAAGCTTCAGTGTCAGTTAGGAATTGTCATAGCATCAGTAGATTTCCATCAAGTTTCTTGTTCTTTCACAGTTAAAAATGGGGGGTTTTTCTGTAATTTATATGTCCATTTTTTCTTTGAAAATTTCAGGAGGAAGCGGGTACAAAGCAACACTCATAAGAAGCTGAAGAAATCCAGTTTTCAGCTTGCAAAAGAATTATAAATTTGAATTAGAACACGGTACAGGTTCTTTGCATTGAAGAGGATTAGTTTTGTCACCTTTTAAAGACATTTTAGCAGCAAAATATACTCTTAACTATTTTTCCATCACTGAGGTTGCTAATAGCAATCTTCTGTTTTTCAGGTTATGAAAAGCATCAGTCTCAAGGGAGTTCATTAGCTGGATGCTCTGCTGGCTCTGTCTCCCAGATTATCTGCCTGTAGCATGAAGCAACAACAGCAGATGCAGTAGAATTGACCTTGCCTTTCTTATTAATATCTATAATACTATTAAAGGCTAAGGCTCAGAGCATCTATATCATGATCTGACTTGTATATCACTAAAACTGCTTCACCACTATAACATCAAGTATTTACCTTACCTAGAGCTACGAGTAATTATAATGTTATTTTTTTTGGAGCTCAAGCAAGATGGACTAAGAATTTCTCTTAATTGTTAGGCTGTGATAAAAAATATGGTTTACCCCCCCTGTCCCAGAGATATCATATGCACAAGGTCTCTCAGTCCCAGGGAAAACTTCAATTGGTGTGAATATATTCAGTTGCTCCAAGGAATCACTTCAAATGGATCAACTAGAAATAATTACCAGGCCAGGAAAGTGATTAAAATTACTTAAAATTTCTGCTTGCCATGGTTATTTCTATGCAAATATGCTTTATTTTTTCAACCAACATGCAAGTCTTAATTAAAAGCAGACTAAAATCCTGAGTAGCAAGAAAATTTTAAAATTCATGCTGCAAACATAATTACTTGAGCCTCAATTGCAAATGAAAGTAATATTTTTTGCTTGCTGTACTTGTTTTCTGTCCCCTTTTTTAATGAAGGAGGACATCATACAATGCACTGCTAAGTTGTATGCTGAAATTATCAGTCAATCTCCTATATAGTGCTAGCTGTAACAACTCAGAGAGGTATGCTATATTGCAAATTTATTCTTATATGAAATACACGTCTTGCAATATATGAGTTGAGTGATGCAATCCTCGGAATATGACATTAAAATTTGGCCAAAATTGGCAATAGGAAATAAAATTCATTAGAAACACTTTTGTTGATTGAATCTACTCAGACATATTAGCTTGACAGTGTCAGCTCTTCTGAAAGGAGGGCTAATAACCCTAGAACTCCCTAGGATGTCAGTCTGCTCAGTGTATATGCTGCCCTCTCCTAATATGATGGATTTCACATATATAGGGTAGTCCAAGCTCATCAAAATAGGGTGTGACACCTGCAAAACTGTCTTTGGATGTAGGTTGTCTTTGGACCATAACAGTAGAGCAACCAAAAGTGTGAGGCTCTTCATGAGAAGCCTTGTGTAAGGCAGAATTAAATAAGGATCAGGAAATTATTCAGAGTTCAATAAGTTTTATTGCTTACCGTCCATGTTTTTAATTATATGAAACAGTATGTTGGTACATTTGACTTGATTTTGTGAACAATTTCAGATGTTCCAAACCCTAAATTTTCAGTGAACTTGACATTTGTTCAAGAAAATCTTTCCCTACTTTCCCATTCCTGAGTTACATTAACTTCAAGAGAGTGTGTTATTACTTCATTTTTGGACTGTGAGAAATCTGCAAAAACTTTTGGAAAATTCAAGGCATGGACAGTATTTTGAAAAAACTGTGTAAAGTTCTGACATGTAACTGTTTAACTCAAATCCTAAAGAAGCACTTAGTAAACTAAAGAACTCCAGTACAGTCAATTGAAAAGTTGTTGGGTTTTTTTGTTTGTTGTTTGGGGTTTTTTTGTTTTTGTTTTTTCTTTCGTAGAGTTGTCCTCATGCTTGAAATAATATAGTTTGATAGTTAGCATTTTCTGAATTAGTTGAATGAAGTTATAAAAGGCTAACTATCTAGTGCTAAAGAACCAGCTACTGCCAGAGAGTAAGCTGTTTTCTGCTTTGTTTCCTTCACTGTCTCTTGTGGCTTTGAGATATGGAATGAAGCTTTGTAGGTTTGAACCTACATCAGTGGTTTTCAAAGAGTTCTGGTTCTGGTGGAGCTTCTGAGGTCTCCATTCCTCTTCTTGAGATATTTTCAATGCATTCAGAAATTATGAAGCATAAAGCAATCACAGGGCCCTCTGAATCATTCAGAATAAAACTATACAATAAAATAAAAGTGTTAGTAAGTATTATCTGGCTTTGAGGCCAGCTGGTGCAGAGTGGATTGCATGGAGAAGCTTAAAAATATTTGCTATACCTTTACATATAAGCATGTTTAATTAAGCAAAAATAACATGGAAATGATAAAGAGGCTGATATTTCATTTAGGGAATTTTACTGTTTAGTATTTTGTAATGTTCCCTTACTACATGGAATTTCTCACCTTTTCTGTGAGCCTCTGCAGTACACTGATGACAAGAAGTTGTCAATGCTCTTAGCTCCTCTATATTGCTGTCACCAGACCAGACTGGGAAGTGTCACAAGGATGAGAGACTGTGAATTGTGCTGACTGAAAATATCCAGCTGGTCAGTGCTATGGGCATTCAGCAAATTCTTTCACTCATCCACATAGACACTGTGGCTGCTGCTCAACATTTCTCCTGGGATTAGAGTTTGCAAAAGAGAGGCCATAAAGAAAAACATTTCCTCAGCTGCTGTTTACATGTGTGCCTGCGTTCAGTGATACAGAACCCACATCTTCTTAGTATGCTTAATCCTTTGTACAAATTCCTGACATAGGAATGCAAAAATAAATTGCAACTTGTGCTTAATTAAAGTAATTTCCCCCCATATTAATAAAAAAATTAATTGAGCAGACAATGTTGAAACATGTCAAAAACCTTCTTTTTGCCCAGTAGATGTGACGTATTTCAGTATCAATATTGGAAGCACTAAAGTACTGAGTGGGGGAATGGAGATGAAAAAGGCATTCAGTACTAACTTTTACATTGTCACTGCAGAATGCTTGCAAGGTTGTTTGTAGTATGAGAAGTAGAAGCTCAGTAAAACAATGAGAAATAAAATACTATGTAATTTATGGTGAATGCAGTGAATGCTTTTTATTGTCACATGAAGTGTAATAATACAACAAAGTGTATGTGGACTTTTATAGGAAGTTACATAAATAAAAAACCCTACTCCTAGTCAACCAACTGACATAGGCCATTTTGTTCGTTAAATTAATGAGCAAATGAAATTCATGAAAATTGAAAAAATATTTCTTAATATGTTAAACATTGTTATAAAGTTATTGCAAGTATATTGGTCACTTAGTAGTTCCAACTCATTCAGTCTTGTCTCACTAGTACAGAAGACAACTTGCAGGATTTTTCCCGATTTAAAATTAAGAATTTATCTTGTCCAGGCTGAACTAAACAGCTTACACTGTGCAATATTTATCTTTCTAATAATACAGAAGGCATAAAATGCTCCTTAACACATGCCTCTAGATTAGATCATCTTATCAAGCATAAAAACAAAGATAAATGCCTGTGAGGAAGAAAGGTTACTTTGAGGAAAAACTACTAGCACAGTTTAACATTCTTTTCTGCAAAACTAAGATAATAGGGAAGGGGTTGTGAAGTTTGACAATGCACTCTCACACATGCCCACATACAGTTTCTATTTAGTTTTATGATCCTTAAATTACTAGGACTAAGGTACAATTTCATCTTTGCTATTCTTTTCCATACACTGGACTGTGTAAAAGTTCCCCTAACAAATCAGTCTCCAGAATTGAAATAGTTTAAAATAGAAATAGACTGAAATAGTTTAAAAATAGAATATAAACTTAAATTCCTGGTTAAGATTCTTTCTGGTATCTGAGTTTATTCCTCAGCCAATTAAATGTACAAATAATGCAATTGAACTTTATTGCATAGAGTTTATTTTTGCCTTTCCTAAGAAGGCATTTCAATCACAAGGTCTCAAAGCTGTACCCCACATTCAACACCTCAGAATGATACATTAATTAAGATTATTTTTTGATTATAAGTGTGCCAGTATTAACTATTCTATCAAATAGAATATTGTAATTTTGGCATTAATAAACTGTGTGCTGTGGCAGAGAATAAAAAAGTTTTTGGATAATGTAGGAGAGGAAAAGGGAGATATAGCTACAATTTATAGAAGGCACATTTCCTCAGCTACTGACAGCTCTTACTGCAGCAGTTGTAGATCATATGTGGATCAGACAAATTTATCAAGACATGCAGTAAAAGAGCATCAGTGGAATTACGGAAGTGATGAACACTAGGAAACTTGTCAGGTATAATAAAGAACGGTGAAAAAACAGGCTTATGGATTCTATGCATTCAAAAGTTTCAAAAGACATGAAAGTTATATATCTATATATTTCCAAAAGGAGAATATACCCTCAAAGTATTACAACCAAATGATGACTATCTCCTATTCTGTATTTTTCCTTTATATGAAAATACCTTCTTCTGTGCTGCTCCTCACATCTTCATTTCATTTAGATATTTATCTAGAGAGGTCTGGCTTATTGCTATAAACACATTACCAGGGTACTAACTATATTTCTTGTAAAGTCAGGCAAGGTGATGAATGGTAAAAAATTGATAAACTTTGTTGACCAGAAGATCAAAGAATTTATTCTGAATATATGCTATAACAATTATTTAGGTACAGTTGTTTGTTTTTCTTGCCATATTCTTTAGTTCATTTGGATTACCTTTTTCTTGCACATGATTTTAGATCTCAGTACTCTCTATTTTTGTACTCAGATTAGGACTGCAGCTGAAAGACAAATGTAGTTAACACATTGCAAACACTGAAATGGATCAGATTGCTTGTTGATTTCTCTGTTTGCTGGATCAGAACTTAGATATTACTGATTATGTCAAGGTATATATATATATTTTTTAAATTATGTGTTGTAATAATGCAAGCCAATTTACACAACATAATGAAAAATTTTGAACCTTGTATGACTGGAAAGGTTTTCATATGATTTTCAGTATATGAATACTGATTTAAATTATTGTGTTAAAACTGGAATCCTGCATAGGTCAATTTGATCTCTTTGCCTGATCAGAAGACAACTTTGAACTGAAAGATGACCTTCTGACTTCAATTTTCATATGACATGTATGGTAATCCAAATACATAAGAGTTTAAATGTTTAAGTTTTATTCCCCTAAAACACAGCATGCTAAAAATATTTGGATTCTGAAAAGAAAGGCTATCAAAGAGTAGTAAAGTAACTAAAGATCAGTTGAAAGATAAATAATATGTTACAAAGACACCTACCTTTTCTAGGAAGCAAATCTGACAAATCCCTTCAAAATGGGAAAATCATAACATTAATTTAGATGCAAAACCAGAATTAAGCTTTCATTTTGCCTTGTGCTCCTTGAGAGCAAAGGACTAAATATTTATTTGATTACCTTGAAAATTCAACCAGCTTTTAGGAAAACAAAGTCATGGTTATGGAGTGACTCGGTTACTCTTGTAAGAGAAAGATTTCTGGGAACATATAGAGCAAAACTAATGAGAAATACAGAAAAAAAATGAAGCTCAGAACATGAATCACCTTTCAACCCCAACAGTATAATCATTATTATAATTAAATCCTCATAATTTAAGTTATGCTTCACTCAAGAGAAAATTGATGACTTATGTTTTAATGGGAATTTTACTGTGTTCTGGTAATCTGTTTTGTATAAATTAAGTCTCTAGGGTGAAATAATCATTTTGAAGCATACATTTGTTTGGATTTTCTTTCACACTACAACAGCTCTTACTCTAAAAGTGGCTAAAGCTGTCATAATTTGGAAACAAGGAAATGATTTACTGTCTGTGGTATTAATTAAATAAGAAACACACAGACAACAGGAGACTTATCAAAAAGGAAAAAAAAAATAAACAGAACACTAATCCCCAGCACTTACTGCTTATGCTTGAAGAAGAGTCAATTATTTTAGTCTAAATCCCTTTACTATCCATGCTCAAAAATCTTTTCTTCTTGAGTCTCAGCTTGTTTATCTGGCATGCAGAAGAAAGCAGTAGCCCCTAGCTTGTGGCTGAGAGTAGCAAGCTGCCATAAATGGCTCTGGGGTGGTCCATACCTATGAGAGAAAAAAAAGGTAAATAGTAAAGTTGCCATCACAGTCCAGCCAGAGCAGGACAGCAGAGTAAGACCTGCAGAGACAGTAGAGACAAGAAGTTTTCAGTATCCTAGAGTAAATGCTATGTATTTCACCCATTTTCACCCACTCACAGAAATATATTCATGTGCTGTACACTTGTGTTCCAAGCTGCTTATCCTCAGTGTGAACTGAGACCTGGAGCTTTCAGTATATAGACAAATACTACATTTGCTTTATTTCAAATTGAGTTTTGATAACTGTTCATCCTTTCTCAAAAAATTTGGGAAGTCCCACTCTTTTGCCCAGCTACCTCTTTCAACAGAAGGCTTGTACCTGGTTAAATAAACACCTCTTTGTGCATTTATGTTTACATTTTGTGTATAGACATTTTCTTTGTTATCTCTTCTTTCTTTCCTCTACATACTTTTTAGCAGATGTTGTCTGAGCATGTTGTTGTCTGATCAGAAACTGATCCCAGAGTTTCAGAGGCTTCCTGCAAAGGTGTGTGATCCTTGTGAATTTAGAAAATACACCATCTCCTAACTGAAAATTTATCCAAGAGATTAAAAAAAAAGAAAGAGAAAAATAAGACGTCACCAAATCAATCAGAGAGAATAAAGAATAAAGGAAGGAAAATATTTCAATGGCACATTGGTAATTTAGGGCAGGATTTGATTGTCCAAATGTAGGTGTTCAAATAATAGAATCATAGAATGTTAAGATCATTTATGTTACAAAAGACCATTGAGATCATCAAGTCTAACTGTAAACCTAACACTGACAAGTTCACCACTAAACCATGCTCCTAAGAGCCTTGTCTACTCATCTTCTTACAGTGAGATAAGACTGCCTGTGGTGTACAAGATATGCACAAGGTAGGGGTGACATGGGGTTTGAAGTGGCCATGACTATCTAGGGACGTGGCTACGGGAGAGGTGGAATATTCCAGGTCACTGGAATGGCACAAGAGTACTGTATTTGAGAAAAATGGGTTGAGTCACTTTACCCTGAGTCTGAGTAAAGGTCCTTGATTTTCCCCAAGCTTCAGGGCCTCTGCCAAGGGTACTACTTGTGAGGAACTGTACCTTAGTGGACCCCTGTCGCTGTTCATGGGCTGTAGTCACTACCAGACTACCTTTTCAGACCTCCTGAAGCCAAGCCTAAGGTAACAGTGGGCACAACACTACAGAAAGAATGTAGGCAAGTTTCAGATAAAAAAAATCATATTTGTGTTCACTGAAGAGATTATAGAATGGCAAATAAGAAGACCTCTGGATTCAGAAGTCCTTTCCACTTCAAAAGCATGTAGCAACTTCAGTCTTCTTTTATAACTGCTCTCTGAGCAATAATATTTGCATATAATTTGAGTGTGCCTTGCTCCCACATTTAGGAGTCATGACTTAAAATCATTGTTGAAGATTCAGTCTCAGTGTGAACACCTGCACCTGCTAACAGCAGTTTGTTAACAATCAAGGCCTTCTAACTGGTAATTTATATACTCTTTGTGGAATTATCTTCTAAGAAGTAATAAAAAAAATTATTAAAATGCATATGTCTTTCCAGAAGTTGCAAATTCCCAAAAAATGTATGCTTAGGTCTCTCTGTGACCCAAAGTTTCCTAGGGCTGGAAGTGCTGTCTGTCTGAACTGGGGGACTAAATGACCTGTGGTATTTAAAGAGAAGATTTTAATTTTTAACCTCAAAAATCTACAGCTGTAACATCCCAAGTCAAAAATCCATCAGTTTGCAGGGGGAAAAACCACAAAACCAAAACAACAAACAAACTCAGTTATTCCCCCTAGGCACTGCAGAAAGGCATTGAGAAATTTGGAGCATAAAGAAAGAAGGAAGCAGAGAAACAGGTGCTTATACAAGAGAGCAAGGAAAACAGATTTGCTCAAAAGTTTAGTTGGTTCCTCTAATTCTAATTTCCTTTCTTGTGAGTTTTATCCGTCTACATTATTTGAAATAAAGAAATGCCTGATATTCAGAAGTATAGAAGCATTATAAAAACCTGTCTAGTTGAGCCACCTGGGAGTAACTATCTAGTTCTTCCTCTTTATGATGGAAACTTTAATATTCAGGACCAGTGATACTGAAGACATAACACCTATCTCTAACAGGAAAAGGAGACATGTATCTCTTCTAAGACTTACTGCCAAATGGAGCATATTGTAGGATCCAGCTGTCACTAAGCCTGGAGGACTTGAGCTTTTTCATAATAAAATCTGCCTGCAAATTCTCTGTAGGCAAGCAAACCAACTGCTTCTTTACTTTCAAACTGTGAGTTTAGTAATTTAAAATTTCCTTAACTGGATTCTCAAGCCTTTTCACAGTTTGTAAGTATGTTCAGTTTGAAATATGACTCCAGTTAGTGTGCTACAAATCAGGTCATAATTGGTGGCCAAAGGACAGATTTTGACTTCCTTGTTAGTCATGTTAATAGCTTAGGGACATAATTTGAGAAAAATATTGTAAAAGAGATCCTCAGCTTAGATAAACTGCCTTTGGCTGTCACAGAGTTATGTCTTTTTCTATCAGTTAAGACTGTAATTTCAGACTGTTAAATGTGTCTAAGGTAGGATCTATTTTGACTTCAATAGCTTGGGAAGCAGTTATACTTTTCTACCCTTGTGTACTACTTATTTTGCCTTTTCTAATTCTAGTTCACTTGGACAGAAAAACCTATGCTCAATAACTTAGTTTTATTCTCACATTCTGGGAGAAAATTACAGTACTTTTAAGTGTAACTGTATTAGTAAGCATCCTGCATTTCCCATTCATAACTAACTACATGACTAGAAGAAACAATGACCCCCAAATATAGGAGGAGTTGCTCAAGCAAGCACTACATTTTTCTACAGAGAAGACAACAATACAGAAAGAGTCCCCAGAACCAAGAACAATCTGGAGCATTTGTCTGGTGTTCTATCTCAGTAATGAATTATATGGCATGAAAAAGTTTTATTACTTCATAAAAATAAAAAGGTAGTCTCAGAACCTCTTTCTAGAGTTTGCTATGTTGCTTTTATTTATTTATGCAATAGGACCTTTGATAAAAAGACTTGGTTCTGCTTACACAAGTACTGCTTATGCAGTTGTATAATGATGTTGTTTTATGCAAAAAAAAAACCAAAACAACAAAGTCTAAATGCCTTTTTTACCTCACTAGTCAAGGAATGTCTAAAGCTAATCCATATGACCTTTTTCCCTTCAATATTGTTGACCAGTGATTTTGTTTGTGCAGGTTAACACCTAATATACACACTTTCAAATATCAGTTATTCATGGCAAACATGACCAGGAGATAATTTTTTTTAAACTGGTAAAAAGAATATACAAGTAAATCTAAAAGCCAAAGCCCCTCAAAAGATTAGAAGTTAATTCCTACTCACGTCACTCCTGTAAATGCATATGCATGAAAAAAAATATGTGTCCAGGTTTTTGACGTAAAAATTTCTCAAGCACAAGTTCCACCTGTTTAAATGTTCTTTTTCAGACTAAACACCTTATTTTTAAGAAAACTTGGGGTGATACAAAGGGAAATCTGCATATCAATATTCATCAGCTACTGCCTTCTTTTTCAGAAGTGCTTCCTCTGCCTGAATGTTGACCATATTTCAGCTCATGCAAAAAAGTTATCATCCAAAAGTAGACAAATAACAGCATTAAGTGCCTGGTTTATCCATTCATTATAATAGAGTCTGGTGTAATTGCCTCATATATGCATGTTCTGTTGAGATTTTCCAACATAAAGGAAATGTTCTGTGGAATATGATGAATTGGATATAGCATCCAAAAGTTTAGAAATTCTCCTGCTGGGCAGTCCCACAACATTGATGCAGACAGTCTCAGTTGAAGTAGGAGGTTGGGAGTGACTGACAGTGATGAGACAGATCATGTGGACTTCTCCAGGTGCAGTCATTCCCAGAACACTGTGGTGTGCAACACTCTTACAGCAGGTGTAACTTCCTTTCTTTCTTGCCCTTTGATAGAAAGAATAGGAAAGTCAGAGAATGTGTCTTATTGGCAGGAGAGAGCTTGACAATGATCTTGGAGGTTAAGGGAAACCTTTCAGCTGCTAAAAGAACAGACCATTCCCAGAAGCCAACCTGAAGACTGTGGAGTTAGGGTCAGACACTTGGATTTACTAACTTTTAAAACATACATAGGGAGTGAGGGGCTGACAGTGACCAACTTTTTCTATGTGAGCATACACCAAAACGTTGAGTTCACAGCAGTATAAGCAGTGCAGGTCAAAGAGAAGCTGCCCACTATGTGGTTTTTGACCCCTGGCTGTAGATGGATCAGCCATGTCCTTCCAACCCAGCTTTACCTTGTGGCAAGTCTCTTCCTGATGAACTTTCCACAAAAGCATGACAAGATGCACTAAGAATAGAGGGGTTTTATTGCAGATTATTTAAAGTTCACGTGATAGAATAAAGGCTTGGTGTGGCATTAAAAAAGAGAGAAAGAGAAATGACATGGCAAAAAGAGACAGAAACATAGTCACAGTGAAGAATTTCCACAGAGAGAGATTATGGGGAGTGTGTTAAATTGTAATTGTCCAGGGTAAGATGCAAAGGTCTAAGGATTCAGGGCTTACACTCGAGAAAGGCATAAGAACAGCATAGTCCTGCCAGGGTCCACTGATGGATGGCAAATGAGGATCTGGCCCAGTGTTTTCATACTTATACTTGTGTCTGTGTCCATCTAATTCTTTTGTTTATACCTTATCTGCCTCAAAAGCAGCATAAAGAATACAATATAATTTTAATTTTCCCCCTAATATCTTTTTAGTCTTGTTATGTAGACTAATGTGAACATTGCCTTTTTTAGGTGTAGAAAATAATAGTACTCTGGAGCCTCTTTTAATCCTAGACCAGCAGATTAAGTGTAAGTATGCAAAGCAACATTTTTATATTCCCCTCTGCTACTAAAAAAACAGTGTGTTTGACCATTTTATTTCTGTTCCTTGTACTATACTAGAAATCTTTTTTTTTTTTAATATAAAAAATCCCATCTCTATTCCTTATAGAAGTTTTAAAGTAATTTCACAGCTGAGTGGAACCCTAAACAGAGCTATCTTAGTGTAATGAAGCAGAAAACGATTTCTCCTTAACAAGACTGGTATATAGTGACAAACAGCTCATAAAAATCCCATCTGCCACAAAATACTTTCATTTTAGTCTCTTTCACAACTAAATGCTATGTTTCCTGTTTCTTTTTAGAAGGAAAATAGGATATATAAATCCTAAACCATCAAATTGTCCTTTGACAAAAGAGAAAAAAAAAAAAAAAAGCAAACACAAAATAATCATCTTATAAAACACTGACACTAACCATTTCAAACACCACAAAGGTGTAATGTCACTTTTGGATCCATTTATAGTACACCATTTTTTCCCCTTTTTTTTAATAGTAAAAAGGAAAAGCTAACCACTTGTACCATAAAGAAAATTTTCTGATGATTTAACAGCTGACTACATGTAAAAACAATCTGTTACTGGTTTTGTATTATAAAAATAGTTATTTACAGACTGCAATCAAATAGATGGTAATTAATTACCTGTGACTTGATCGGTTGATATCCTGTTTAGGTATTTGGTAATTAGTGACCTCATTCTGTAGCCTCTTACAACTCAAAACAAATTAATACTCACTGACTAAAGTTCTCCTTAATATTTACAGAAATTCTCCATCAGAAAACACTGTGAAGTCACCCTGTTTCCTAAACAGTATATCATGAACTGCTGCAGCTCTCTTGTTAACCTGCTGTTAGAAACATGCTTTGCTGTGAGCATTGCTTCTTTCTGCCAGGTGGGAGCAGAACCATCTCTTGTGCCTGGTCTTGCCCGAAGGGGTTATGTTTTTGTTTTAAAAAGATAGTAAATCACCTGTTTATTGTCTTTGCAGCAAGACACACTGCATCCTCAGAGCAGCAAAGAAACCTTTTTGTGATGCTAATGCACAGCCTACTATCCATGACTGTAAGCTGCTGAATAGTGATTGGTACTGTCTGAAATGGCATTCATATCTGGTCTTCAACCTTATGGAAAGAGAAATAATTGTTTAGCCAGGCCTCCCTATACTTAGTCATAAACTTTTGCCATTGTCTTCAAATCCACTAGTTTTAGTGTGTCTTGGTGATTAATGCTTTTTCTGGAAGATCATAAATTTATCTAGCTAAGTAATCAATTTTTGAGCAACAGCATCACCTTCTCCAGAGGTATAATTTCACACAGGATGCATGTAGACTGATAAGCAAGAGCATAAGACCTTGATAAGCAAGTCAAGTTATGGGGTTCAAAGCTAACTTCTAATTCTTTTGAGCAAAACTTGGATAGTACTTGGCTTAGAGGTTTCTCTGACTGGGGAAAAGACAGCCATTGAGACACCTTAAATAAGAGAGTGAAAAACCAATAGCATGTATTTCAACTGTTGGAAATGGAGCAGAAATTGTTATAATTTGTTTATAACAGCAATGCATATCACATCTTAGACGGATAAGAAGCATCATATTAAAGAAAAGTTGTCAGATGGCATTCAAAGGATCAAAGTACTTGTTGCAATCTTATTTCAGCAATGAATATTAGCTGGGAAATCTGATGGCATTTGATACTCATAGACATTTTCCTACTCACTCAACTATTTTTTGACAAAATTCAATGTACTTTGTTTCAAGGTGTGTACAAAAGACATACCCAGAAGGCTTCTTTTCAACATCCTAACATCTGTGGAAGTGACATGATGGCAGGAACATTGCTGAGGGTGCCTGGAGGTTGTTCAGTTAAGTGCCCTGAGGCTAGGAGAAACAGAAAGCTTTAGAAGGGCAAAACAGAGTACTTGATTTCCACAGGCATAAATCTAATCAGTGGCACTGAATTTATGTGGATTCATCATGGTGTAAAAGGGCAGAGCCTGGCCTGTGCTTGTCATCTTGCTCAATCTGGTTCACTCATCTTGATGACAAGTATTGGGCAGTGGTGATAGGGGCCCACTGGGCTGTGCTGCCGCCCTTTTTTCCCCATTCAGTTCTCACACCTTGTCCTCAATCCTCCAGCACAAGGTTCAGCAGCAATTTGACTGGCATAAAAAAAGGAACAAAGAGCAAAGGGAGAAAATATTTGTCTTGTAACAGCACAAATGGCTCTATGAAAAGTTACAAGCAATTTTGAAATTTGAACACTGTGGCACTGCTCTTTTGACATTGCTGCCAGTATATGAGTGGACACTCTGCTAAAGCTGTATGAGCTAAGGTTAAAATTCCTTCCCCTTTTTTTCTGCCCTACCATTTTCTTCAGCTTTTATTGAAGCTTAGATTAGTCTGGCCTAGGAGCAATAGTGGATTATTGCCTGTGTATTCACATACTCCACAGACAAGTTTTGAGTAATTCAGGATATGACACAGTAGGCTCAGTCTATACTGAGAGCTCCTTGGCTTTTATATCATTATCATGCAGAGACTTCAAATGCAATTCTGCTGGGAGATGAGAAAAGGAAAAAAGCATTTCTACTTAGTGAATTTAAAATCAGTAATGTGAAACACATTGCCAATAACGTTGAGTAACTAATAAAGCCAGCTCCTTGGCTTTTATTAAGAGTTTTTGTGAGAGTATGCAGAGTCAAGTGGACTGTAAGAGTTGATGTTCCCTTGTTGCAAAGATCATCAAAAGGCTGAAGGCCATCAATTTTAATTATTTCCAAGAGTGGTTTCAGGGCAGCTGTGACTGTCTAGACAGCTGGTAGCATCCTAATTAGCCACAGTTTTATGACAAAATGATTTTGGCCTTCATTGAGGATGAGTTTGCATCACAGTGCAGAAGTGAGTCTCAAATCCAGTTGATAATTTATTGTGCTGGCCCATATTTAGATTCCTAGCTGTTTAAATGGGCAATTGAAGAACTAAGTAGATGCTAAGATGAGTTTAAATGCCTCATTGGATCTGGACCTGACCCTATAATGCCTAGTAACTTACACTGGATTTTTTTTTTGCTGGACTTGAGCAAGCCGTGTAAAATAACATAAATAGCTCAAAAAACATTTTACAAGCCAGCATGGTAAGGCAGAACTGTCCTGGTATCAATGGTATTATGTTCTAGTTTCAATCCAAACAGCTTGATGTCATAATTTTAACAGGACCTGCACAGCTCAAGAGTGGCAAGAACAGAAATAAGTGTTTTAATGTAAGAACAGAAGAAACATTCATCTAAGTCTGTGTGTATCTTTGATATCTGCTGGCAGCAGATGCTTAGAGAAAAAGCAAAATATCAATATAAGCAAAAAAGTTACGCTTCCATGAGTAGAACTTTCTTTCAATATCTGCAAATCAGAACTGTTAAATTCTGCAAAAGTTATCTTTTATTATTTGGGATTTAACTGGGTTGTATTTTTTTCCTCTCAAAGAAATGTGTTTTTTAAGAAAAAAAAAAATCTCTACTCAGATTGAAAGAATCACACATGGAAGAGACTGAATTACACTGAAAAAATTAAGAATAGGACTTAGTAGCAAAAATATGACAGGCTGTAGCAGGGGTCTGGGCTCAGACAGAATAACACACTGGCCAACTTCAATCTGTCTTTCTCCTTTTATTCCCACTTCTCCTTCATTCTCCCACATTGCTCCTCCATGATCTGCTCTCATCTTTTCCTTTCAAAACCCTTGGTACTTCCCCTAAACAGCTCTTAACAAGGTTTACATAGCCTTACAAGCTCCTTGTGATATCCCAAAATATTCACAATTATACACTTAACCCCTTATTTCCAGTGACAAATTTTGGACTGACTCTCTGAAAGGCTCTGCCTCAGAAAATACTTCAGTGACCCATGAGGCAGCAACCAAAGAAGTGTAGTCGTCACTGCTCTCTCCAACACCACCTTCTTAATTTTACTGCAGTAGTGTTTGTGTGCCTAATCTTTCACTTTCCTTGCTATCTGTTATTTGTTTTATATAAATGCACAAATTGTCTGCAACTGGATAATTTAATAAATCCTATAATCATTTAATCCATTTAGCCTTAATTAATTAAGGAACTAAAAATTTTGAATTCTAACATCACACAATTCTAACATCATGTCCATGATTAAACCTGTTTGAAACAATAGACTCTTTTAAAATAAGTGGAAAATACATTAATTGACTAGCAATGAAATCTTTACTTGAATTGTCTGTGGGAGATTAAACACACTTAAATTACTGCTGATAATTCTGTGGGGTAATGATTTAACAGACCATTATGCTAAGTTTTTCTATAGTGTTCTATTATCTTCTATATATTTGACATTTTGAAAAGCCTGTGTTCAAAAAAACTGTTATGGATAAACAATAACATTTTGTAAGACTGTCATGGTGCTCATCAAAGTAATAGTGATAAGGGAAATTCAAGCAGCCTACAATTCAGAGCAGACAGACTCTCCTCTGCATAAAGGCCAATGGCAAAATGTGAACACGTAGATTTTGTGAACCATGTCTGTGTATATTCAATCCAAAAGAAAGTGATTCTCTTTGTTGGAAATTCTAATCTCTTTTTTTCCTACCCAGTGGTTAATGATAAAGACAGTGAGAAGGTTCTTGATGCAAAAAGCAAGGTTTGTAAAAGACACATTCTAAAATGCCCATCTTCGTGAGTAATGCATTCTCAATTTTTCATTTACTTTTCTACTAGATGTACAAATCCCATAAAAAAATTAAAGCTCTCAGATACTGCCAACTAATCCTCTCTCCCTCACTTGATATAATAGAATGAGAATTTAAAATTCAGAAGATTATGAACACATCCAGATCCTGAAGGTATGAATGCTGTTCCAGTTGACTTCAGTGGAAGATTCACATATACATCACAAGGAAAGATACGGCCTTTATCATTTAAAGATTTCTGCTAAAACTCCCTTTCTGATAATGACTTCTTTCTCTATTTCAAGCACTTTCAATTTACCAGGAAACTTGAGCATAAACAGGATTTAAATCATTCAGTTGCAACTCTACTTCCCTCTTTCTATCAGAACATAGTGGGATTCAAGATAATGATGAGATTTCTCACTAAACTAATGAATTCAAGAAAAGTACTCCTACAGGAGTACACCTGTCTACTCCAGTGCCTTCTATAAATGAACAGTAGCTCAGTGTTAGCTGAATTAAAGCAGAGACTATTTCCAAAGATGCAGCACTCATTTTAAGTCAGGTCACTCAAGCAGAACATTCCATGAATGCTTGACAACACTGACAAGTTTTAAAAGTCATCCATAAGCAAGTGAAAACCCATAGCACTTTGTCTCTTCAGTAAGTTGTTGAGTTGTTGACATTGTATTAGCCACACACATACACAAGTTTTCTCTCTAGACTGAAGTTTGGTAGAGAGACTGGAGTGAGAAGGAACTAACACATGATTTAAAAACATGCCCAAAATAGATTTCAGTCTCTAACATCTGGAATTTGGTTTATTTTTCCTTTTTCAGTGTCTTGTTTGACTATGTATCTAACTTTAGGTGACTACAGAGCAGTTGTATGTACTTTTGAAGGGTGCCTCAGGTCCCATGATGGTCTCTGGAGCCCCATCATGATTAATACGGTGAGCAGTCCCCTCAGAATTACTCATCTCGACAAAAAGTGAAAGTTGCAATTCAGTTTTCTAAACATAAGCAGTTAGGTTCATTTGAGACATGATACTCACAGTTGGAAAACCTCTCTTGACACCATTGTCTGTACTGCCAGTGGTGTAGGTTCACTCACCCATTTAGGTTGCCCTGGGATGAGAGACCTGGATTCCAAATGCCATTTGACAGGAGCGTGTGTCTCACTAAGACATGCACAGGGTTGTATCAAATATTCTTAGGGGTCTTACACAGCACTAAGTTTCTACATCCAGGCAAAACATTATGCCCTGCATCACCTCTGAGCACGCTGGAGTTGAAATAACTAATTCTAATGAAGGGAATACGGACATCAATATTAAGATGCCTGAATCTCATCCTGTATGCCATTTTAAAGTTCATCTGTGCAGTCACAGATGCTTAGTACAATTTAGAAGTCTCTGTAGGATATGCTGGTGCACTTGCTCATTCTCAATGGCATGCTTTTTCCTAGGCCATGTGGAGTCTGAGGCATCTCCAGTCAGAGTGCGTGCCTGACATGTCTAAGTTGGAGCTGGTTAATCCACACCATAATACAGTAAAACATAACTGATGGGCATCCATCTTATCTTACACTTCCTCTTTAGCAAAAGAAAAATTGTACTCTGGAGATGCTCCAGGCTTTCACTTAATCTCACAGTAAATCTGGACACCTAGCTTATTGGCTTTTTGATGCCTAGAAAGAAGGTTGTGAATATAAGTACAGACATCTAGCACCATTCCAAATATCCTGAGTAGCCTGAGATGTGCACAGAGACCTAGGAAACATGCTGAAAATGATACCTTCTTTCTTACTATGTTGAATAGCAACTCATGAAATCTATAAAGCAACTCCAAATATATTGCATATGGTGGGGTTTTTTAGTAGAATACATGGTTTCTACATTACACATATGAGAGCAATCTTTACATATCAAAAAATTGCTATAATGAGTATGGAAGGGACAGGACTTCCATACACAATGTAGTATTTGTAAACTAATGACAACATAACTGTGGTGGTGCTCCAAGTGCAATTAATGAGTGAAACCTACTGCTTCATAGAATTTAATGCATAACTTTACTTTGAATGGGTCATTAGTATTCATGGCTAAGCTGTGTCCTTTGACATGTATTAATAATGTTCTCTGGGATAACACAGAAAAAATATGCCTGCAAGGAGTAAAACACCATAATTAAATCATATAATTAACATGGATATCAGATTATTTATTTATAATAACTTATCTGTATAACTCACATTCTGAGAGATACAGATGGACATGTTTAGGGGCAGTTCAGTTCTGGCTGCACAGGTAGGTCACCTTTATGTTGCTTAATATCTAGTTACCTTATTCATGAAGCCAATTGAATTAATTAAAAATCTACATGAAATTTTAAAGGGGGGGTCATACAGACTTCAATTTCTGTCATGTTGTGTCACATAGGAGAGGAACAGACAATCCCAGAGGTGGAGCTGGCAGCCATGGGCAAAACACTTTCTGAGCTCAGCAGTCTGGGAAATGCATTGGTACTACAGCTGGGTTTTCTGCTCCTCTAGGCTCATGTTTGTGTAGGGAACAACTAAAAAGGGGGAAGGGAAGGAGAGGCATGACTCTGTAGATGATAAATATCTAAGGTGTCAAAACTTGACAAATTTCCTTCTTTTTGTATATCAAATATTTTTTCTACATGCAGCTACAGTATATTTGTAATATGAATATTCTAATAAGTGCTTTTAAAAAAAATCTTGTATATGTATGTGTATATTATGTGTATATATGTATATATGTGTGTGTATATTATGTGTATATATGTATATATGTGTGTGTGTATATATATATATATATTTATATGCACTTATATAAAAACAGGAATTCAGGCAAAGAAGAAAACCTAAAGATAAAGAATGAGGGGACAATAGAAGACACGGCAACTAATGTCTAATTTTGAATTTCAGAGAGATTATAATCTGATTAAAGCAGCTCCTTATTATTTCAACAGTAAATATTCTGCACTACATAAGCACTAGAGTTTTCTTGCTAACACAAATAGGTATTTACCCAGAAGTGATCAGCAGCACAAAGTTTCGATGAATAACATTCAGCCTAATCATAGGCTGGTTTGGGTTGCAAGGCATTTTAAAGATAATCTAGTTAAAATACCCCTGACATGGGAGGGAACACCTTCCACTAGACCAGGCTGCACAAAGCCCCATCCAGCCTGGCCTTGACCAGGAATGGGGCATCCACAATTTCTCTGTGCAACCTGTTCCTGTGCCTCACCACCCTCATAGTAAGGAATTTCTTCCTAAAAATTAAATCTAAACATATACTCTTTCAGGAGGTCATCTAGAGGGAAATTCTGAGTACTTAAATAATCCATTTTTTCTTATTCTTTTCTATTCTTATTATTTTCTTATTCTTATTCTATTACTTTTCCATTTAGAACCCAATCAGGACCCCAAGGATTCTGCCATTGAGTAATGGTACATGTACATACCATATTTGTCTCCCTATTCTTCATATATATCAGGTTATATTTCTCCTATATCTTTATTTTCAGTTTGTAACAATGGGCTGGGGAAAAAAAAAATTAAAAAAAGAAGTGCATTTTTTATTTGGAACTTCTCATTAAAAATCTCTCTGAAACTAGTGACTGTGTCCTTTGTGTTAGGTCCAGGATTTAAACCTCTTTTGAAGTTTCCCAGAGAAATTGATGGGAGCAAAAACTGCAACATATTCCATTTTCCTTTCAGAAACCCATTTGGAAACATTGAAGGAGGAAAAATATTATCATTTAACTGGTGACGGTCTGATCTCTGCCAGCTGAATCCCTGCCACTGACCTATCCTCTTGTACTCAAATATTTTTAAGTAGAATTGAGCCTTAACTCATCTTTACAAGTAAAATATCTCACAATACTATTTTTAACTCTCTCTTTCCCAGGGAAGATAAAGAATGGAGTAAATTTTGCCTAACCAATACCTATTCCAACCCATCTTAATTTTCTTTTGTTGATGTAAGTATTTTTAAAAAGCTATTTGGAAGAAGCTAACTGGGCTTTATTTGCTTTACATGACATGTCAATAAATTTTTCCAGAAAAGAAAATCGGAAAATGAAGTTTAGCATTTGTTTCTTTGTGCAAGAATATTGCTTTGTATACCGTAAACCGTAATATTTCTTTTTATACCGTAAACCATGTCAGATAATTTAAATATATCTTTTACCTGTGTTATTACAAACCCAGCACCTTCAGTAACTTGCTCACATAAATGTATATGCTAGGAAATACAGACTTGGGGATGGAAAAGCTTTAAGGATGAATTATTTTTGTATGATGCAAATATGCAAACTGCCAAATGACTGTGACTTAAAGGAAATGGCAACACCATACTCCTGTTATCAAGACAAATGTTCCTACTATGAAGAGCAAATTAAGTATCTAACCAGCCACCATTTAAAATGCCACTGAAATTAACTGAGTTATACACCTGTGAACTGGATCAGGGACAGCCTACAGTAATGATCTTCTAATAACACATCTCCAGATGGCTTATCATATATAGGGTTTTCTGCTTGCAGGCCCCAAAAGACAAAATAGGCATATGGGGTAGTTTTATAACTAAATGGACCTGTTCCAAATGTAATTCATCTTTAGTATGTCTAGCAGAAGAAATACCTCTCTATCGGCACCTTTTGGAAAACTATATATAGATGTTTGTCTCACAGAGTGAGTATGTCCTTGAGACATCCAGAGAGCTGCATTTGCACAGTTTGTGCTGCAGCAATGTAAATACATCTTATTACCACTTGTTGAATATTAGCCGCATATCCCTACAAGCATTTCCTAGCTCAATTACCACGTGAATTACCATGAAATAAGAGTTTTTCAATGACAACAGCATAACACTGTGTGCATATATTATTTTCACTCTTCTCCCTTCTTCTGTAGCACTTCCAAATATACTTGGAGCTTACTTAAAGCCTAAAATGAAACCTGCTAATTTATGACAACCTTTACAGCAACTTTGCATAATTACAATGATGACCTGCTATGTCAAGCAACCAAAATAGTTAATGATGTACAGTGGAACCTCCTTGAAAAGCACAATTCAGGTTTGTTACCAAAGAGAACGTTTGGTTGCAATGGAAGGCAGTTCAGAAGTTGTCAGTGGTATAGCAGGAGGTAAAGAAAATGAAAGAAGGGTCTGAGGAATCAGCATTTTAAAGAGACAGCATGATTCAGATTCTTACAGATCTCTTCACTGAGTGATTTTGTGCTTTTTTGACACTGTGCACAGCTGCAACTGTGCTTTGCTGTGTGTGAATTATACATTGCACTGCAGGGAGGTGCAAAGGGGAGGGGCAGCTTTCACAGCCCTCCAATGATTAAGCTCTTATTTTTTGCCCTTTAGAACTGTGAAGGAAGTTCTGCTATGTTGGCCCATTTTGCAATACTAGCATGTTTTCTGCATAATCACAGGAAAGCTGACAGCTGCCAACTGCCCATTGCACAATGGCTTGGAAGCACTGGGGTGCCAGCCCAGTCCTAGACAGAAGGATTTTTCACCTTGCCAGGAATGTGTAATTCTCACTGTCAGAAAAAGCATCAAATCTCTCTGTTAGTGGAAACTTGCATTTATTCGACATTTATCCTAAGGACACCAGAAAATGCTGCTTGTTATACATTAAAACTATTATTCAGAAGATCTATATGGCAATGATTTATTTTCCTCTACTTCATTAGCGAAAATTGTAAAAAATCCCTCATGTTACTATAGTGTAAATGCAGCAGATGGCTTGTCAGGTCTGAATTCAGTTTCCCTGATGTAGCTGCTCGAACACTGTTTTTGGCCGTAAGATTTCCTTGCTGAGATCCAAAGAAGTGGACTGCTGTGCACAGAAGAGAAATTAAAGTTAGAAACATTTGAGCATACCAGTTTCTGAAAGAGACTCAGTACTTTTGAAATGGAGGTGCACATGCTCTTGAGATTTTAAGGACCAGTTCTGAAAAGTTACCAACAAAGATGAGCCTGTTGAAAGCATACTCAAGTTTGGTGTACAAGGCTCTGAGCTGCTGCCAGGAAAGCAGTGGGTATCTGGGAAGAACTGGGCACCACTGGTTTCCAGTCCAGTCTCAGAAATTAGATCACCTCTTACCACGTCACTGAATTCAGTATAATCCTCTCCAGGCCCTTAATTTTAATATTCCAGGACTTTATGATTTCTTGAATACTCAGTAAGAATTTGACAAAATACTTTTTTTTCCTCTTTTGTCATACTGGCATTCAATCAGCTCCTTTACAAACTACTCCAACAAATCAATCAGAGGTAAGTTCTGGCACCCACAGCACCTTTCTTTTAAAATTCTTCCCCAGTTTTCTTCAAACATCACTGTGTGCATGTACACACTTGCTCCTGAATTTAGGAAAGTATGTCTGTTGGTTTTTAGTATGTCTGTTGGTTTTCTCTTCTTGCCCTGTCTTTATCACATGATGTATTGAGTCAACAGGTACATTTATAAGAAGTTTTCAGAGGAAATATTGCCAGATGTTTTGCTTATGAACCAGGATCCCAGGTCAAAATTTCTAACTCAAATTCTTTTTCTTCCAAAAAAAATTTTTTTAACCCTTGACATCTGATAAAAACCACTCATTTTTCACTCGTCCATTCTGAAGCAGGATGAAAATAATGTCACAGTTTCAAAATTTCCAGCAAAATGCATATTCTGTTTTCAGGACAGCTCCACTTAGAATGCACTGCTGATAACAGAATTTCAAATGTGTCATCTCCTCAAGTCATAATTCCGTCACACTTAGTCAACCTGACTTTTTGTTTGAAGAGTGAAGTGATGGAAAATACTGTAAGCATTTTGAAGGAGCACGTGCTCTAAAGTCAGAGGGCTGCACTCCGTAACATCTGCACAAAATGTTGGCTTGTCTCACACTGGGAGGCCAACAGTTGCTTCCTGTTAACAGTAACACATTGTTAAAACTCAACTTTTTACAAACTGCTTAGGAATTAAACTTTTAGATAAGCTATGATTTAAACTGTTGCCAAACACATCATTTTATCACACAGAAAACAATAATGCTGACAGAAACTTTATGACTTCCTGTAAGAATGCAGCTGTTGAGAACAAATCATTTAAATAAAAGATACTATTGAGTATTTCTAGACATAAAAAATGCAAAAAAAAGTGCAAAATATATATGATGGATTGCATATGCTATAAATGCTATATGTCTTCTTCCTGCTACAGTCAGTGGTGAAAATTTCCACAAAATTTTATGGCATATGTACTCAGGTTCCCAGGAAGAGAATGTCTAACCACAAGCTTTAATGTAATTTCAAAATTTCAAGATTGTTGGTTTTTTTAGCCTTTTAGACTGTAAGATCTGGAAACATCATTTTCTACTAACAAAGTTCTGGATTTACTGTAAGAATTACTTTTCTGAACATAATGTGCTTCTCCAAACAAGACAAAATAAAAAAACTTATTGAGAGCAACGTTTAAATAAGTAATTTTTTTTCAAGAATACCAGTACAATTCTTCCATGTTTTCTTTAAAATTTTCAGGAAAAAAAAATTCCCCTAAAATTTTAAAAAACAGGTGATTGGGTTTCCAAAATCTACCAGTGTATAACACTTGCTATTTCCAAGAAAGCAGCACAAAGGTGATACTGATTTTATGATGATAACCACTGATGTCCCAATGTGAAAGAACATCCAGTCCTAAGCATGCAGAATAGAAGCTCTCGGTAGGCTCTTAAGATCATAGTTACAAATTCTGTTTTAAAATATGAGTATCCCTGAACTTCTAACTTTTTTTTTTTTTTTATCTTTGTTTTCTTCTACAGAGATGTATTTCTTTATGGACTTCAGACATAAATCTTTAGAGATGCTGAATTCCTATCATTCATTGCATTCATTGAGAGCTGTGAAGATCTACTCTTGAACAGTAACAGAAGAAAAACTGACTTGAATTTAGAAAAAAAAAACTGTCTTTGATATTTCTCATGGATCCTGAAGAAGTCTGTGATGGAACACTGCACCATTCTAAGAAGACACCTATAAACCTTTAAGAAGGGGAGGATGCTGACTCCTTCAGGTGGAATCATCACTACCTTTCAGAAGGCAGACTGTGCTTTTTCTGCATGGATATCCTTGACAAAATATTGATGTGCCCTTGTACAATGTACCCAAGTGCATGACAAGATGTGAGAACAAAAAAAATGAATTAGATTAATTTTGTATGCAGAGAAGCAGCCACAGCTAAAAAGGTCATTAATCCAAAATTAAATGCAACTGAATAAATAACATTCCTATTCTCTCTTCTTCCAAGGGGAAAAAAGCTCCTATAATAATCTGTGTCTCTGAGATAAATGAATGCATTGAAGTTCTTAACTACTCTTTGATGGACTACAAATGGACACTGTGCAGGACAATATTTGAACAGTAATGATTTGTCCTTTCTTCTTCAAGTGTAAGCTGATTGCAAAGGCTTTAGGACCATAGATGAAATAGCTAAAGGGGTCATGAATCTTAATAGCTTCTAAATCAGAGAGATCTGCAGCTTACATGCTCTGACTGAAATGTGTATGGAATGTATAAATATTAATAGGTCTGGCAAGGGTTCAGCAGATGAGTTGTCTAAAATTTCACAGTGGGAAGACTGGAGATTGAGTCTGCTGTGTACAAATCAGCTAAGAAGCTCCTACCTGAAAAGGAACTGTCAGCATGTATGTAAATACACTTTTCCTGAAGTGATATTTAACATTCCAAGCTTCCCTGGTACGTAGGCACTGTATGCATCCGTGTCCAATGCCATAAGTTTATTTAGAATCATGAACAGGCACAAAAAGTCAAGTGCCAGCACTGAGGAAAGGAAGGATAATTTGTGCCATGTATCTGAAGCTTGCTCTGATGAATATTCTGCTAATGCTAAGAGAATTTACTAGTAAGAACCTTGAGGAAGTCCATTGCTGTGACTTCATTAGAACAGAAATACAAAAATTTTTAATACGCTCAAAAAGGTAAAGATTTCAAAACTAACTGGCAGAAGTAAAATTCTTCACCTGCATCTAGCTTTGTTAGGTCTTATATCTGACCTTATGGATAGTAATTTCAAACTTTCTTGTCTTTCCTAGGGATCCTCAGAGCCTTTGCCCTGTGCGGAGTAAGGACACAATATTCTCACCCCTTCTGTGACATTGAAGTTCTGTGTTAAAAGCACCAGCTAATAACAAGTGAAGGACATGAATTTAATGAATTGAATGAGAACTCATAATTTGTCTTGAGCCTTCTTCCCATTAGAAAACAAGCAAGAAAAACCTGCTGTATGCTGGAATCCAGGGCACCCCCTCCAAAGGGCCCAGGGGGTTGGGTTTCCACACTTGTTGGGACCAAAAAAACCAACAGCTGTATTTCTCCAAAATTATGTAATTTGGGCAAAACAGCATATTGTTACTGAAAAAAATCCGTAATGGGTTTCCATCTGCCTAGTTTTAAGTGTATTTTTCTATCATATTTCCTGTCTGTCTATAAATTTACAGCTAAAAGAAGGCAGTCTGTCCTTCTATTTACTACATTATTGGTAGGTCACTGTGGTAAAAAGAGTTTATCTGTGCCCCAATGTACTGGCAAATGACATTTTGCCTTACTAAATGCAGATTACAGCACTTAACTGTGTGTCTTGAATCAAATACTTTGCATCAGGATACTTTTGATTCTTCAGGCAGTTTGTAACACTATTAAAAGACTAGTAATAGTCATTCAGCAATCTGAAAGTACTCAGATCTCCTCTCTGTGCAGGCACTATCTCATAAACACCCCATAAAGCAAATTTTTCTGTTTGATTAAGTGTAATAAAACAAACCTCTGTGAGGACTTTTCTTTTTTTAAAGGGAAGAGATGGCATTTTTATTACAAAATTTATGAAAAGAATATAAGACACATTCCTAATAAACACCTGAACTGCCAGTCATCTTTGATTGTTGTCTCTGGAGAGAGGAAAATAAAAAAAAATTACTTTTCTCTGTAAGTTCATGTGCTATCAGACATTGCTGCGTGTTGAGAAAAATGTTCATAAAATGTGATCATTTCTTTAAGTTGGCAGATGATCCTGAGAGGTATCTTTGAAACATCTGTATGATCAGAGAGAATTGGAGTAACCAATGTTTGTGCTGTGTGTTGATACACTGCACTGCAGTGGACAGTTCTCAGGGGAATGAAGTTACCATATCATCTTCTTGCTATTGCCCTTTGACTCTTCATTCTTCACTTCTGTCATTAGCTTTTCTCATTCAGTGTTCATTACCTCCAGCTCTCCAAGCCTCCACCTCACTCCTTTCTGTTTCCTGGATGCTTTTCCATTCATGCTCCGTTTTGATGGGTTTTATTTTATCCTGCCATCAAGTTCTCAGCAGTATTCACAGGTGGAGGACAAAAAAGGCCCCTACTTTTCCTGTTGCTAACCTGACTCTGTCCAGCTAGGAATAATGACATTTCCTTGTGGCCGTTCTCTCTGAGGTTACCAATAGGGAAAAGATAAAAGGGCAGCTGTTGGCTTCAATCTAAATAGTCAGAAATTCAGACAAAATAGTCAGAAACTATGGTGAGTTACTGAATGAGGGCAGAAGTCATTTAGACATGAAAAAGTCAAGGGTAAATTGCATCAGAAAATCATTAAATTCAAAAGTTTCCAAAATAAATTGATTGTTTTTCAAGCCATAGGAGGAATCTTGCAAAGATAGCTAACAGGGATGCTCTACAAATGAAAAAATAAACAAGACCCACTCAGGAAATCTTGTAAGTACTGTGAAAGACTTTTTATTATGAATGTGAAAAAATATGAGATGAGGTACAGGGAAGTCATAGAAGAGGGGAATCACTGTCACCACTTCAGCCTGGATATCATTATGTTCCAAAAAGCACAAAGGAAAATGTGCACTCCCAGGAAGCCATAGAGAGTGGACACCAGTATACAGCTCAGATGCTCTTACTGTTAGCTGTGATCCTTATTTTTCTAACTGGAAATGTAATGATTAATTATATTCCTTTCATTACCCTGTCACTTTCACTGCTAAAAATTTTTGATAACCCAAAACTTGTTTTTCAAATCCTTTTGTTTTCTTTATCTCTTTTTTTTTTTCCTTTTTGAAGTCCTTCATTACAGTCCCAAAAAATATTAGCATTGCATGCTATTTTTCTCAGCTATTGAGGAAGAAGACCTGTCAAGGGACAACTAATTGCATTTTAAACTAACTCAAAAAGCTCAAGTGTCAGTATGCCTAAGGTTGTTTGTTGTGATTTTTTTGTAGCTTTGATGTTTATTTTAAAATGTACAACTTCTTACTTAAATAAAACTGGAAAAATACATTTTTTTGAAATCTAAAACTGGCATTTATTTGTGTAGATATTAAATTTATTCTGTATATATGTATTCATATAGGTTACTCTTAAGCATCATCTTGCATTAGTGTGTCAAGAATTTTCCCCTCAAAAGGCTTTAATCTTCAAATTGACTAAATTTAATGAATCAAGGATGCAAAGATCACCTGGTAAAATAAAATTGAGAGTGGTCAAGTCCACCAAGGAGGGAAAAAATGTGTATATTTAAAGTGTACATATTTTTTTTAAAATATATTTATATTTTTAAAATATACCAATTATCATTGTTGATAGATTTAAAATGGGTTTTTTTGTATTTTGAGAATTCTCTTTTAACATTTTGTGAGGGATTCACTTAACAGTTTTTTTTCTTAGCATTTCGTAATTTCCTAATGGTAATTGTGGGTAATATGTTAGTACTTGTCCAACGATTTCCTTTATTCTTCTGTGGCATCATAATAATGCCAATTATAATATATAATCCAAATCACAGCAGAGAGATAGGATTTTCTCTTGTTCATGTGAATAGGTAACAAGAAACTTATTGTGTGTTGTAACAAAGAAAGCTTTTGTGTTGTAAGAAGGAAGAGAGATTCAGAATTAAAGATCCAGTTTTCCATTTGACCACACAGCTCCTCTACACAAATATACTTTGCTCATCTCCAGTAATCTGAATTAACCTTTTCCCTAACAACCAGAAATCATTAGTCAGATAAAAATCTTAGCTACCTGAATTTTCTAACCTGTAATGACATTTGTTTAAATGTAAAGCTACAGAATGCAATAATCAAATGTAAAGCTAGGCTTGAGCTACTCCAAAGGAAACAGCTAAATTTAATTAGAAATCCTTCTGTAGGTAATGTGGATCTGGATGGTGAATAGACTTTAGAAAACAAAATGTCATATCAGTACTAAGAAACAGTGTGAAATATAGAAGGTTATATCTTATTTAGTAACTCAGGATGCTTCTGAATGAAAAGCAACAGGAGAATTCAACCCTCTTCACACTAACAATAGTCTGAGTCAACATAATAGAACTGCTGGATGTTTCTGACACATACTTTAGAAAGAAAAAAGATTATCAATCACCTCACTTATCTTGTTTTAGAACAACAGTGTTAATGTTCTTAAGAAAGAATACAAAGCCTGTACATGAGTGCCTTGCCTTCACAGCTGTCCTCACTACCAGATGTACATGAGCTGCAGGTGAATGTTAATAGCTAAAAGAGTGCTGGCAATGCTGGCAATCAGGAACAGAAATTGTACACCAGAAACAGGCCTATTCTGCACACCACAGTCCCAAAAGTCATTGCACATTTCCCCTCTACATTTACTTAGACTGAAATTCAGTACATGGAAATTAAGTGGCTATTTTTAACTTTTTTTTTTTTTTTAAGGATATTAACCTAGGCACCAAGGAATGGAGTATTTTTGAAACAAACATAAATACATGGGAAGAAGATTACTTAGCTGTAGTTGCTGACAGTGCACAGAATGTCCTAGGTGCTGTACTAAGACAAAACAATATTACCTTTCCTGAAAAGAAATTATAATGGCAAGAAAAGCTGAATAAATATTAAGAATCACAAGTTTTCAGATATAATTTTTTCAAGTCTGTGCCACACTTGCATTTGTCAATGTTTGAATAATTAGGAGTTCACTAATTAGAACATTTGCAAAACTTGTTAAATGAAAAGCATCTACAAGAAATAACAACCAATGGGAAGATTTGAACAGACTTTGTTTTATTATTCCTCCTCTCTTTTGCAGAGCTAATTGTGGATGGGATGTGGCTTTTTTTATCTAAATGAAGGAAAATTTCAAAAAATCTTTCACCAAAAGTGCTAATTTTTGGTCAATTTCCTTTTTTCTGAGAGCTGCAAGATACAGAAACACAGTATCCTAGGTGACCATGTTGGCCATCAAAGTGAAAAACTTGTATACTATCTGTACACTAAAATTTTCACTGCTAAGTAACACTAGAAACTGTGATAATTTAGTGTTCTTGACTTTTGCTTCTGAAAGAGTAATTACCTGAATTAATCTCCTGTGACAGAACTGAATTTGATGAGTAGAAGGAAGCACTGAAAAGATGCTAAAGTTCACTCTGAATTTACAGTGACTTTTGTCATGACACTTGAGGTAAGAGGTGAGTTCCTGAATGCAGGCAAATAGCCTGCAAATGAGAACATAGTGTGTGTAATGAAGTATGGTACTGAGATCCCTGGTACTGAGATTATATCAAACAAGGTGGGGTAGGGACCAGAAATTGCACTCTGATGCTAATATGAGACCAAACAATTTCCACTGGGCTTTTGTCTAACCTAACCCAACCTAACCTTCCTGGTTTTTTCCAGCCTGAGGTTTGGGCTAAAATAAAAAGACTATTGAAGGATTTCATGGTACTGGAATGAAGACATTTCTGATAAGACTAAAAGCTGGGGCCAGAGTATAAATTCTGCTGGCAGTGCTGTGGCTGAGGGACAAAACCAGTCTAAGAAATAATTTCTTAAATGACTGAAATTTGTGTGACTTGAACTCCTTTGTCATCACTCTTAGAGAAAGATTTAAGATGTATTGACAATTCCCCTAAAAGTTTACTGGAGGGCCAAAACTTGTCAAGGAAGACAGGACTGAATTTCAGACTGTGGGCAGATGTGGTGTTCTGTAGGATGGTTCTTCAAGTATTATTCCCTTCACTGCAAGACAGTCAAAAAATAAACCCAGAGCACATAATAGTCTATAAACAATTACTTGAGTCCAAACCACAGACAGACTCCAGAATGCAAAATAAAGGATTATGAATAATTTGGAAAGTTGAGAAAATGTTTAGAGGGAAAGAACAAATGCAATTGCTGGTTAGAATTCAAATTAGCTCTATGATGAATACAAAATTATGTTTAAGTAATATCCTTAATATTATTTAAATCAATAAAGACTAGGACATTTTAATTGGGTTCATTATGAAAAAGCTAATGGCCCTTTAACTTCAGTCAGAACTTACCAAGACAAAATATTTAAGTGTAAACATAAGATTCCTTGCTATGCCTAAGGAGTAAGTGGCACAACTAGAAATTTTCAATCCCATTCAGGAACCACTAACACTACTGCTAACTATTAAGATGAAAAAAGCATCAGCTTTTTTCCCTAAATTTCTGTTAAGCTGGCAGAAACCAGAGAGATTTCTTTATTTCTGAAGCATGCTAGCAATATTTTCAGAGAGTTTTGTAATGATTAGAGAGTTCTATCTAAAATGTAGCCATGCAGAATTCAAACACTAGTCTGACATCTACCTGGGAAAATTTATATGGCAGTCATGTAATGGCACGTACAAGGACAAGCCTAAAAGGACTTGCACGAGCTGCAGGCAGGGAGGGGTCTATAAGCACATGTGTGCACAGGTTCTCTGTAAAAGATTACCATACTACTCCAGTGAAAAAGATGGTAAAAAGGTAAGTGAAAAAAAGAAATCATACTCTTTTTAAAGAGCTTTTTGTCATTTTTAAAAAATGAAATGGTTATGTTTTCCTTAGTTCTTGCTCTTATACGACAGTCTTAATTGTATCTATATAGTCTTATAAACAAATAATTCTACATTAGCCAGAACAAAGAAGGACTTGAAAAGGACTTGAAGCTTCTGCTTGCAGATTCTTACTTTCAGTAGCAGGTAATACTAAGACTCTTTTAGACTAGTTGAAATATTACTGTGTCTAGTTTGTTTTCTTATCTCAACTTGGCATAAATTTATATTTTTAACTACTTTTTCATTTTATGCAAAGTATTAACTACTTCTTTCTGCCATCATCTATTATTCTTTATGTCTTTTCCATTTTGTTCTCACTTCCATGTAGCTTTACTCTATTTTGCCCAGACAAGACATGGAACCCTGTCCTTGGAGTTATTTAGCACAACACCAGATATGACCCAAAGGAACCTGCTCTATGCTGCTGCATTTCATTTTGAAATTGCCCTGTGATGATCAGGGGGTTGGACTAAGTGGCCTCTAGGCTTTCTCTGCTAAAGGTTCCCTCAGATTTGTGATGGTCAAGTTTGAAGAGGCACCAAGAGTGACAGCTCCTCTCCAGAGGGTCTGTTTGTGTGGTCCCTTCACTGAAATAGAGGACAATAATCATTATTCACAGCTGTGACACAATGATCACTTTTGGACTGCTAGTTTACATGAAAATTAATCCACATTTACTGGTACATTTACATTCCTGTAATATTGCTGTCTGTTTAGAATCAACACTTTTTAGTGGAAAGTAAGAAAAGGATTTTTTTCAGTATACTCAGCGTTCTTTTGTGTAGTTTAGAAAAGTTGGCAATGTAACACTGTTTACAGGATGTATTTAAAACTACATAAATTGAGTTTCATTTTATGATGTAGCATAAATATGAATTATGCAACTGGTGGCTCTTCTTAAAAATTCTAATTTAGCATTAGGAAGTTAGCTGTAAATTCTGATTTCCCATCTGCTCACCATGTACCTACCACTTCTGGAGAAGATAAATGGAATTATTTGCTTTACCTATGCAGAAATAAACTATCATTCAAAGACTCAGTTAGACTTATTAGGAAAGGTTTGCTAAGTCTTTAGAAAAGACTCATAACTAACTTTTAAGTATCAATACAACGTATACAGAAACATATTAAAAACTGTTCTGACACTTTAATTTATGATATGAAATGAAATATCTTGTTGTTTCCATAGCAAAACCCAAACAACTTACAAATGTTGACCTTTAATTCTAGTTAGTGAAGGGATGAAAATAGAAAAATTATAAGGAATTAGAAAAAGAAGAAAAAAGCATAAATTTCACTGAAAAACCACTAGTAAGTCAGAAGAAAGTATCTATATTGAGTAATAAATGTAAGTCAGAAGAAAGAATCCAGATTAAGTAATGAAAACTATCATTTTTACAAAATTATTTGTCTCTAACAGCAAAATAGGTAGGAAAGAGCTAGAAGGGTTTTTGACTCACAATGTCCCTACTTTAGAGCATAATAGAGAGCTACAGAGAGCTCCTCATGCAAATTCTTTAGAGTATCAGCACAAACTGTGGCAAAAGCCAGACTGTCACCATGCCCTGTCTATAAATCCCAGGGGCCTCTGCTTGCAGGTGACAAGGTGTGAGCTGGAACTGCAAGCTAAGGAGCAGGAGGGCAGTAGAGCCCAGTGCCACATGAATGACTTTGGAAGTCTGCAGCCTCCACTGAGCTGCTCCAACCTCTTGCAGTCACTCCCCACTCAATTTTGATGTTCCACAAGCCTCCGTGAGGGTTTTAAGCCTTGACTTGAGGCTCTCATCAACTCCTCATAGTATTTGCCCTCAGAGATGCACACACAATTTGATTTACACATGATATGGATGTCTTCCTTGGGGAAAACCCCAAATACAAACTAGAGTGCACACAAAAGCGCACAGCAATATGCAAAGGGCTTTAACTGTGACCAGCCCAACCTATCCCATCTGCCTTTGAAAGAATTGCATGAGCAGTGTAAAACAAACACAGCAACCAGTTCGGTTGTTTTTCCCTAGAGGCCCTGATTTTGCTAGAACACAATATGTCATCATGAAGCTCTCTGCATGACTATTTAAAATAAAATCTAGGTCTGTGAAGTCAGGGCAATTCCAGCCTTACACCAGGCAATGTAAAACATGGACTTAGACTTGGGGATCTGTGCCTGGTTTCACTGCAAACACCGAGCCTTTCAAAATAGGTGTTTTGAACAATGCCAATCTTTTGGATCCTATCTTTTTGTCATGTGCACTCATTCAACATGTAGAAGAGCTGAATGCAACTTTCCTTGTGGGAACACTCAACATGACACTTACTACCTCCTGGGAAAATATATTAATTTTTTGCCTTATGGGTAATGGCTGAAGAAGTTGATTTCTATGTGGTTGAAGAAAACATGCAGCATAATGTCATTATTTATTTTATTTCTGCTAATTTTTAGACATGTTCCTGACTTGTTACCATATCAATTACCTCCTGGCTTTTTCCTATTCCATAATGATGCAAGCATTGGGAAGCCCAAGGTGGGTTGTGAGGATTGCTGTCTTTACCTTTTTCTCTCCCGTGTTCAAAGCAAAATAAGATACAGCTCTAGCTTCAAGCAAATGTCAATACAAGCTAGCTAAGCAGAAAACAACAGTCTGCAAAACAGGGAGTATAAATAAGTAGTGCACTGTGCAGTGTGAAATTTGGAAATATTGCCAGTCTCATGACTTCTCAGAGTTTCTAATTTCTTTAGTCTCTTACAAAAGAATTTATTTTGAGAAAGTATTATTTAGACTGAGAAGGCAGAGAAAGGGGATGAAAGGGAACATGTTTTATGATGGAAGGAGAGAACACGTCCCAGCAGAATCAACGAAAGCCTGTCAGACCTTGGCAACTCTGTCACTAGAACTCTCTGGGATTTTTCAAGCAGAAATCAATTTAATAAGAAAATGTCAATTTTTTGGACAAGGAATCTTCCCCACATATGTGTTTTTTCTTTTACAGTAGTTCAGTGGACCCTCATTTGAGCAATCTAGCAGGGTTCTTGGCAACCTAAGGGCATTTGGCTCTGGAGCAGGGACCAGCAGCTGGTCCTGTCTTTGGGCGCCAGTTTTCAGGGCAGTCTTCTGTCGAGACACCCTGCGTGAGCAGCAGTGCTTGAAAGTTTTTGGCAGAGCTTATTTGATTGTTTGTCTCAGCTTTTCTGCTTCACATCACTGAAAGATGGTAGGAAGACATGGAATACTATTAATCTTTACCCAGTTCTGTACACTGGTGTGTACAGATCAAAGTCAGGACCCTCTCTTGTGAGGACAGTTTCTGGGGACTCCTCCCAAGTGTTACTACTCAGGTTTGCATGTCCTGACACACATCAGTGACACTTGTGCATGTACAGTTTCTGGTCCTTTGCCAAGTGAAACAAAAAAGCTGACATGCATCATACTGTATCAAATTGAGTAAAGTCTATGGTTTTCCTTCCTTCTCCCTTCATAATTTTGCAGACTTTTTGCCTGCAAATTCACTGTATCCTATACATACATACTTGTACATATTTGTGTGTATGTATGTGTGTATATATGTATATATATTTGATTCAGCTTGATCATCATACAAATAGCTTTTCTGTTTGAGGGCTAGACTAGATCAAATTTAATTGCTGTGCCATTTGAATAATCTACTTGCTATTAAAACTAAATTCAATTTCTTGAGACAACCAGCACATTTGAATCCAGTGAGATTTTAGCACCATACATATTTGCTGGAGAGTGTATTGTTCTCTGTAAATCCACAACACTGAATATTTCAATGCAGGAATCATCCTTCATTTTATACAGGATAAAATATTTCTTTGACCACTAGGGGACAATGTTGCTCTTCACTTAATTAGTTTGTTCTGGTGACAGTGGTAAAGTATTTTACACCATTTTTAGCAAACTTGAGTGTTAAAACTGGTTCCTTTAATACAAAAGAACACTTGCCTCAGCATCTACAGTACTTCTACAATGTGTGCTCTCATTTGAAAAAATCAAAATATTTCTATTCTAAAGAGGAATCAAAACCAGGCTTATTACTGTGAAAAACTCACTTTATTAGCGTGCTGTTAAATGTGAAATTATATTAAGTAGCCAATTCTATTTTGGCACAAGAAAACTAGTTTGCTTTATTTCTCTGTTCTGTTACTTGTGGGGTATGGGGGAGGTTGTTTGTTTGTTTCTTTTCTTTTCCTTTGGGATAGAAAGGTATTTGGTTGAAGATCTCATCAGTAAAGAAGAATTAGGATCAATTAATAATGCAGTCAGATGTATACATGTACTGCATGACCCATCCTCTCTGTACCCTGCTCTGAGGCTCTAATTTGTTATTGAAGCTCCAACTTGCACAGTTATTGAAATGCATAGTTTCTAGTATGTGAGAAGCAGGAGAATTTGAAAAGAATACACAATGATTCTAAGAAAAAAAATCTGAGAAACACAGTAGGAATTTAGAATTATTTTGTTTTAATAAGCAAATTATTAGTCATTTTCCAAATATGTGTAATTATCAAGGCAAGCAGCTTTGCTACAATAGAGAAAAATATGAAATCTCAACAGATAATGCACATTTACTCATGCATGAATTAAAAAGAAAATATAAGCAAATGAATGGAAATTAGTCCAAAGTATTAACCCTCTTTTTTATTCTGCTACCTTAAGCCACCCTTTTGCTATTATGTTTAACATAAAGCACATCCACAGTTTTCAGCTAGCTCAACTGTGCAGAAAGAGACTATTGAGTGTAACTGAGGCACATAATAACAATTTCAATCATGGCAAATGTTTTATGTGTCATAATTACTGGCTGTTTTATTATTCCTTATGTCAATAATACAGTTTGAGGTTTTTTTTCAAGTTTAGTTGTCAAATATTTACCTGTTTTCCCTGATTACATTGATGTGTACACTAATGCATTCAGATCTGCAGCAAGTCATTAGGGGTACAGATTCATGCAGTTCATCTTTGAAATGCACCTCATCAGCAGAATTCTTTGTACTTTCTCTGCATTTTCCCTCAGGATTGCTGAGCCTTTGAGCAGACAATCTCCACTTAACTGCAGTGGAGGGGACTAGCACATTTCAGAGGATGCTCACATATACAGATGCTTTGAATGCAGATATCCAATCACTTAAACAGTCTGGTCCTAAAATGTATCCAAAATCAGTAGAGCTGGCCAACGCTTTCAAACAAAGGTCTAATTTCCAGCAAATATTAACTTAACCAAGTCAAAGGCAACAGCAGGTTCTGTTGGTTTTAGTGATAATTTTTTTCTGAAGATTTGAATAAAAATTGGGCATTGAAACCCAGGACAACCCTCAACTCAGCTGTTTCCCAGGGGTGCATGAAACAGAAGTACAAGTCCTTGAAATAAAACAGACACCACAGTGATTAAAGCCAGGCCATTACATAATGTTCGTTAGTATCTCATCTGTGTGTGCTAATCATTTCTTATCAAAGTCTTTGAAAGCACTCGCTTCTAGTCATACTTAGCTGTTTTACTGCACGGAGGAAAACTCCACATTATTGTAGCTTTAAATGAGGAGAGTAGAGGCAAGATAAAATAGTTTCTGAAACACACTCAGAAATTGTGCAACGGAGCTTGAAAATAATGCAAAACACTGAAATAAACAGCCTAGTCTCACATCCACTAATCCAAAATACAGCAAACTCCCAACTTTTTCAAAAAGCTTCCCTTCCTGATGTAATTCAGACATTGGCAACCTATACTGGCACATGGAGCCCAGTCCTCTGTGTCAATGGCTCTGTGTGATGCCATCACCAGTTGAATTCTTCTGCTTTGCACTATCTTGTGCTTTCCACAGCACTTTCTGAACTGACTATAGGATTATTAACATAATAATGGTGTGATATACCTACATAGTAATTCAGAATCACTTCTATACAGTGAAACTGGTGACAGTGTAATTGAGGTAGTTCCTTCAAAAACATCACAACTTCCCAGTAGCTGATTTTGCTTTCTGTTTAGAAAATGCTACTCCAAGGTCACCAGCACAAGGAGCTGATCTTTACTTATATTAATGACTACACTATTTAGTCTTTAGACTAGACTTTCTAGTTATAGAAAATGTTTTATTTTACTCTTGAGGAATGAGACACCAATGATTTAATGAACAAATAAACCAGAGGGGTTCAGCTAAGTGTCACTAGGTAATCCTAAGCTTTTCATTATTCCCTGTTAATAACTTGAGAAGGAATAATTTCAGAAGTTGATCAACACAAGTGTTTTAAAAGAAGGAGCAGACAGCAGTCTTGCCTTCAGTAGACTATGGGGAAGCATCTGGTGTTTTGGGGCTCAGTTGTGGAAGGTGTTTAGCACTGGAATTTCAATCATACTATCTGGAAAGCTGGCACAGAGCAGGGATATCAAATGTGGGCAGGAGTTCTGGCAGGTGGAATTAATGGTGCTACAAACTCAGTGAGAATCTAAGCAATGCTTTGTGTGTCTTTCAGAACAGAAATAAGCTAATACAACCTTGTGGCTGGCAATGAGAAAGAATGTCAGTGTGTGGGGCTCAGTATGATCTGTTCAAGTCTCATGAGATACATTCAGAACAGCCTGAAATGCAAGGCAATGAAAATTAGTAAGAAACAAGATACAAAGGCGCAGTCAATTATATACAGGATATTAGAGTATGAATGATTCTGCCTTGTGTTATCTGCATATAGAAGCAGAATTGCAGTGTGTCTCTTTAGAATCTAATATCACTTGGAGTTACATCTACTCCTGTCTTTTGGTCTTTTCATATCTGTTTTGCCAGCTATGAAAATAACAGAGGATGTAGTTGACATTTCCAAATTAAATCATAAATTGACCTCTAGCAAGCTCTGCCTATGAGCTGTAGATGACAGCACCAGTTCATTCTGACTGTTGTGAAAGGGACATGGTAGAAAAATCACTAGCTGGCCTATTGCAATTCATAAATAATCTTAGTCGAGATTCTTTACAGGTCTTTTCTTGAGAAAGGGATGCACATCTTGGCCTGCTTGTAATAGAAGTACATTCAGAGGCAAGTAAACTGGCAGTTGCTAAATATATTACCCAAATGTTGACTAATCTGCCAGAGTGGAGAGTTTAGTACTGAAGTTTAGAAACAGCTTCTAAACAAAGAAAAACCTAATTTACATGAAAATGTGAATCCAAAGGCAGTCTCATAAAGGTTTGCATTCTGAAGGCAGAAAGTTTCATTTTGTACAAGGCCTGAATGATGATCTGAAAACCATTCTTGCTGTTACCTAGTCCTAGAGGTGCTGAAATTTACTCTCTGAGTACTTCATCTGTTTTAAAAAGCAAAAGGCCTTTCAAACTGCTTATCAAAGTGTCTGAAACCAGGTGTTCCAACTCTGAGCAACTCAGGACTTGACTCTTGTCTGATTGTAGTCAAAGTAGGGATAAAATTCATGTCCTCTAAGTTTAGATGGCTTCAATATACAGACATCTGTGTCTGTGCAAACCAGTGGAAAGAATGCTCTATAAACAGGCTGATTTTACAATCTCTTCAGAATCAATGGAAAGAAATAGCTATTTCTGCTGCTGTGTTCAACTGGTCTGTTTTCAATGTCTATATCAGAAGATGAATCACAGCCTTGATGTGCCCAAGTGGCTGTCTGCACTGTAGACATATAAAATAGATTAGATTAATCTTGCCAAAGTAGTTTTTTTGCTGAAGCCCCCTAAGGATTTTGATCAGATAAATGACCTCTCAGTGTGTCTTTATGCACATCTAAAAAATCAAGGATACCCAAACCATTTTCAGGTCAGGTCTGCTTTTTATGTAATAGCCTAATTGGTTATTTATTTATTCAGGAAGCTGGAGACCAGCCAAAATTGCCCAAACCTCAGCTCTGTGTGGTTTATTCGCCTATGGGTTCTTACCAGAAAGTGTACATCTTCATGGTGTAATTACTGCTGAATGCTGGAAACACAGGTCCCATTTTCAAGGAAAGTCTCAATGCAAACAAGAATTTAAACTTTATTTAGACAAGATTAGCAGAAATCTGTAACCTGTGGTTGGTTGTTTTCTGGTACCTTTCATGTTTTCTATACTATGTGGCCAGGCCACTTCACATTTTTTCTGGTTTTTGCTGCCAAGAATTCTTCTGTGTTTCATACTAAAAGAATCATTGCATGAAAGGCAATCTGTTTGTCCCATGTCCCACTTGCTCTTGTGCTCTCATTGCAAGGCAGACATCTGTCAGAGGTGGGATCCATCCCACAAGCTTCCAAAACCTACATGTTGTAAGAAGATGTGGGACTTCTCAGAAGTCCATCTCAAGCTATTACTATATTAATAGTTGGTTTCAGTCTGCTTCCCTGCTTGGCCATGGGAAAAGCAGCCCTTAGCAGTAAAGAGGAAACACATGTGGCATTTCCCTCTCCAGGAATGGGCAGGTTACTTACAGCTGCTCCTGACTGCCCCAGCACGGAACCGCTTGGCAGCTTTTTACATAAAGGCAAAAGGAAAACCAAGAAGTTATTTCTTCCCTGTCCCTCGTGTTGCTATCTAAAATCCTATTTTTCCTCTGTTGCAAGAAAGTGTGTACTGCTGAAATATTAAAATAAAATCAGTCATTTGTGTGAATAATTGTGAAGATTGTAATCTTCAATTATTCAGAGTTATTCATTCAATTTGATCTTTAAATCCATGCTGTTTGGACAAGAAGGATAGCATAGGCACAGTATTTTCCATTTTGTTATTTCTCTTTCACTTCCTGAAGCACTTGAATATACACACATCTTAGGATAGCAAGAAAAGTGATTACATGATTAAAATGTAAAGGTCATCTGTTTAAGGCCAAGACTTTTGCCAGAAAGAAGAGTTTTTCATGAATATTAAAATATACACTATTTAGAAAAACAAAAGTATCAACTGAGTTATCACTAATAATGGCAAACAACATTTTTTTTCTGTGCCAAAGGCTTTTTGAAATTACCAAATTTAAAAAAAAATATTAATCCCAAAGTGCTGTCCTTTAGGAAATATTTAGCCATGAAATCCTAGAGAAAACCTGAGTTTGAGAGTGGGGGTGCATTTTATGTGGGAAAGGGGAACTAAAATTTATGTATTAATGGTGTTTTGACCTTTCATTTTCCTCCTAAATATGCAAAAATATTTGAGGTTGCTAAGTAGAGCTTTTTCCTTTTTTCCCCCTTTCTCTCTTTCTCTTTCTTTCTCTCTTTTTCTCTTTTTCTCTCTTAATTCTTTACTGTGCCATCTTTATTCAATTTTCACCTTATGAAAAGATGAAACAAAAAAAAAGCAAAATCTTTTTATTAGAAAATAAATGGTCATTTTGTGTAATTTTTTTTATTCCAAAATATTTAAGATAATACGATCAGTTTCAGTAAGTTCATTCATAACTTTCCTAATATAGTGACAGAGACATGACTGCCCTGTCCTGTTATACAGTAAGTCCTAATTCAATTCATTGGCAGTAGCTTTCCACTGCTACCTCATAACTTGTAGCTAAGTTTCAAATCCTGAGAAAACATGCATTATTTAGATGTATAATATATTTGCCCTCTACACTGCAGTGTAAAGTTCATATGACTTATTGCTGTGTGTTTCTTTAAGGATATGTTTGGTATTCTTACAGTAACCTCATTTTTTATTGAACGCCAGAGTGAATAACTATATTAAACCTGCATGATTTGTTGGCATTAAAGCTTAGGCTGCCTCCAGGCACTGTTAACTTATGCATCATCCTTTACTTAATTTCTCTATTTTGTTTTAATTTGTAAACTGCCTCTGATCTGGAATCTACATTTTTCAAGTAGGTTTTCTCCACTGATATTTTCTTACTCTCCTGAGTATATGGCTTACTTTATAATAGGTATAGAGGAACAGAGTTTATTAAATTGTAGTAATATTCTTTGCATGTTTTATAAGTGTGCATTAAATTCCATTTAAATGAGGGGTTTAATTTTGTGTCTCTCAAGCCTAAAATTACATTTGTGCCAACTTACTACATACAAAATGATCAGTCTGATGGTCAAATTTCTTAATTATGTCCTTTTCTGTTTTAATTCTCTTGTACAGAATCAGACCATAATTTAAGTCCATGAACTCTCCTTAAAATACCTGATTTCTCTGGTATTTTTTTTACCTCAACCAATCTATCAGATGTCTTCTCTTTTTTCATTCAGGACTTTTCTTTTGCCCACCAGGTCTTACTCCAGTTCTAATTTGCAGATGAGGAGATTTGAGGCTAGTAGAGCATGAGGATGCTCTGAAAGTCAGTCTGGATCTATCCACATATAAATTTAGACTACATTAGGGGATGGCTGTATCTATTTTCTTGACAAGGACTGAAATGTTCTTGCTAAGGCAGGCAGCAGATTTAAATCAAGTCTGAGTGCACCCAGTCCATAGAAACAATATGGAATACTGGGAGGTCTGGACATCAGTGGAAATTTCACACTGAGCTCAAATGGTCATTACAACCTCCTAAATGAGCTATAGAACTGTTAGAACCTGCCCCATTGGCAGAAGCTTACTACAGCAAGCATAACTTTAGCAAGCAGAACTCCTTTCCCGACGTTTTATGCCCACAAAATGGTGACTGCTGGCAACAGAGCTGTCGATCTGTCCAATCAGTTTCTCACCAGGAGTAAATCCTGATAAATGGCCCGGTCTCCACAAAACAATGGGTTTCACTTGAAAACAATGAAAGAAATGAACAACAAAATAGCATCTGAGTCAGTTGTTAATTTGGGTTTGATTTGTGGTCAGTGAGACCAATGACATGCAGTTATTTGGTACTTGGTATGAGAGGTATCTTCTCTGGTAAGAGAAAAACATACTTTTCTGGGAGAAGCAAGTGGTGTCTTCTCTGATGTCTGTGTTACAGAATGGCAGCGATACAAAACATCTCCTATAACAAATTTTCTGAGATATTTGATACAAAATCACATTTGTTTATAACTAGAGACAGAAGGACAGTGAGATGCGAGTGAAAGAAGCAGGTTTACCTTATTAGAAGTCTAATAATATTCATTAGACATAAGAAGGGTATTGATGTCTTTTCCTAGAATAAGTTCCTTCTAATTTACAGATATAAAGTGATCAGTGGCTGGTCTGTTTATATCATTTGGATGTTTAATACAAAGGAGTAGTTTCTGCTGCTCTACGGTAACAGTTCAGTATTTGGTTTATCTCCCATTTGGAAATTTCCCCTTTACCTTTAGATGCTACTCATTTCCATGCTGTTGATGGGTTTGTGAGAACAGCAGTCTAAGCATGATCCTAAGCTCTCTGCAACTTGCAAGGTTTTGCCTCATACAAGACTTTTGCAATCTTAACTACAACAAGGACAAGGTTTTACTTTTCAGAGCAGAAGCTGAACTCCTCATCATTTATGTGTGGATCTGAACAGTACCAGTTAAAATTCCAAATTTAAACTGTTTTATAATACATCCATGCACTGTAAAATAAAATAGCATTCAATCAGGGGTGTATTCATAAGGGGGGGAGCAGAGGAACCTTCCTTTCAACACTTCCACTGTTTAGTGTGAAAATGTTCAGGAGGGAGAAACATGACTCAATCACCCCCACCCCTGCCTTGCTCAGCACCTCATAGTGTCAATATAGATGCAAAAGTAATCTTTATTTAAGGGACAGTAAAAATTCTGAGACATTTGCTTAATATCTGAAAGGGTCTAATTTGTTCTGAATTTCTGATTTACTAAAATATTAAACCCCCTGAATGGGTAGTAGTACATAAGGCATATTGTCAATAGATGTATTTCCAGCTAACAGGCAGCAGACAAGATGTGTATTCCTTGCATTGGTCTTGTTATCCTCTGTGTTTTCTTATTTCAGCAATTTAAAACTTGCAGATATAATCTTTAGGGAAATTTGTGGCAACATAATCAATGTTATAATTAATAGAAGAAGACTTTACGAAAGAAGTAAGAAATTCTAACTGAAGATAAGTTGCTGATTTTGTTATAATTTTGGAATGACAAATGACTTGACAGTAAGTCTATGCAGTTAACCATTACTCTAATTATAGTTTCCAGGTGGGGGATGTTCTGACTGCTGGACAGGCTTGTGAAACAAGGAATGTATTTCTTGGTCTATGAGGACAGTCTGATTTCCACGCCTCTGTAAAAAGGCTCCGTTAAACCATTTTCAAGGCAAGACTGTAAAATCTGGATCTTTAGGTAAAAAGAATGTTTTGTAAAGAACTGCTGTAAAAGCATGAAACTTATATGTATTTATTCAATCAGAAAAGGCATATAAAAACTTAAGAACAATAACACTCAGTTTCTCCAGTCAAGTACATCACTTTCCATTACTGCTTCTGTTGGTAACTAGTTAGGACCTCACACTCTTTCTGTGAAGTGAGTAAACACATTTCTGTTCTAAGAAGAGTATTGGTACAGGAGGAATTGCAGATTGTGTCTTCAGTATATTTTGGGAATAGAGGAAATAACAAAGCCATCTTACCTGCAGGTCAAATTTTAAACGTCTTCAAAAACTGCAAAAAATTTTGAAAAAGACAGTTTTACATACATACTTACATATATATATATGTATGTATGTGTATATATATATATATACACACATCTATCATCTCCTGGTAGATGATATATGCCTTGTTTATTTTTTTTTTTTTAGATTACTCAAATCAACTCCAATTAAATGTACACAAAAATAGTATGTATATACACAAACACAGATTTGAACCTGAATCTGCCTTGTGGAGAGAAAATGAATAAAGTTTACTTCTGAGTTGAGTTTTTATGTTTCTTTTATTAGAAAGAAGCTCAGTAACATTTTATTTTCATCTGGGTATGGAAGAGGAAACACTGAAACTAGAAGAGCTTTGTGATAAAGGCAAGCATTTCTCGATGAGTTCTCCATATGCCACTTTCATCTCTCCAGATGCCTTTGTCTGTTTGTACTGTGCTCTTTACCAGGATACCTAGCTGAATTTTAATGGCTCTTAAATCAGCATTGTCTTCAACGGCAGACTAGATGAACGAATAGTCTTTTTTCTCACAAATCAAAGACAAATATTTTAAATTTCATCTTTTTCTGCTGTGTTAAACTCTGTCACATCTTAGAATAACACAACAAGCATGAAGGATTATACTTTGACCAGATATCATTCAGTCCCTATTGAGCTGGTATATTATCTCCCTCCTTTTCAGCTCCAGTCTCCCTGCCCACACACACATCATATTTTGTCTGTCCTTTGCAAGCATCCTTGGCATGGGAATTTTTTCATCTGTTACCCTTTTTCTTCTCCCACTCCCTTCCACCGTCTCACTTTCTCTTCAGTTACAGTCACCCATAAGTTTTCATTCAAGCTAGGTTCTTTTTCTTTATTATTATTTTTCTTTTTTTTTTCTTTTCCTTTTTTAATTTTCTTTTTTATTATTTTTCTTTTTTCATTTTTCTTTTTTAAAATTTTTTTTTCTTTTTCTCTTTTATTTTTATATTATTTTTCTTTTTCTTTTTCTTTTTCTTTTTCTTTTTCTTTTTCTTTTTCTTTTTCTTTTTCTTTTTCTTTTTCTTTTTCTTCTCTTTCTTTTCCTCCTTCTTTGCTTTTCTCTTTTAATATGTCCTAGTGTGGTTTGTTCCCTGTTGTGATGCCCCTTGTCTTTCAGGAGCTGCTGCTTTCCCTTGGCTGTCACAGACCCTTCACAGGCTGCCTGTTTTGGATGCTCTGGCTCTCTCTGCATTCTGCTGCCTCTCAGATCCCCCTAAGCTGCTCTCTGCTATTTCCACTCTGCTGAAACACCCCTTACCAAGGTCAGCTGTGACCTCTTCTCTCTACAGACCTCCTTTCTACTCTCATCCATCTCAGTCTATTGGCTACATTCAGCAAAACCTATCATTTTCTCTGCCTTAATCCTGCGTGGCACTTCAGTTTTGTAGCTCCTCTCTAAGCGCCCTTCAACTGTATCTTTCGTAAAATTGCCTTCTCTTCCCCTCCCTTCCACTTAACACTAAGGCCTCATGGGGCTCCACTTACATTAATTTTATTTCTCTTTCCCTTCTATATATTATTCCTGATCCTGGGTGATATTATTCAAAAAAATCAGACCCTCTATCTTCAGCTTGCTGTACTTGAGTTCATGTCAGTACATGCATGCATATACATGCTTATGTAACAACTTTTCAGTGTTGTTCTAACTCCACATTGAGAAATAAGACCTCCCTCTCTCCCTGCATTCATTCTTCACTCTAATTTACTTTCCCTATTATCATATGAGGCTTCAAAAATTCAGAATTATTTCTAGCCCTTGCTATTCTCCTCTAGGTTTTAAGCAGGACACATGGGTGTGATCCCTTTCATTTTTTCTTGTGTTCCTTAACAAAACTGTCTGGGTATCTCAGTGTAGTTAATTCTTACTTAAACTGCCACAATGTCCTTTCACCCTGCACCTTCATCTAGATTGCTGCTGCAGCATCTCTGTGGTTGCCCATTTTCATTTTGTCCATTCCTTCCACTTTCCCCTGCTTTTCATGTCATATTCCCTTTAGACCTGTCGATATCATGCTACTGTTCATGCTGATTCCAGGTCAGCATCTCCTAATCTATGTACAAAGTAACAGAACTGATTGTATATTTTGTTCTCCATATGTTCTTTTCTTTGTGAAACTTGACTCCTCTTAAATGGTTAGGATGCCTGCACATTCTTATCCCTGTAATGTGCCACTGGTACACATCTGTGCTTCCAAGAAAAACACAGGAGGACGGCAGGCCTAACCTTTACAACTTACTTCTCATTGTGAGCAGTGGGCTCTGTAAAATAGCAGCTAAATTAGTACATACTTTGTATTTATACACATTTGATTTCCCTAGGACAGCAGGGTTTTTTCCTCTGCCTTGTAAAAAGCCAAGCCTATTGACAGAATTCGACAAATAAAAATAAGACAATAAAATGCAAAATGGAATACAATCGCAATTCCTAGTATTCTTAAAGTGTACAGTGATAAAGGGAAGGTCTATCTCAGGAGTTTTCCTATTCATGAGAATAACAGGCAGCTTGATTATTTCCTTGATTAACAGAAGCAATGGAAAGATGTATTTCATATTGCACAGGGTAAAAGAACAGTCTGAATCACAGCTTCTAGGGGGGGTCGTGTTGCAGTGAACAAATGATGTTGTATTTCAGCTGAACTGGAGAGAACAGCAGGAAAAAGAGAACACTGCAAAATCAGTGACAATGAATAAAGCTGAGTATGCAAATCAGTAAAATTCCCTTTCCTAGTTATATGCAGAGGTATATGACCCTTTCCTATTTTTTTTTCAGGTTCCTCAGCTTTATTAGCAAACACAGCACGATGGTAGCCATGGGAACACTATTAAAGTTGTATCTAGTTTTCCAGGCAAGCAGGACTTTGCAATCCCACAGGATGTTATTCAAAGTATTTTATAGAATTTTTTTGTCCACATTTCAGTGTTGCAAACATATGTACTGTAGCATAATTGACAAGGGTTATTTTGAGATTTAAAGATTTTCACCAAACTTTTTGCGTAATCATATAATTTAGTTTTTAAAGAAAAGTTGTAATACAACCAGAATACAACACACTTTACCAAATTTATTCCCCAGGCAACTTATTCCATTTCATTTTTTTATTTACATTCAATTTCCCCAAACTCTTAGAAGTGTAAAATGCCTTATAACCATAAAATACATATAAGGCCAAGGGTGAGACCAACACAGACATGTTTCTTAGCACAAATCTGCAGTCCAGAGCAAAATATGAATCACTTTTCCCTCTGAGACTGGTATGTGTCATTGCATGAACTGGCAAACTCAACCTGCCCTGGTAATCCCAGCACATTTAGATTACTTCTTGCTAAGGATGCAGAAGAGAAAGGAGAAGCTTTGTGGGGAAAAGCAGGCAGAGGATGCAGATATATTCAGCTGAACCATGTTCCACCCTCATTCAATCCCAGCTCAGAGTGGTTGTGCAGCAGATGTTATCCAAAATGCCAATGCTGTGGGATGTGAGAAACCAGGGTCTCCTCTCATCCATTGCATTCTGGTTGCATACATACTGCCTGGAGATACAATTCCCTCCACAGTTTGGGCCTCAGTGTAAGAATGAGATATCTTTCAGGGCAATTTGGTTTAATTTCTTTTATATTTGTGTTTATGACATGAGTTCAGTGAAGACAACAGCCTTTCCTAAAGAAGTTAGCAAGTCCATCTTCATTCTTACTATCAGCTATTGAAATAGGAACTCAAACAAAGCAGTCCTTATCTCATTTTGCAGGGATATTATTGGTGAACAAACATCAGCTCTCAGCATCTGGTTTCATTTATTTCCTGAATCATGAAAAATGAATGATTTTCATTTTAACCTGTACTAAACTAGGCCACTCTTTCCAGCACACATAATACCAATTAGAAATTGCTTTGTACTTTGAAGGATTGTTGTACCAGATGTTGTTGCCTGACAAAGTTACAAAAATTAGGAGTTTAACTGTCAGCATTTCTATCACCTTGGAAATGTCCTTTGATTCTTTTTCTAGCTTTGAAAGACAAAACTATAAAAACACTGGAAAGAAAATGCCTGTGTGCCAATGCTTAGCAGCACCCTAAGTGGTAGTACTGAATGTGAGAAAACTTTGTGACCTTTCTTCCGACAAGGACTCTTTATTCCAAGTAGCAGAAACCTTTCTGATACTAATTCTGATTCTATTTTTCTGGTCCTGTCCTGGTTCTTAGAAAACACACAGACAGTGTTCTATAGCTCAGGAAGGAATGTGCCAGATCAAGCTTTCATTACTTGGCCTTATAGTTATCCAGTAAAGCACACCAGTCAGAAATTCCAAGACTGAGCTTGGATGTTTTGTGCACTGGGGGAAACAGAAGGAATGAGAAACCAAAGTGTCCAGTCTGATGTCAGTAAGTCATAGGGAAATAAAAGAAAATAAAATGAAATTGCTTTGGTAAACTGATTTTAATGAAAATGGTTAGGAGGAATATTACAGCTGTGTCAAGCAGGGAGGAATATTGGAACACAAATGGTTTCAGGCTGAGTAAGTCACAGCAAGGGCTTCCTTCAGAAGAAAGGCCTGGAAGCATCCATTTGCTATTGAAGACCACATACACAGAAGTGAAACTTTGAATATTCTGTAGTAAAAGGAGAGATGGCTACAAAAACACAATACTCCTATAAACTCCCTGTCCCAGAAGCTCAGTTATTAAGAGCCTGGCAAGGTGTGAAGAAACAGAACTGGAGGGACAAGAAGTCAAACCCCACAGCTCTGAGCCAGTAGGAGAGGTTACTCAAGACTGTGTTCATTTGGAGTTTGGATATCTCCAGGAATGGAAACGCCACAATCTATGTGGGCAATCTGCTTCTGTGTAATGACTAGTCTCACGGTAGAAAAGACTTTTCATTTGTTTGAACGAATTTCTTGTATTTCAGGTAGCCTCCATCACCAGTTGTCCTTTCCCTGGTCAACAACAAAGAGTCTGAGGAGGATGTTTAATTCCCACATCAGATATTTATATACGTCGGTAAGATATTCCATGTGACTTCTCGAGGCTGAACCTCTTCTGAAATGACAGATGTTCCAATCATACTCAGCAGTCCAGCCTCATTGCTGAACTGTCTCCACTATGCCCCTCCCTCTCCTGTACTGGGGAGTTCAGCACTGGTCTGAGCACTACAGATGTGTCTTACCAGTGCTGTGTAGAGGAGCAGAATCTCCTCCTTCCCTCAACTTGCTGTCAGTGTAGTACTACAGTTAACATTCCAGCTGTCTTTTAGTGAGATGGTAATTTAAATGCTAAGAAGTTCTCTCTCCTCCTTGGCAATCACAGGGACAACTTCAGAGCATGCAGTAAGAGATTGCTTTTTCTGAAATTTTTAATGGATATTCTTTTGTCATTGCACAGTATATCTTCTAGAGAGGTGATCATCACTTAGAACTGTTTAAGCTTGTATTGCCTAACTAATAAGTGCAGGTAAAGATCATGGAAACCAATAATCAAGCGCTGCCAGTAATGAGAGAACATTTTAAATCCATTGGCCAATGCCCTGTTATGTCTATAGTATTGATCAAACATCCATTTCCTGAGCATCTGATAAGCAGGACTTCTTCCCATGATCAAGATAAGTAACAATACAGCCTGTGATCTTCATGTCAGGGAGGTTTCAGCCTGAGCTCCCCTGCACGTGACAGGGAGCCAAGAGCTGTGGCAGCAGCAAGGCAAGCAGGACAGTGCCCTCCCCAGCATGTCTCTGCTTCCCTAAGGACTGAGAGAAAAGTGGGGCTGACATAGCCCAAGGACACAAGCCTAGGCACACTGGCAGTGACATAGCAGGTCTGAGGTCCGGCCAGCCAAGCAAGACAGATCAAGGACAAGGCTGGATAGAACATACCTGCAAGAAGCTCAGGAAAGGACCTGACATCAGAGTGGACACTTTGGTTTCTCTTTCTTTCTGTTCCCTTGAAGGCTACGAGACATCCAAGACCCAGTCTTGGGAGTTCTGACTGTTGTGCTTTACTGGATAACTGTAAGATCAAGTGTTAATGCATTTCCTGATTCATGGGCAGAGGGTACACAGATGGAGGGTGAGACTCATGACTCTCCTGCCTCCTTCTCCCAGCAGAGCTGCTTTCATGGCAGTCAGCTCCAAGGCAGTACATCTGTACTAGGTAAGAGCAGACCCTAATGCAGCCCAGTGTTTTGGATGAGGATGGGGCAGAAGCTTCAGGAGTATGCAGAAAGACATTACAGGACAATTACAAAGTGCTGATGTACTTAGTTTATCCATACCATTTACTAGGAAAACAAATACTTATTTGATGACTTTCTGATTCATTCTCAAATACAGAACTTTGGGCTAAATTTCCCTCTGTGTCTCTAGAGAAACAAAACAGTGGTAAGAATTTAGCATTTAAGTATACTCAGAGAGATACCTTCTATGAGAGGATCCTTACTCACAGAAAGCTCTTGTTAATACCAGTGGAAGTTTTTTTTTGGGAGCCCAAAGGTGCCATAGGTGCTATGTGAAGTGTTGCATTCATGCTGGGGAATCCTTCTGTTTAGTAAAACACATCCTCTGTATTGATTGAAGTTATCCATCTACCTGATGCATCACTTTGTCTCTAGTAGGAGTCTGATTTAGAGTTGATTTCTTCTCTGTGGCAAATGTGTATGGTATATTGCAGATTTCACTATGATATTTATCCCTTTCAGGAGAGCTGGCTTTCAATTCTCATGCAGCTGGATACTTCTGTTCTGCAAGAGCAGACACTTGAGTTTAAGAGACTATTTAACACCACTTTTCCACCATTTTGAAAGACTGTCAAGTGAAAATCTTATTTATTCTTTGTGAGCCAGGAGTTTTATTAATCCTTTCAATTGCAATTATACATTGCTAATATAAAGAAATACAAAAATTTGGGGTTTGTCCATTATTTTAAATTTGGCATATACTAGAAATATGTTTTTCTCTTTCAATTTACTTTTCAGCAGGAAAGAATAGAAAAATACAGATTTCAATTAGTGATGAATGATAAGTTTGAATATAAATTTTGTACTTGAATTGGAAATACTCTTTCTATGCTGTCCCTGATAGACAGTATAGCAACCACTATTCCTCATGGTGAACTGGTCATTTACCATTATGGGACCTGTACCTCAGAAAACATTATTACAGATCACTACAGAAACACCTAACATATTTACATAATCAAAAATAAAATTTTTTTTAAAGATATCTGCCATATCCCAGCTGCTGCAATACTTAAAAGCAGTGACAACTGATTTAAAATGTTATTTTGAGGAAGCATCTCCCTTTGACAAGCAAAGAATTAACACTGTGACAAAAATAATCTGACAGCGAGCATAAAGAAAACTTCTTCCTAATGCAGCTCTATGCATCTTTTCTGACTCTTGCCCTTCCAGGTTAATAGTAAATTTTACTGAAAATTAATTTACAATAAATATTGTTTTAAAATTCATAGAAAACATTAATTACAGCATGAAGTATATCTGTTGCCAATAAGATGTACACTACCAACAGCGTTTATGTTCCTTTCATTCAATCCATTTTGAAGTACAATGCTAAACATAGTAAAATAATGACAGAAAATAAGAAAAATTATTATTCTTTCTGGTTTTCATCTCTTTTGATATCATTTTAGAAGAAATGTGAGTTGTCTAAGATCATGTGATATATAAATTAGAGAAGTTCAGTAAGAGACAAATCTTTTTAAAGGCATTTCTATAAATAGCAGTGAATCTAAGAAAACATGCTATACTCCTTTAAAATTTTGAGATATGTTACAACAGGACTAAATATGAATATTTGCTTTTTCATGCATTTCATTTACATTGTCCTAGAAGACTGAAATGCTGAAGGTACACTTCGTTTCAAGACGAAGATGTCTGAACAAGGGTGCCTGAATACAGGTTTATTTGTGGGAGATGGTTCCTTGATCTCCCACTGCAGTCAGTGGAGAGTTGCAGTAGGGTTGAGAACTTAGGTGCCACATAAAAGGGGCTGTCTGGTGACATCTGAGACAGCCTCACATGTCCCTGACAGACGAGGGTGGCAGATCTGTGGGAGACCTGTGCTTTTGTCGGAGGCCAGATGGGCAAACACTCAAACCATGCAGATGACATGAGGCAGCCGAGTGTGGGTGGATGAACCAAGCTCCGTGTCTCCTCAGACTGTAGTGGGAGTTTAGACACCTAGCACATATGGACACCTCTATCTGGATAATTTAATCCAGAGCCAAATACTATCCACATGGCCAGAGAAAAGCTGCATGCACAAATTTCCACCGAATAAGCGTGTGTACATTTTCTGCATTTTTAATGCCCTGTGTCATGACAAATACAGACATCACATTTGTGCACACTCCAGAAGTTAAATAGTGCAATGTCAAATGAAACTAACTCTGTACCATATGATGGAAGATTGTATGGCATAAATGCATTTCCACAGTGTCAGATAAAACAGAAAATCTGTGATTACTGAAAAATAACCTAATTTATGTCTGATCTGCTTCATGACGCATGCTTGAGCAAATTCCATCATAATCAAAGTAATTTTTCAAATCTGTTTGCATGTAGTTCACATCTACCAATGGCCACACCTCCCATTAGAGTTTAAGTAACTATATGCAAGTCAACTCACTGAGCACATCTTTGGCTCAAGGCCTAAATGCCCGTATTTTTTATCTACATTGAACTTATGCAAGACACTGTAATAAAGTTTACCAGGCTATGATAGTGCTTACACAAGAAATTACTGAAAGTATTTATGTGAATCAGGGGTAAATACCAGCTGTGTAAATCATACTCAGAAAAGTCCCAAACACAACAAACAGCACATCTTGGAAAGCTTTATTGCATTCTGTGAAGCTGTCAGCATTTCTGGAAATTCAACAGTGTGGGAATCTATACACTGGTTTCTCAATATACTTTTAAGATTTGCAAAATCCAGGAATGTTTAGGAATCCGCACACACCCACCTCTAGAATCTAAACAGATAACATGCAGCTAAAACCTCCATAGTTAGCAGAGTCCCTGTGTACAATCCAAAGTTTTGGACAGGAAATGAAGGGATTCATAAGGTCAGAAATCTGTCAAATATTGATATCAAATGTTGCTTTTCAGGACTGTTATACACATTTAGACTGGTTTATATTGTCCCTAAAGTTTTGTGTTTCAACATGCTCATGTAATTTCATAAATGCATTAAATATACTTATTATGCAGAATACAAAGGTACATATATATTTCTATCATTAATAGAGGAATTTAGTAACAGCAGGTTACCCTAATGATTTGATGGGGAGAATAAACTTACTGAGATCTTCATGGTCACCTAACAATTCTGTCCCCAAACTGCTATAAAAGCTTCTCTTCCTAAGCAAAGTCTGCACAATTGCTCAGTCCTGTAGAAAGATGATGGCAATTTGTCTGTGCTTTACAACTGCACTAGCAAAAGGTATAAAATATTCTGCTCTGCCCTGAGAATCTCAGTTTACTGAAAATCCTAATTAAGAGAAGAAAACACAGCATCCTACCCAAAATAGAATAAAAATGACTGTGGTTTTAAACTGTCTACATTGACATTTATTTAATTAAATAAATAATTTTCTGATGTTTCATTGCCATGCCCTCTTCCAGAATATTGAGTTCTTCTAGTATATGAAATAGTAAGGGTTCTGGCAGTCAAATTGACATTCAGTTTTTCACTTCTCGCACCTGTTTTGCAATTTAATCTAACTTAGTTGACCTCTCTCCCTTTGATTACTATATCATTTGGATAATGAGGGAAAAGCAAAGGCAGAGATTGAGGTATTTGACTTAGTAACAGAGCAGCAAATTTTGGGTTGAGTTTTAGGTGTGCGCTAGGTCAGCTCCTTTTTTCACAGCCTTGGCAAAAAAGCAGGACTAACTTGTATTCCCTAGTTATTTAGCTAAAAAGGAAACATTTTTTGCCAGTAATTAGCAGTTGGGATTGCCTGGCAGATGAGAAAATGTATTTTTTATGCCTCAATGGGAAGGGACTTTGAGCAGTTCGGTGTGTCAATAGTTTGCTGTCGGTTCCTGCGGCACACGGCAGCGGTGTAAATCTGCCCAGGTGAGCTCCCTACACCGCTCCGCGCGTCCCGGGGGTGATGGTCAAACTCATCACCATGGAGACTGACATGAAAAAAACCTCACCGTGTGACACAAAAGAATAAATCAGTGATCAAACCTATGGCGCCCTCCCTTGAGTTACGGTCTCCTGGAGTTTTATCGTCAGGTTGCTGGGCTGTGCTGGGTGAGTCACTTCCCTCTGCACAAAACAGCTCCTGGCATCCCAGCCGGAGTGACTCAGTGGCACCATCGGCCAAAGTGCAGCTAGCAGGGCTTTGCACACTGACTTGAAGGTCTGTACCCTTACTAACCACAGAGCACATTGCTTTGTTTTCCTTCCAGGAATCCTAGAGTTACTTATTCCCAATAAACAGGCTTATTCACCCAGTTTGTGAGACTAGAGGTCGTTTTTTTCTTGACGCGGTTTCTATAGCTTCCTCATGAATGAAAGACACGTTTCAAAACCTTGATTTTCTTCTGTATTTCAACTCCCTTCTTTCTACGTTAAGGAATTAAAGCCTAGTTCCACTCGGATCCAGCTGAGCTGGCATTCCAAGGCCTTTCATCTCCTATGGAGGATGCCCTTTTTAAAGAAAAAGGAATTCAGAACTTGAAAAATGAGAATAGAAATACTGTGAGCATATAGATTTGCTCCGTGGTTCAAAAGCTGGGAGAAAACTGTCTTTACAGCTGCAGTGTGAAACACCTGACACTAATGTGTGTTATGACCACCTGAGAACTAAGACACACAAAAATAAGTAAATAAATAGTCCTAGTTCCTAAATCTTCATTCTGTCTTCTTTCCCTGAATTTTAAGGCAGGCCATACACATGCATAAAATAACATTCCTAGTTACCAGCTCGTCATTTGCCTTTCTCAACCTGAATTTTAAGGCTGGATTTGGGGAAGAGAGGGAGTTAGTGATTTTTTTTGGAGTGCCTGAGGCAATCATGGGCTGAGGGCATGCAGTGCATATTATTTCCTTTGCTTTACAAGATGAGATTCCATCTTCACAGCTACGTTCAACGTGGATCTGAATCATATTGATTCAATTAAAAAGTCACCTTAAAAGCATAAGTATTGCAGCGACCACCTCTGTGGGTCTGAAACATTCCAGACTCCCAGCAGAAGTCCCAGTTTCATTATTGAACACTGCGGCTTAAGTGCAGCAGTGCAATTTCCGTGCGCAAGATTTCTCATTTGCACTATTATATTCTCAGAATATTAATCCAGTTAACTAGACAAGGTAGGAATTTTTTTAAGTAGTGAGATTTGCTGAGACAGTTGATATTCCCTTATCCAATTATTTATTCTTAATAACTTCCAGGGATCTATTGTGATATGAAATGTGTAATTTTCAAAAGCATTTTAGAAGTGAAGGAAGCAATCTCATGCAGCAGAAGAGTTTAGTTCAGGTCTTGGTAAAGAGTCTTCAGACTTCTAGTGAGTTAGTAAAGAAGAAAAGCACTTCTGTCTTCCCATAATGCACAAACCATATTCTTCCATTTTATTTTATATGTGCTGAAATAAATAAACACATTAAATGATGTGACTGTATTCCTCCTCTATCCCACCACATTATTCCTTGCAAGATTTAGTAACAGTGAAAAAAATCCTGTTATTCTAGGAATTTTTGAGGTTTTAAACAAAACAACGCTTATCCCACCAAGTTCACTTTGAATCAGATCAAATTTATTTAAAAGCTCATGTTATTATATCAAACACCTATACCTGAAATAAAAAGAGGGGAAATTTTCCAGAAACTAGTACAATTTAGAAAAATATTAGAGAGTTGCACAGTTAAAATTAAACCATTCCTTTATTTTAATTCAGTATGTAGATAGTGTTCTTTTTTCCTTTTACAAAAGGGCTTAAAGTTTACACTTTCCTCCATTCTGGAACAAGATTCCTCCCTCTTTACAAGGTTTCTGTGCTATTAATAATGGAATTAGGTGTCTGCTGTTCTGCTTGGATGAATGTAAAAGAACTCGACTCATATTGTCTACGTGAAAGAAAAACATATACTCCAGAAAATATAACCCTTTTTAGGCATAAGGAATGAAAGGCTGGAATAGTTTAAAATTCTTGCAAATGTCAGAAGCTAGAGAAAAAGAAATCAATTTCATTCTCCTTGATATCCTACTTACTGGACCCTAAGTTTTTCTGGATCCATCTCACATTCCCAGAAAAAAAAAAAAATTAATTTTACTGCATAAATTGTTCCTTCTTGGAGAGAGAGCCTATCACTCAACATTTTTAGAATTTCAGTCTACACAGACATTCTGCAAGACAACACTTTTACTGTGAGGTTGGTTGCTCACTGTGGCAGGCTGCCTAGAGAAGTTATGGCATCTCCAGATGTGGGAATGTTTGAAGCCCAAAGTGTCCTGGGCAGCCTGTTTCAGCTGACCCATCTCTGAGCAGAAGGGTCTGAAGGTCTGACCCATCTCCAGAATGTCTGCCAGCCTCAGACACTCTCTGATTCTAAACACTCAAAGGTCCTCTTACAGTGGACAAATGCTCCACAAAGAGCACCTGAACATTTGGCAGATACTGCATCTGTGTGGCTGCATAAAAACTCTCCACCTGAAAAGCAGCCCTAAAACAAAAATATGAGGGGCTCTCAACAAGTGGTAAAGACTTAAGTAGTACAACTCAGGGCTGCCTGCCACAGGGTGAGAAATCTAAACTGCTGACTTATTTCTAGAATATAAAGTTGTAAATCTGAAAACTGAAATGTCCTGCTGTTTATTATCTCTGTAGTGATGGATCTATTGTTAGTTAAGAATATAAATTTCTTTGTTGTTCTAGATTCAAAGATTTATTTAATATTCTCTGAATAATAGTAACTATGACTAACTAATTACTGTGTATAGAGATCTGTTGCTTCCAGTTCTTATGTCTACATCCAAAATTAAAATTGTCCCATTCTTTGAACCTAAGGAAAGTGCTGTGGATTACATCATCATTGTTATGCTCATACTGTCTTTCACCCTTCCTATAACAGCATAGCCAGGGAAAGCTCCAGATCACCATCTAGCTATCCTTTTTTGTAGTCAGACAGCAAAAGGTGCAAGAAGCCACTGTCTTTTCCCTGTGGCCTGAGACAAAGTGCTGAGTGTAGCAGAATACAGAGGGCACCATGTACTCACACTCCACCACTCTCTTACCCTGATGGGCCAGGAAATCAGGACAAGGCAGTACAGTTCTATCTGTTTGGCAGTTTCTTCATTTAATTAATAGATTTTGACAATTTATTAGAACATCCTCCATTTTTCCTGAGAAGAAAAGTTCCCTGGACTGCTCCAATGGGACTCTTCACTCAAGGCAGAGTGGTTCAGGCCTCATATCAGGCTACTAAGTAAGTAGTAAAAAACATTGCCTAAAAAAACTCAGAGGAAATTCAGCTCAGACAAAATACAGATGAATGTAAGTTATTTGGAAATTAAACTAGCTTTTGTCTTCTTGTTTTTCTTTTTCATGCATATTTGAAAAACAATATCTTTCAGCTAAATGTGACACCGTGATTCAATAAAAATAAAATAAAATTAAAATGTCCACAAACTTGAGCATACTACTGTATGGGTACTGTATATAGCTATGCAGATGATCATTTATTGTTGGTTTATGTGCTATCCTAACTGAAAAAGAACCTGTTTCAACCTATATAAAAATATTAGAAGGTATCTAGCACAATGAATTTCTGGGGCAGAGTAGGGGGTCAGAATCTCCTTCCTCGATTTGCTGGCCATGCTGCTTTTGATGCAGAGGGATGTGTGTAAATGGGTTTTTCGTTATTTGCTTTAAGTGATGCAGATGTCCATCCACAGAATAGTAATGAAAGATCATTTTCACACTGTTCTCAAGTGCTGATGGAAATCTCAAGTTTGGGGATATATTCAATACCTTGTCAAGTATAAGAAGGAAAACAGCAGTTATATTTCTCAGTTTAAAAAAGTTTCTTTCATGTCATCTGCTCTAGCAGATCTTGTTAATGTACAGAATGAAGCGTTTCCTTGTAACAGAAAGAAGAAAGAGATACTATAAAGATACTTTTTGAAGTCACTGTCAAACAGTGAAGCTGCACATTCACACAAAAAAAGCTGCTGTTAACCTGTAAAAGGGAGTCCCACTGGGGCTACTTAATTGTGTAAGGAAGTCAGAAGAATTTTACTACAGTACCTCAAACTGCAACTGAGAATAAAGGAATGCAACTCACCCACATATCTCTTAATAAAAAAAATCACAATAAAAATATGCAGTAAGAAATACTGAGTCAGATGTTTTCTTAAGAAGACATCACTCCATGAGAATCTGACCTGCTCCCTTTAACTACAAAAGTAACATTATTTCAGCCTAATTTCTAAACAAAGGGAGGAAGGAAGTAAAATTATAAATCCATATTACACAACTTGAAATCATTAAATTTTAGTCCTGATAGAGCCCAGAAAGAATTAAAAAGCAACTTTAAGACATTTCTGTGCTTCTGAATCTGGATTAAAGTCAGCATATACAATATACGATCTTCATGTGGCAGAGTTTAGTGGCACCAGTGCACAAATTTATTTATGGAAAGATTGTGCTTTTACAGTAGCATTCTAGATTGCTCTCTTACAGTCATTTTCCACCATAGACATAAACATTGTGTATCACAGTGATGGGCTTACAAATGTCATGTCAAAGTTTTCTTCTGATCTTACATTTCAAGAAAATTACAGGAAAGCATAATTTTTGACTCACAATAAAGTGTTGTTTTCTCAAAGAAATGTGCATTGTTTCTCGTGCCTGATTTGAAAGTCCACAAAAGTCAATAAAGAGACTCCCTTAGACATTAGTGAACGTTAAATCAAGCCTTAGGTTAATCATAGTAGGACATGCATTTAAATTTGTTTTATAGGTATTTGCTAAACAATTATCTCTTTCTCATTCTTTTTTCCCTGTGCATTTTATTATGTTCTCAGACTGCCATTCACATCAGTGGGAGTTCTGCACTTAAATCTAGCAGGACTTGAGCTCTCCCCCTGCTTTTTGATGTTGCTGTTCATCAGACAAGGTTTCACCTTTTTTTTCTGTCTCAAACCACAAGTGCCATCCCATAGCTTAGTTCAATGTCTGTCTAGCTTTATGCCCTGAAGTAATCCACACTCAAGTCTTGGTGTCTGGACAATGCTCACGTGGAATAAGACTGTTCCTTTGGCAGCCCAGGTGCATAGGAGACCAGCACAGCAAAATCAATAGAGACTGGGAATACACTCTCATCAGTTTGTCTTGCCATCATTTTCCTTTTGGCAGTCTCACTCCAAGGTAAGCTTAGTCTGTTCCAAAGTCTTGTGTGATTAGCACCTCTTTTAAGTTAAGAATCATGCCTAAGACAATATTGTCATGGTGGGTGGTCACCCAACAATTTCTGTTTTGTGATGCTATTAGCCACATTTTTATTTACGGTATTTATGTATGTAGAACACTTCCTTAACCCCCTGTTTGGTACCACATCAGACTAAAGAGTGCAAAATAAACTTTAAAAAATGTATTCTTGTCCTGCCAGCTGACAAGAAGTAATATAAGCAGGTGTCACAGTCTCCCTTAAGAAGAATAAAGAATTTAAATATAAAGACATGGGAAAAGGATATAAAGTGGTCTCTCCAGTGTTGTAAATCCAGGTAGAAGAGGTATTGCTAAATATGTAATGCATACAAAATTATTCAAATAACAAATTGTCCTATTCTTTGATACCACAAAAATAAATATCCCTAGAACTTGCTGAAATCCCAGTGGGGATTTGGTCTGCATGCAAGTCCTCATCCAATCATGCCTAGATGTATTCCTGATCTCAGTGGCATCTTTGTCTAAATCAAGATCTCCTATGATCTAGGTCTGCAGATTCTGAAAGATGGCATTCCTTCTTCTCCAGCTTGCTGAGGCTGAAGTTCACAAAGCTTTGGGTGTGCACAGAGTGGTATCTGCGGCACTGGGGCACAAGAGACCATTCCAAGAAGCGTATTTCTGTGTGAGTGGATAAAGGAAACAAAAAGGACCCCGGTCACAGAAGCTCTGGTTATGAGGAGAAAATGTTTTTGTAGGCTAGCAAGAGCATATAGTTAAGGCAGCAAATCAGTCAGCCAATCCCAAAGTAAATAAGATTTGTATTTCACATCCATGCTAACACTCATCTGCAGCTTCTTCCTTAGCTTCCATTCCTGACCTACTCTCACCTCCCTACAGTTTGAGAGTTTGGGGCCACTGAATAATTGAAAGCAGAGACTTCCAATTAGATGAGCCTGAGAGTGAACTGAATGTTGTCTTCTATTCTCTCTGTGTTTGAATTAAAAAGTACAGTTTCATAAGAAAAAAGTTTGTTCTGCCCTAAAATGACAACTTTATTTTTGTTGCTCAAAAGGTGCTCTTAGTCAACACCTGCATAAATTAGAAGCTGTTATAGGAACACTTTTTAAGAGATTTTCATTTGCTCCCTTCAAAACAAAAGTTCACATTAGAATGTATGAAGAATGTACAAGGTAGCAAGGTAAACTTAGAGGCCATAACAGATCTTATCACAATGGGTGTAAATTCCCCATAGTATTTTCTTTTTTCTGTTGCTACCATATTCCTTTTTTCCCCCTTTTTTAATAGACTTTTCTAACCATATAATGTCTTTATTATTATATTTTTCTGTTTCTGCACTCCTTTATTTTTTTTTTTAGTTTGAACTTAAGAGATCAAGAGAGTAAAAAAAAGAGCATACATATATACAAACACAAATATATATATGCATATAACATACACACATACAGATGTATATAACAGTATTTTCTTTACTTATGAAACACATCAGAAAACAAAAAGCTTTTTCTATTCTGAAACCAATGTGCATGACAGGCACTTTGGGTTTTTTTTCCATAAAAACACTGAAAAATTGACAATGTGAAAATACAGCATTGGATGTAAGAATAAACTTCTCACATTTAGTATCATTAGATATCTATGCTTTCCCAATATATTAAGTATCCCAGTTTAACTTATGGCCCCAGAAATAGAGAACAAACTCGGCAGGTGCGTCACAGCATGTCAAAAGCCTTTGGCTTTCTGAAAGTTCCAGACAGCTTTCAGATAGCACACAATCCTTGAGTAGACTTCTGAGTTAAATATTTTTTCCTTACTAGGAGGCAACTACTGAAAAAGTGGAAAAAATACGGAAGTTCAGTGTATAAAAAGTATGTAACAATCAGTAGTTAGAGTTTACGGTAGTTAGAGGTCTAGTGGACTGAATGGTACCAGCTGTCTATCTAGACAGAAATGACCAGAACAATATTTGGACTGGAACAAAATTTGATGTTCTTTTTAGTTCCTGACTAGCCAAACCCATGAAAAAAAAATCTGCTTGGAAATTGGTCCCTAAATTGTCTCTTGGAGAAATTGCATGTTTTATCTCCCATAGGCTGCAAGATCTATCGCAGTCCTGTGTATCCTTAAAAATCTGATCCTAGAGGCATCATAAGGCCACACGGTTTTCTGTGGCACAGGGAATGCTCTATTTGTTTCCTTGCATAATAAACCATGCTGTCAGCATTTCTGAGATGTTTGAAGCAAAAAGGGTGAGATTTCATCCCTTAGCCTTGGTATGAGGGTCTTCCCTAAACTGCTCTGTGTCAATTGATTCTGCACACAAAAGCCCACTAATCAAGTGAGTAGAGCTATTTTGCTCTTCCAAGCATCATCTGTTTGTGCTTGACCAGATCCCAGAATCAGAAGCAGTTATGGTCATGCCATCTCATCTAAAGAAGTTGTCACAGTAAATTTGAAAGTCAAGTAGTAGAACGAGGCTGACAAGGTTCCTGGCAACAAATTGATTTCATGACCCTTGGGGAGAAACAGATTGAGACGTCAGCAGGATACAAGGGACCTCATGGGAAAAGCCATTGGAGTCTGTAGGAGGTGTCTGCCACTCTGACTTATCCTGCAGCTCATCATCGTGTGTGAAAGCTATAGATAATGTTAATGAAAGCAAACTCATTTATGGAATGGTTATCTTGATCACAGCTTGGGCAGAATGGAAAACTTCATGTAAGTGACAATATTGTGGAATGCAAGGAAAAGTCACTCACATTTACTTCAGTGAAGATTGGAATATCCCAGCAGGCAAACTGGAGAAAGGAGGAAAAAAAATAAAGCTGATGCATTTGTTTTAACCTTAATCTCTGATTTTGCTGGAATAAAAGAAAACAACTTCTTTAATTTGATATTACTGAATTCCACTCCAAATTCCAGTGCAAATAACATCATGAAGATAGCTTGGGACAAATCAGGCAGCTCAGTGGGAGGCACTGTGGAAATAAAATGTCTGTATCTGGCCCATGACATTTAGCAGTGTTCCAAAAGGCTTCCTCACAGTTTCTTCATTGGCCTTACCCTGAGTTGCCTTGCTCTCAGCAAATCTCATAACATTTTTTGCTCTACCTTGCCAGGCACTGAACGCCATGCTTATGTCTCCTCCAAGACATAATTTTTTCCTCCTCCTTTTTCCCAGCTTATAACCAAAATGTAATGAAAATGTACCTAGATTCATTTATGCTTGCTTTTGTCACCTGCTGCTTGTGCCCTCTCTCTCTCCCCACGGTGTAACACATTGCTCAGACGTAATTGCAGCCACAGGCTCTGTGAGTAAAATGATGAAGGTGAGCCCAGGGGATTCACAAGGCTGCTCTCTGAATGTGTTGCAAACCTAAAGCAAGTATCTCTGTTAGAAATCACATCAAGTTTCTCTCTGTAATAGCTAATTGCATCTTATACGCTTTTAGATTGCAGCAAAAGTTTGAAATAAATCCTCAGAGGTTTTTTTTCCCAGCTCTATCATACATGTATTTTTTTCTTCTGGATAATTCACATTTTATTTTCTCCTGGTAGTTAATATAAAAGTAAAGCACTGTAAAATGAACTGGCATTCCAAGAGAATATTACATTGGAGGCAAAGACATTGAAAGAAGGGGTTCAGCACAGCAGCTGAGAATTTCAGATCTGCCCAAGTGCTAATCCCTGAAAGCGACAGAGAATCTTAGACATAAGTGGAGTTAGGGCTCAGAATTAAAACTCACATCCAAAATATCCCCAGCACAATCCCACCTCAAAGGAAGGTCCATACAACCCTTTCTCTAGGCACCTGCAGCTCTGTTTCTGAGCCAAATCCACCTGGCCTGTGCAGAGGTGGGCAGCTCCTCCTTGAGTCCCATTGTGAGCCCAAAACCACTGGGGAGGAGGCTGATCTGACAGAGACTTGCAGAGCAAGCTCAACACAAAGTAATAGGATGGGTCCTTCACAAAATATGCCTGCAGTGGTTTTATTTTTAAAATAACTGCTGGAGCAGCAATTAAGCAGTGATAGAACTGATGTCATTAAGAATGGTTAGACGCTTATCCAGAAACTGGGAGACTTCCATGTTCTGTGGCAGTCCAACCTGTATCTGCCATGTTAAAGCAACCTTGTCTGAGGAGGGCAACATGCTCCCCACTGCCAGAAAGAGCTGTGCCTCCTCACAGACAGGGAAATAAAAGCTCTGGAGTAGAATAAATAAGTAAACAGAAAAAGACTAACTTCTCCAGCTGAACACACTCTTGGAAGGCATGGAGCTCATCTCTGGTTCATCCTCTCAGGATTATTTCTGCATATTTAATTTAATGTTTTTTGTCTCACATGCTTATTATTACAATGCTAAAAAATTTATACAGACCAATATCTTTTTTTAAAGTTGTGTTTTGCAAAACCCATTAAACCAATTTCTGTTTACTGCACCAGCTCTAGTTAGCTAGTGGGGGATTTCCAGAGTAGGAAAAATACTCATGAACCTTGTTGTGGAGGGAACCTCTCTTTGCAAGCTTCTGTCTGTCTTCTACAAACTGTTTATCAAAAGGATGACTTTAGTTTCCCAACTAAATTTAGGAAGTTTCCATAGTAATTTCAATTTTCTGATTAGGAGCACATTTTTTACTTACTAGGTTTACTGCTTGGTAGTATAATTCTTTTAGTGTCTGGCAGAAAATAATAAAAATACAAGTAATAACAACAACAACAAAAAAAATTAATAATAATGGTGAAAAAAGCATATTAATGCAGGAAAGAGAGCACCAAAATCACTCAGGAAAACCTCTATGTCTATGAAACATCTCTTAAGACCACATTTCAGTAGCAGCCCAGAAAGAGGCACATGGATTTTTATACAGTAGAATTCCTGGTAGCATCACCAAACTATACAAATGGTCACCATTCAGATATGAAGAGCTTTTAAAGAAACTCATTTGGTTTATGAGCATTCAGACAACACATAACTACCTACACATTTCACAATTCCACATTTCAGTTATTAATTTTCATACTGAAAGAAAAGAAATTAGTCAAAGAAATAGAGAATAATTTCTTTTCCCTCCCTAGGAACAGAAAACATAAGTGAGAGAGAAATACAGCTTCAGATCAGAGCATGGGATCTCTATTCTGTAATTGGGTTGTGTGGGAATAAATTAATTAGAGTAAAAGAGGATCTGGACCACTGCATCTGAAGAGTTTTTAACCTGACTTGGGAACCACACAGGGGCAGCAGACAACTCAACATCACCCATAAAAACAGGTGTCTTTAAATATGAGAGCTCAACAGGTGCAGTGCTATGTTTCAACCTGTAGAGAAAATAGAGAAATGTCACTATTCCTGAGAAAAATGGCTTCTTGACTCTTCAACAGTGCTATTTGTCATGGGAACCTCAGTTCCTCCTGTTAGCTAGTGCAGAGTGTCCATGTGCAGGTGCTGGCAGCAGCAGAGGGCTGCACAGGAGGTGTCAGTGAGAGGAGACCGGGGCAGTCCCTGTTGGACAGAGCCAGCCCAGCTGGAATTCTGCTCCTGCTCGAGGCTGAGCCCATCAGCAGCGCTGGTGCTGTGTCTGTGACAGCATGTTTAGGAAAGGGTAAAAACTCTGCATGGCAGCTGTGAGGGAGTTGTTCCCCTGCAGCCCGTGGATGACCACAAGAGATAAAATAATCACAATGCAGCCCATGGAGGACCCCTCAAGGGAGCAGGGTCTGTCAGATCCTGTTATTTTTGCCTCCCCCACTAATTGCTCCTGGTCAGGCATGGCAACGTCTGACAGATTCTGCTCCTGAAGATCTTAGTTTTTGTGTCTCTATAAAAAAAATTAAATAATAATTATTTTAACATTCCTCTGTAATGCGGTTTTTTCCTCCCTATTCTGAATCATTCCGATTAAATGGATGATCTACTAATATTTTGACTACTTCACAATGAACTGCAGAATGATAATTTGATTCTTAATTTAAATAGGCATCTGTGTAAGTATATTTTCTCTGAACTACGAAAGAAAATTCACCATAATCTTTCTCAATAATATTTTACATCAAGAAATAGAAGTATGCTGTTATTATCTCTCTCTAGATCAGTTGCATTTTACTTGATGCAATTTTTCCTGCATAGTTCTTCAGACTGCTTTATCTCAACCTATAACTAGAAAGATGTTATTTGCATGCCACTACTAACTTCTCCACACTAAGCCATTCCTGTAAAATTTCACATTAATTTATTTTTCAAGTTGACAATTGCTAAAAATGATGGTTGTTTAAGAATAAAAATCTATTTAGGACAATGTGGGAATTAGGACATAAATCAAACCACAAGATACCCACCTCTCTACATGTTTTGTTTCTTGCACAGGATTGGGGTACTGAGGGGACAGCAGAAGTATGTAGCTTCTATATGTGGTTTTTATTTCCTATATGGTGTAGAGAAAAAAATCTTAAATTCTGTGCTTAAATCATGTGGTTGGAAAATAATGTTAAACTTAATGCAAACCTGAATAAGGACAGCAAATCATATTTATTATAGAGCATAAGTATTTCCTAGTGTTGCAAGATAGCATATTATTGGTTGTTGTTTGGTTTGTTGGTTTTTTTCCCAGTGATCACAATACTTTGAAATTAGATTTTTTGAGAAGAATTCTTAGCTAACAGTTGATTTTTATATCAGGATAAAACCATATGTGCTGTTTAGCACAGGTCCTTATGACTGACTCCAGTGTAAGGTTGTCTTAGCAAATGTGAACTATCCTGTACTCTGCATAACAGCAGAGTACAGGATTTCACATTTTAAAAATCCACCCCCAAATCTCTGAAGTGTTTTTAAAGACTCTGAAACATTTTTTAAGGCATTTACCTGTTGTTCAGAAAAAAATTAATTCCAATCACCACTTGATTCAATGTCAGTGTCTCCAAATCAGTGCCCTCAAACATCTCAGAAGAATAAGTCAATCATTAAAATGCAATGTCATCTTCACTGTAGCTTAGTAAGTGTGTATTTACAGAAGATGAAATTGTTTCAATAAAAGATACAATCCTCCCCCTTTTATATCTGGGGATGTGGAAAGCTACAGCTCAAGCCCCTGGAATGATCTGGGCACAGTGGGGCTCTTGAATTATAGCTGCATATATCCTTAGCACATGTCAAAACCACTTGGCTGTGGAGTAGCTGCATGGATGGTTTCATAATCTTGGCTTTCCATCCTGGTCTTGATACAGGACCACCCTGCCTGAGTGTTCAAATAGCTGCAGCAATCTTCTACCTGCAGCCATAAATGTCAATAAACCATAGCCATCCCATCATGCACAGCTGAATGACTTCTTGTTCTCACTGCATTCATAGCTGGATAGCTAAAAAGCTCACATAGGCAGATGCCATATTTTAGGTAAACATCTCCTATACATATCTTTAAAGAATCTCAGTCATAATTCTCAAGACCTCCCAAAAGCAGCAATATTAAAAGCTTAACACCTGTCTCCTAAACATTACCAGAGTCAGCAGAAAAGGATCTGAAAAATTTGGCGAACAGCTGTTGAGGCTAAGTCCACTGAAAATTCCTGAGAACAGAATCAGGAAAAACACATGTGAAAATACCAAATAAACTAGGAATGTAAGCATACCTTTAGAAAAACAGGCGATAGAAAACAATTACCATGAAAACCCTTATACAACAAAAAGAGATGAGGGTGTGTTATTACTAAAAAGTAAAATATGTGTCATACAGACAGTTAAAACTGTTAAAATAAAACTCCTAGAACCACATAAATCTGAGTACCATACCATACGAGATTACTTCTCATTACAGCCTGTTAAATGTGGGAAAGAACCTGAATGTGGGAATTGAATATAGACATACATCTAAAAAGCAGGCAGATTATCAGTAAGACCTCAGCCACCTGTTACTAATTATTTTAGCTTCAGTTTCTTAAGTAAACACAGGTGCAGCAAAACTAATCACTCGAGGAAAAGTAATGCTCAAGCAGAATGTGGAAAAAAACCCCTTATCCATTACACTTCCCTTATAACATCCATCCTGAGAGATAATAGGTTTTGAATGGAACAATTAATGAGGTCTTTTCACACCAAGGGAAATTACACCATAATGAGGTTTAATGTGTTAGAAACGAGGTGGAATTTATTAAAAATAAATAAAAGCCTTATCCAAGGTGAAAGGTAGCATGCTGGATTGTTTGGGATGCTGTGTTTTGAAGGGCATTCTCACTGAAAATCATTAGCACACAGGCAAAACAAATTGAATAGTTATCTGGTGAAAGTAAATAGCAAAAGAAAGCTGACAAAAACACTCTCACCCCAACCTATAGGTTTTAAATGCTAAAAAACCTGTCTTATAGACCCTAATATACCTTTAAACTCCATGTGATGCCTCAGGCTTAAATACCAGCCTACTGGGAAAAACAAGAACTTTGCCCCTGTGTATCACTCATTTGAGCTGTGCCACATTTCAGGAATATTTTCCCTCTCTGACTAAAATTTTAAGCAAGCTAAGTGTGGACACTGCTGTGAGGGAAGACAGGAATATTAACAACATGTAGAATGTTAATTATGGACCATCTCCTTTTCCATGCCATCTCCATGTGCAACATGAAGTACCACCACCCTCCAGCAGAGAGGAAAGTTTTGCTAGAGCCTCTATTTTGCTGGTCCAGAGCAATTGCCAACAGTTGCTTTGCACTATATATATCTCATTATGTGAATCAGATCTTTGTGAAGGGTAAAGAAAAGTCATCATGAAAGAACAAAGTACAGAGATGATCAACGAAAATGCAAGGTTAAGTAAAACCAAACCAAACCCGTACAAATTATACTTCAGTGCAGACCAGGAGAGTGGAATCTCATAATAATGCTCTCAGGGAACTAAAAGAAGACACAGTCAATGAAATAGAATTGAAATGCTAAAGGCCTGAACACACAGTGGCTGAAATCCATTTTTGTGCATAGCAACCAGGAAAGGCTGATGTTCCAGCAAGCAGAGCACAAGTAGAGGTTTAGCTGGTGCTGCCGAGGGGTGAATTTCATTCAGAATGGTTTTGACTTGGGAGCACAGCCAAGACCACCAGTGCATATCTTGATAGAAGAATTTTATTACTTCTCTACTAGTGTTCAGCCTCAGCTACCCAGGAAATGAAGAATGTATGGTCTACTCATTATGACTTTAAAAAAAAAATGTATTTTAACAGTTTGAAAAAGTCCTGCAGTAATTCCAAAGTCAGAATATCAAAAAGCAGTCATGAGAGGGCACATCAAAGTTTAATTCCTATTGGTAAACACATAAAAATCAAGGAGCATCTATTTTATTTATCTTAAAGAAATAGCTTCAGGAATTAGCATAAAATAATATTTAAGTCTAGATAAAGGCAATTTTTTTCACTTCTATGATTCTTAACCACCCTCACAAATCAGTTGGGAAATGTAAAAAAAGTCTTCAAGCAGAAAAAAGACATTGAAATGCAGCTGTTGTTAGGATGGTCTCCCATCATAGCCCCAGCACTGATGCTCCAGAAGCTTTGCTCTCAGGCCAAGGGGAGAAGTGAAATCAGCTGAACAGAAATCACAGAGGAAATTATCATAGTTAAACAATAGCCAAAATCCCTAATTAATATGTATCCATGGACACCAGAGCTTATACTTACACGTCCTGAAAGAGGATCCTGTGATATTCAGTAAGCAAAAGTCTTCAGTTTCTTAATTGTGTATTTTGTATGGATACACAAATCTGAAAAGGGGAATTTATAGAAAGATAAATACATTGTGGTAGATGTACACAACACTTTAACTATCTCTTGGGAGTTTTATGGTAAAAACTGATGAAAAGTGTCTACAGCCTTAAACTGGGGAGACCTGCAATTAACTGGTGTCAATTACCTGACTTTATGCCCTACACAGTTAATCTTTCACCAACTCATAAGGAGTTTAAGCTCTTTTTTATTATCAGAGGAAACTGAAATTAAGTTTGAAATGCTTGTGATACTTAAAAGCCTTAGTAGAAATCTGACAAATATTTACTGAACACAGAATTACGTGTCAGAACTGACTTATTTCATTAGGACTGCAGAGTGAAATAAAAGCATGTCCACATTTTGTTTAGACAGATTTTTAATATGAAGTGTCTTGTGTCTTGCTATTGCAACACTCAAGCATTGACACAAAGGAAGAAGAAAGCCTAGTGGTAGGAAAAAATAATCCTCCACACTAAAGAATTGAAAATTGCAAAACAATGCATTAGGTAGCATACTAAACCAAAGAAGGGTGAAAAATTTTCATCAGCTTTTTTTCAGCTCACATGAAAATGCAGAAACTTCCATAGGTCCAATAAATAATCTTTCATACTACATGGCAGAAGCAGAAGGGAGTTACAATTTTTCTCTGCAAATTGATAGACTTTCTACTGAACTTTCCACTTAACTCAGCTAAAGTTCACCTTTCAATTATTAATTATAATATTAATATATTAATATAATTAATATTATATTAACAACATAATTAATTACTAATATATTGTTAATGTTATATAAATTATTGTTAATTAATATAATATTATATGAATGATATGATATGATATGATATGATATGATATGATATGATATGATATGATATTACATCTTTATGTTATTACAATTAGTTAATGGGGTTTTCTTCCCTGCTGATTTTCCAAATCTGACTTTCTTCTAAATATCAGATGCTAAGTTGGTTGATGTCTTCAGAGAATCATGTAGAAATCCAGAGTAACTAAGAAAGAAGGTCCAACATTAGACAAGACCAGGTATTAGGCTATGTTCTGATTTGTTTTGGTCCCTCAGGTATAACTGTCTTTTACACTGCACTTAAAGGTCTTTTCTTTCCACAGTAATACTAAAGCCTAAATGAAATAGTGTTGAATAAATAAACTTGCAACATAAAAAGACCAAGAGATAGGAAATTAGAAGTTGTCTAGGCTTCATTTAAAAACCAGGAGACTAAAATTAAGTGACTTTACACCAAAAAACAAAACAAAACAAAACAAAACAAAACAAAACAAAACAAAACAAAACAAAACAAAACAAAACAAAACAAAACAAAACAAAACAAAACAAAACAGACAAAAAAACCCAGAAAAAAACCCCCAACAAAACCAAACCAAAAAAACCTGTATCAAAACTGCATTCTGGATGCAAATCTTCCAGGTAAGCACCTTTCATCATTAGTGTTACACAGCTTGCTATAGGATTAATGTTTTCTGCAGTTTACAAGTAAAAACTCAGCCTTTGTAGATTAGTTACTATTATAGACTGTACTTTCACCCAAGTGCAGGCAAAAAACTCAACAGCCACCAATGCTGCATGCTTTTGCTAATGAAAAGGCATAAAACAGAAAGACAGGTGAGTTTGTCCCCTTTATTTAACTTTTGTTTCTTCCTGGAAAATAGATACATTTATTCACTGGGACAGCACTTTAAAATAATTTAAATGGAGAAAAAATATTTAGGGTTCAGAGAAGCACAGTGTGATAACTATATATCAGCAACATCAAACAAAAAGAATTTATGCAACTGCAACAGGTACAGATCTAGGGTAGAGAAGTACATCAGTCTGCAGAAGCCGAGATCAAATGCTCCCGATTTTCCTTTCACCCTTTTGGGGTCGCTTTTCTGATAAATAATTCACAGACTGCAGTGCAAAGTAGTTTGCATACTGACAAGATTAAAAAGAATGCTTTGTCTGGGTTAAATTTACAATCTGAAACCTTCCTTTAAAATGTCAGGCAGGTAATTAATTTAAGATGATTTGCCAAACAGAATCTCTGACCCTGTCAGAATAATTTCATTTCTTGAGGGTGAAGGGGATATTACATTTATCTTTGCAGAGTCTCTGGTTTGTTTTCTTCTTCCCTTCTCTTGCCATTTATTAGCTCTTTCATAACATCACACTAAAAGAAAAATTAGTGCCTCGATCTTTCCCTTGTTAATTTGTGGCGATAAAGAAAACATTGGCTGCAAATTGCCAAAGAATTGGGAATAGAGTACAAGTCAGAGCTCTTGACTTGGATTGGAGATGTGCATTTTCCACAGAGAGAGATGTCCCTGGCATGAGTATTCAGAATAACACTTTGAGTAGCAGTGGGGAATGCAGAGATCCAATAGCATGAAGATTCACTCTTGGCATAGCAAAAAATCATGTCCCACACACGCACAGTAGTGGGCTTCCCTATGAATGAATGCTTAAATGTGTGACAATCAGTTACATCTGCTCTTCAAGCCGAGTTTAAGAGTATAAAATTTCATTACCATTTCTGCCAACTCAGCTAATCCTTGCAGGCAGCATGAAAGAGACCAAACAATGCACTAACACTATTTGGAGAGTTAATTTTAAGTTTGTACAGTCAGGTGGGAAAAAGGGGGATTGGACAATAGAAAGATGTCAAAACAGGAAATATAATTAACTTCCCTGAATACATACTGAATTTTCTCTTAGAAACAGATTGTGATATTGTGCTCTAATTAGTTAAAACAACTGCCATTCCAAGTGGCTAATCCAGACACATTAAGATGATCTTGATCTGTTCAAGAGGAAGAGGTCACACCAAGATTAGTTTCTTCTGAAATCAAAGGAAATAGTAAATAATTTATTAATAAATTGCAAATATAAATCCCAAGGTATAAGGGTAAATTTTTACGCAAATTCAAATTAGTTACATGGAATGAATTGAAATTGTCTGGACTGGCTGAACTTTTGAACTTGTTTATTACTTATTTTTCATGTGGCTACCTGAGAAACACCTACTTTTTTCTCCTCTAGACTTTTCCTGCATCCAACAAAGTCACAAATCCACCTCTTCTTTCAGTAATGAATGCAGAAAAATCATAGTAAAAGAGGAAATTTATGCATTGTGTGCAAAAATACACAAACTTGAACTGGACAGTAAGAATGAAAGTATGAAAGTATCAATACTGGAAGGTGAAAATTTTCAGTGACATCTGAGAAGGGACACTGTGACCCCTTAAATGCTGTTTTCTCAGCATTTCAACTATTTCCCTGAATACTCTCTAACAAACATATTGGCTCAGGGGGGCTTCTGAGACTCTTCATTGATGAACAGACCATATCAGGTGAATAAAGGTAAAACTTGTTTTATTTTTCAAATATTTTATCTCTATTTTTCAAACAATGTTAGCCCTCAGTTTCCAAATTGCACAGAAACTGAAGGCAGCTTTCTGAGAATCCACGTTGCTGGTATTTTAGGTTGTTATGGCTTTTACTGGCCATCCCCCTGAAAAGCTCTCCTTAGTTATTAACTTGCAGGAAGTAACTCAACCAAGTTTCCATTAGCCCAGATTTCATTCCTGCAGTTGAAAATGTAGTCATTTCCTTCCTGGCCAGACATTATCCATATGGGGAAAGAAAGAAAGGAGCTGGATGCAAAGGCCAGAACATGATATGCTGATGAGAGTTTTTATTTGATTTCAGACAAGTGAAGACAAAAGTATCCAGAGCACCCTTTTTCATACTGTTTCATTTGGGTGTCCCTTATGACAATAAACCGTACATGGAAAATGTGGTCTAAAGATGGGTAAAGGATAAATGTCATATTGCTAATTCCCTAGCAATCAAAATACTTATTGTTCCCTTAAAATGAATGGAGCTTTGCCCAGTGTTTCAATCTTTCTGCTTTGCTATTCAGTAGAAAGTGATTTTTTTTCTTGACCAGTGCTGTTATTAGGTTAGCATAAAATAACTCTCTCAGCCTTCTCTTCTTCAACTTACAAGATTTTTTAATGAAACAAAGCCATGTATTTTTCATTACACTTGAAAAGTAAATATCTATCTCACCAGAGAAAAAGGTGTGATTTGTCTCAATACTTCTTACTAAAGACAGTACTTGGACATTCCCAAATCAGACAGGTATCTGAATTACCTGTGACTTTTTGGTGTCATATATGCTGGATTCAGGCCTTGGTTAAGTGAGATAAAACTCCAGAAATTTCGTTTTTATCCATGAATAATAGTCCATTTCTGGGGGAAACTGATGAGAAAGGTACTCATTTTAAGGAACATTTTAAATAACCAAATTAATCTGATGGTCCACTATAAAAAGTGATAATATCCCTTTTAATTAGTGACAATTCCAATAACAGATTAACAGAAATTCACCTTGTTCATTGGCAGTTATGAAAGCATTCACTCTTTTCTGAGACTGTGAAATTATGTGCCTGTTCCACAAATATCTAGACTCCACACATGCACCCCTTTGAAGATAACCAGAACTGTTTAAATCTCTGTTCCAATGACATAAATGTCTTGCATTAAGAAACTAAATTTGGGAATTACCGTTTGTAAAATCAGATCTACGATAGTCACAGCTTGAACCACACCAGTGTGGGTGTTTCCAGAAACAGTAAGCAAGTGATGAAGAAAAAAAGCCTTTTCTGTTGTGTGAATGGCCATATTGAGATTTAAACTCATTCAACTGATGATAACTAGTCCAGAAGACAAATGCAGTTAACCAAAGGCCATTCTGCAAATATTAGTCTATTAGTATGTTCTGTGAAGAGTGAGAACCTACACAGTCCAGTCTGTAATTATTGTTTACAGAATATTTAATATTGTTTTGCAAAAGCAGGTGAATTATTTGTTATGTCAAAACATCTAGGATAAAATGGAACAGTTTTTCCCATGAGTGAAAAGGTAGATTCTCTATGAATTTTAATAAGTTGTCAAATATCCTGACAGCAAATTATGAAAAGAATTTTTACAGTGTTATGAAAGAACAGTTCCTGAGGGACTGGAAACCTAGAAATTCTATTCACTTATAAAAGACAGTAAATGTATTAATACTATTACAAATATATTCTAAAATATTTCATTTTCTTACTTTAGAATTACTTTCCTAGTTTTCAGACTTCTAAACTTTTCTAAAAGTAGTCTTGGAAATGCCTGAAACCACTTTCTAGCAACTTTGTTGTGATGAATGATTTTCTTATTTTACAATTTCATTTGCAATGCATCCTTTCAATAAGGATCTCCAAAAATATCTCTTTTATGCAGTGGTAATGGGTTTTGCATCTAGATCTTCAATAGAAACATAATTAATGAATTAAGGACAGGCATTCTGTTTTAACATGTTTAATGTTATTCAGGAACCTTAAGTGAGATTCTTCTGGAAAAGGAAAGGGAAAGAGACTTTTCACAGGGAGCTCTGTCTTTGGACAAGACATTTCCTGCAGAAGTGCTCCAGTATACAGCTTTTATCTTTCCTTTTTCTGCCAAAGTGCACAGAAGTCTGTAAAACAAGAGTTTATTAAAGTGGAAAACTACACAGTGGAACATGTTATTGAATTTGAACCTGAACTGATTTGCTGACTTTGGCCAAGCTGACAAGCCAGTCCCTTTAGCCAGGAATGCCTCGTGTCTGTCCTGTTTTCTGGAGGGCTTTTTTGGTTTTTTTTCTTATCTAGTGCAGCCAGGCCATGTAGCATGCTATTCACATGTTTATGTGGAAGAAGAGTTAGCTGCTCTTTTAGATTGCCTGTCATTTTACCAGTTATCCTAGAATGAATCAATAATCTAGATCCTTCTCTCTGGTAATGTTGTATCCAGCTTATTATCCCCACCGTTCTCCCTGGCTTCAGTGTGCTATCCTTTCTACACTGAGTGAGACCACATTTGCCTCTAAAAGCACTGCAAGCTTTATCTAAAAGACTGTGGATCCTGTTCCAAAGTATCCCCTCCTCTATATTTACACTACTCCATATAACATGTTCCTCAAATTTTAGGAAGGCTTCCATTGATATTAGTGAGTGACAGCTCTAACTCAAAGAACAATTACACAGCTGTAAGACAGATGAATTCTCCAATTTATTAAGGCAATGCACATGGCTTTTTTTGGAGCTGAGATGACAGATCATAAGTTTAACTGCTGTTTTCCTGGTCTTTTGCTGAGACAAGGTGAGGGTTTACTGGTTTTCATTACAGTGTTTTAAGCACTGCAGCTGCTCTCCCACTATGAACTAGGCTGAAATAATTAAATTCTGTCACTGAGACCAATGAATGAGAGTAAATTAGTAACAGTGACCTTCTACTGCAGCTAAATGGATCACTGAATTTGAAGCAAAACTATGCTGTGAAAATATGAGTGATAAACTTGTATGTAGCCTTCTTAGCCCCTGGGTACATAGTAAATAAACAATGCAATTCTCTTGGTCATTGAAATTAAGAGGAAACCTACAGTCCTTGAAAAGTCTATTCTGCATCTTAATAGCAATACTATGGATATATGAGGAACAAAACTATTTTATTTGTTGCATTGATTTGCTAACCTTTTTCTGAGAACAGATCTTCAGAAGGTGTTTCTCTGTGTAGTCACTAAATTCTGCCAGCTCCTGCAATGACAGAAACTTCTAGTATTGTGAGTATGAGTCGGTGTAGAGAAATCCAAGGAAAACATCAGCAACCATTCAGCTTTGTCCATGCCCTTGCAATGCTGCAATTATAAAGAAGTTAAATTCTAGCACATGATTTCATACCGTTTTACCAAAACCAGGATATATCTCTTCTATTAGGGATATCAAATCCTTGGTCTTTGCTTCTTTTACTTCCTTTGCTTTTGATTTAAAAGATTAGAAACACTTAAAAAATATAATGTTCTCAAATGCATTTGAAAAATCATATAGATGAAATAAAGGTATTCTGCTTAGCACATAAATAGACAATCCACCCTAAGGCAGATTATCTGAAAGCCTTCAGGTCCTTGTAATTTGATCTCTTTATGGGAAGAGAGATTCTTGTACATGACAAAGTTTCAGCTTCCACATGAATATGTTTTATCCTGTCATTTATTTTGTTTGTATTATTATTGCCACCATTGTTGTTACTATTTTCCTTCCTGTCCCAGATATGCTCTTCAAATATTCCATCCTTAAGAACTTTAATATTTAGACAGTAGGTGGTGATAACTGACAGTACCCAAGGCTGCAGTTAAAGATAACAGCCTTTAAGTTATGTCAATAGTATTTGCACTTGTCCTCAAAATCATGGAATACTGGCATATCTGTCACTCTCCTGTGTTGTTTGTTTTGGCAAGTGAACTAGGATGCACTCTCTGTGTGAGGCTGAAGCTGTATATTATTCAGAGCTTATTGTGAGTTGCATGTTTGCATCTTTTCATGGAATTGTGCCACAACTAGAGATCTGTCATTTAAAAAAGTTGAGGTTTTGCTTTGGGGGTGCAACAAGCTTAAAATTCAACCATCCAGAACACTGCCCTTGTGTGATGCAGCCAGTAATTTTCAATGTATTTTCCACTGTCTGTCAATAATATTTATATAGACAGAGACATATTGTAGACTGCAGTAGTTCACTTGCAAAATGAGGCTTGCAGAACTTCTCCCAGTCTTCACATTACAATTTAAAGTGCTTATTCTAAAGAGAAGAAAAGCACCTCAGGTATGTGTACATGTGTATGTATCCATACCAGTACAGCTTGTTCCTCCAAAAGTCCTGAAATGACAGAGTGCAACTCTGGGAAAGGGACCTGGAAGATCAGGACCCTTTGTGATGTATAACAGAATATTATGGAATGGGAATACAAAAGCAAGGCTATAGCTGTAACTTTAGCACTGCATTAAGCCACCCTGTACCTTCTGTCATCATGTCTCCTGCTGAGTCTGCTCAACAGGTTGGTCTGAAGCAGCTAAGGAGTGACTTAGCAAAATGTGCTATTAAGAAAGAATTGCTCTGCTAGAAAGGAAGGAAGAAAGAAAGAACTAGAACAGAAGCATGGTGCTGACACTGGTACTTTACTTTTAACTTTTCAGAAAGAAATTTATAAAACAGAGCTTAGGGATAACCCTGACAGGAGAAGATGCTGCAGACTGGAGGAAAAGCAAATATCCTTCAAAAATGGCAGGGAGGAGGATCCAGGGAACTACAGGCTGGTCAGCTGTTTTTCAGGCCCTAGAGAAGTGATGGAGCAAATAATCCTGGGACCAGTTTCCAAACACATAGAGGACATGAAGGTATTTGCAAGTAGCCAACATGAATTTATGAACAGAAAGTCATCTCTGACTTGGCAACCTCCCAAAATGATTTGCTTGGTGGAGGAGGAAAGAGGACTGGGTGGTGTTGGTGGCAACTTTAGCAAAATTTTATACAATGTCTTGGGACATCCTCATGTGTAGGAGTACAGTAACATGTGTTGAATACAGCGTATTAAAAACTGGCTGAACTGCCAGGCTCAGATGGTTGTGATCTGCAGTACAATGTCTGGTTGGAGGCTGGTTTTGGCTTTTTTTCCCTGGGATAGAGTGTTGATACCAGGGCAAATTTTACTTAACATCTACATTAAGCACCTGAATGAGACTCTGTTTTAATGTAAGCACTTCAGAGCAAGCATATTACACATGCTGGGCTTGAATTTGCTATTTTAGCACAAACAAACAAGCTTCAGCCCTCTGGGACACGCAGAGGCCAGGAAGGCAGGTGTCTGTACCATTCTTTAGACGCATCCCAGGGAGATGTATGGCTCCTAAGGAACCCCAGATACAGGAGTCATGACTAATACATGACTTTCCAGTGATCTCCTGCCTTCATAATCCAAAGGCAGTTCAGGGTACACAGGTTTTAATGAGACAGCATGTCAGTGGTTAGAGAGGGACCTATAACTAGAGAAAGGGAGGGATATAAAACTATCATACTGTTTTTGGTTTGCAAAACCACAAAGGCAGCTGCTGTTGAAGCAGTAGAAACAAAACCAGCATGTAAGTTATAGTTTCATTTGTTACCCAGCCTTTTCTTTTGCTTTTATAGGTCTTAATCACATGGACTACGTTTTAAAAATAAATGCTTTTCATTTTCAAGCAGTAACGCAACATTAAATAAATACTGGCAAGGCATGGCCCAGCTATTCCCCAGCATGATTTTGTGCAGCTCAGCAAGTAATTTCACCTGCTGAGGGAACTCAGGCAAGGAACCAGGCAATCTCATAAGGCCACTAAATCAGTGTAAACAAAGTCTATTTTGACTGGACCAGAGCACAATCTCAAGTTCATAAGCACAGGAATTTGCAGCTTATATTTCTTAATAGCAAGTTTAATACTAGCTGAGTTTGGCACAAATCACAGCAGTCTTGTCAAGCCATTCTGGCTTTTTGTTTTTTGTTTGTTTGCTTGTTTGTTTTAGATGAGATACTAAGAGCTTGCAGGAATATTCATTTCCTGAGAAATGCTGAACAAAGGAGGTAAGACATATTTCACAGGAATAATTTAAGGATGGCCATTATTTTTCAGAGGTATTATCTTGCTTTTCAAACATGTAGTTTGAAAATAAGAACCCTTAACATTTCAAAAAGTAAATAATAATAAATTAAATTAAATTAAAATAAATCAACAATCAAAAATCCATGAGGCTCCCAAACAATTTAGATTACAGCAGTGTGTTCCTGGTGTGACTGAGCTGCCCATTTCAAGGCCTCTTGCCAGCAGGTCCAGGTACCTCCCCAGGTGCTCTTGGGGCTGGCCCATCCTGCTGGATGTGGAGCTGGGCTGGGAGACAAGCAAAGCAGCTCTCACAGAGCTGCCCTCTGACCACTTTTAAACAAGCTGATGGCTTGCTATTTTATTTCATTGATGTGCACTGAAATTGCTATTTCTTGGAACCAGGATAAGCACTGATAATTCTTTAAAAAAAAAAAAAAGAAAAAAAAAGGATTTTATTCAGTGTGTGTGGTTTTTCTGTGTAGGTATGATGTCAAATTTGCCGTACCTGCAATATAGACAGTGAGCTCTGAAGGACCAACTCATGTCCTGCAATAAAATCCCAACAGACTCCAGCAGTCATGTTTTGAAAAAAATTGAAAAACAGTTCAAGCTAAAAGCTTTTGCTGAACATGCATTTCAAATATTCTTCTGGCTGCACATGGGCAAAGGGTTTAGTAATTTCAAGAACACAGTAAATACTTCTTCAACAATCACTAGGTGCATTTTTTTCTAATAGTGGCTTTCTGGAATTTGTTTTATTTGAGGCAGATCAGGAAAATTGGAAAACTAAGTCCAGAGTAAAAAGGAGAAAGATAATAGCCAAAGATATGGTAAAATAAATCATAAACAAGAATGGCTTGGTAACTTACCACATAAAAATGTTTGTCCTGTTTATATGTTGGATGCATATTTGTCATTTTCATTTATTTTTTTCCTTTGAAAATGTGGAATGATATCTGTATTTATCATTATATAGTCTTGCCTTTATTTTCCACTGGATCTGAGCTTTGCTTTGCTTTCTGTGACAAGGAGGGGTGGCAAAGAGCCATTTGCAATTCCCTGCTCCATGACCCATGACTGATCAATCTCAGTACATGTTAAAGCAGAGATGGTCCATATCTAATGTATATTTCTGAACTAAGGCCTCTATCACACTGCTCTCACTCCTAAACAGCCACCCTGACACAGAACATGTTCCTTCTCTTTCTTTGTCCTGGGGCAAAAAGATGGGATTGAAAAAATTGCAATTTTGGCACATGTTTACAGTTACAAATTACAATTTCCTCCAAAGCTTCTATGCAATGAAATACCCTTCAAAAAAGATGATGCAATGCCACTTTACACAGTGTTAATTGGGATTACCAGAGCAGAAAATGTCTATGTGCTTACTTTTTGAATAGTTATGTATTTACTGATGCCCACACAGACAGAAATTGCCTTTCAGCATTAAAGTCTACAGGGCCCACATAAAGTCTAGAACTTTTGATGCTCAGCATGAGTAAAATGACATGAAACAGGAAAAAAAAAATACAATCCTTGCTGTTGTCCTTTGGCTGGTGCTATATTTTTATGTGTTAGATCATCAGGGCAGCAAAACATAAACTTGATGATATACTGCTGAAAAAACCCCAACTGTGTCAATATGAATCTACCCCAGCAGAGCAATATTTCTCAAACCTCTTAATATAGGACTGTGAGTCAAAGTGACAATTGACAAGTACTCAATAAGAGGTCAAAACCAACCATGCACACAGATTTGTTGAGGGCTTATGTTACCTATTTTTGATAAGTGAAACAATTGGCCTAAGTCATGTCACCTGAGGCTCTTCATATCTGAGGAAAGAGCAGTCATAGAGTTGAAAAAGATTATAATGATTTTTTTCCGTTATGCCCTTCCAGGAGAACTTGCTGCATAGTTTCAAAGGCAAATACAATATCAAAAGACAGTTGGCTTGAAAGAAAGGTAAGATCTCTGTTTGGTTTACTTAGGTTTTAATACGTTAATCCAAGAGCTAATGCGGTTGTGTAATAAATGCAGTTAGGTCACCCAATTAATTAGTGTATCTTATCAAGGGCAAGAGGAGACAGCTTCTTAAACACAGCTTAAAGTGACAGTGTAAAACAAAGTGAAGCACAAAGTTGTTGACTTCTTATGCTGAGTGGCAGGGGAAATAGGCAACACCATTTTAAAATCTCTTCTCTCTTAAGACATCTTTTAAAATCTCTTTTCTCTTAAGTCATCCATTTAAGACATGGATGCTTGTGAAGAATTCCTTAATTTTCAGCCCATTCATGTATGAGAGATGTAAAGACATGCTTTTCTTTTATCCTATAAAAGAGTTTTCCTTATTGCAGTTGAATGCAGCCAAAGTCTTCAGGGGATTTCTGATTTCTGATCTGATTTTTCTGGGAGTTAGGTAGTAGAGTATTCCTCTGGTCTAGACCTGGGGTTCAGAGCGAAGAGGAGTTTTGGGCACGATAACTATGTGGGTCAGTAGTGCTGAATTGTGGGAAATTGCCCTAGGAGGTCTGATTGTTGCATTGGGAAGGATGGAAGCAGGGAAAAAGGAAGGGAGAGGGTGAGAGAGGGGGAGAGAGATGAAGAGAGGGAGAGGATGGAAAGGAGCGAGGGAGGGAGGGAGGAAGAGAGGGAAACACCATCTGAACCTCCTAGAAACCTGTCCTCATCCACCCCCAGAGGCCAGTTGAGGAGGGAAGTATAAATCCTATTTCCTAGATGTTGTGATTTAACCCCAGCCAGCAGCCAAGCCCCAGGCAGCCACTTTCTTACTCCCCCACCAACTGGATCAGGGAGAGAATCAGGAAGGTAAAAGCCAGAAAACTGTGGGTTGAGATAAAGACACTTTAATAGGGAAAGCAAAAGCTGAGCACAGCAAAGGAAAACCAGGGGTTAGTTCACTGCTTTGCAATGGCAGGCAGGTGCTCAGCCATTTCCAGGAGAGCAGGGCCCCATCACATCTAAAGGTGTCTTGGGAAATCAAACTCCACCATTCCAAACGTCCTCCCTTCCTCCTCCTTCCCCCCACTGTATACACTGAGTGTGATGTCCCATGGTCTGGAATCTCCCTGTGGTCACTTTGGGTCCCCTGTCCTGGCTGTGTCCCCTCCCAGCCCCCCAGGCACCCCCAGTCTCCTCCCCAGTGTGGCAGTAGGAAAAGCAGGAAAGGCCTTGGCT